>JAIUCV010000626.1:0-465095 GCA_026724425.1 Erythrophleum ivorense | reverse complement strand
ACTCAAATTTAAATTCTAGGGCGTATAAAAAAATGTTTATTTTTAAATGTATTAGGTTGATGTGGAGATGTGTTTTTAACAATGTTTAAAAAATTGGATTGAAAAAATCAACGAACCTACCATAAGTTTGGTTCAATTGAACCTTATAACTAATCAATCAAAAAACCAATTAAATCGATCAAAAATTGATAAAAACTAAATGGTCCAACATGGTAGATTTTTTTTATTATTTCTTGTTAAGATTTAAGAGTAGAAACAAAAACAAAATGCAAACATCAAAACCATACTCCATAGCATGGCATCAGTGGTGGAATAAAGCATAGCATCAAATTTAAAAATCGGATTGTAACACATGATGTTTGTGAAAGAAAGGTCTATGAGAATTGAAAAGGAGAAGAACAACCTATATGACAGGGAAAGAAAGTTGGAATGAAGAGAGGAGGAAGGAGAAAGCTAGAAAGACAAATGAAAGTCTAAGTTATGATACCAGTGTGGTAGGATTTTCTAATAGATCTCAGTTGTTGGCCTATTGTACAAATGAGTTAAGAACTATTGGACAAGTCATTTAACTTATTTTAAAGTTAGTTTTCTCTTTTCAAAAATTTGAAAAACAAACCTTGGAAACATAAAATTGAAAAGTAAATATATGCATAGATGTTGTGTGCATAGTTGGGTTAGATTGTCCAAATGTGATATGGACCATCTATATTTATATTTTTTTTAATTAATTTTTTTTAACTTTAAAAGATGTAGAACATAGAATAAAAACATTTTTACAATTATCAACTACAAAAAAGGATATTTTATATTAAAAATAGAAAAATTCATAAAATTTGAACTATCCAAATTTAATATGGACAATCCAGATTAGGATGCACAAAGAATCCGAATCCAATAAATATTGGGAAGAGAAAAGAAAGTGGGGAGGAAAGGTAGGCAAATTAGTAAGTAATAAACATATATTAGAAATAGCAATTAAAAGAATAATGGAATCATTTTTTACATAAAAAAATTGAAATGTATTAGTAAAGAAATGTTAAATATATAATATATTTCTAATTATTATCACTTTTGTTTCTTGGAATTTATTATATGGGAGTTTTATTTATATAAAACTAAAAATGTATATCTAATTCTTTTCAATTTGACTAAGGTTCGATAACAATTAGACTAATAAATCATAAATTAACACTTCCACCAATTCAATAACTAGTTTAATTTCAAAAATATTAACTTTTAAAGCCATCTAAAATGAAACTTAATCTCAATTAACATCAAGGCTAATTGAAAAATATTTTTACTATATAACAAAAAGAAACATATAAATTCAAAGCAAATTATAATTCACTTTTATATGGTTTAGTTCTATCATTTAGCACAATTTATTCAATTATTATTTAATAAATTAATAATATTTTTATTTTCTTAGTAAAAATAATTATGTATGTGCTAGAATAATAAATAATTTTATTTAAAAGAAAATAACAACTAGCACAGTAAAATTGTTAAAAGTAGGCCCAACTCACTAGGCTGATCCTTTTGACTCACTCAAAATGTGCCATCTTTCTTATCCCTACATATCATAGAATCTATTAGTACAATAAGCCATATACATATATTTGTAGACTAAGGTGTTCCCTAGCAATAGATCCACTTACTGCAAACAATTGAAATCTATGACCATCTTTTAAAATATGATGCTAACAGCAATGGGCCTTTTTACTTATTTCATTCTATACTCATAACGTTTACTTTCATTTTCTACATATCAAACTTTAAAATAAAGCCATTTGCATATCTAATTCATAAGGACTATAGGCACTATCAATAAACCATATTTAAAGTTACATGTAATAGTTGTCAAACAAATATGTTAAGCAACTTATTATAATCATTAATAATTCTCATTGATTACACAAGAATTTTAACTTACAAAATAGCTTAAAATCACCAATTTCATGTTTAAAGAAGTTCCAAAAGCAATATATATACATAAGGGCAAATTCGGCAACTTAAAATATGTAAAATAGTAGAATTATCAAAATCAAATGGCCTTATGCAGCACTAAGGGGAGCCATGCAAATCTCTGGAAAATAGGCTATGCTACACCATCTGGCCTCCCCCTTATGTTTTGTAGGTTTTGGGCACAACCTGTGCTCTATAGCATGGGGTAGCCAGGTTTGAACACCTTTTTTACTTCATTCTCTATAAAAAGCTTCTAACTTGTTTACTTTATCCCATATAGCCCAAACAGCATGCAAGCAATAGAATAAGATAGTTGCTATGCTAAAACAAATATTTACATCCCTCAAACTCTCCTCCAAAACTCTATAACTTTACTCTTTCACCATGTTCTTACTTCCCTTGAAATTGTCATTTTAAACAGGATGAAGAAGATTTTTCATATAGTTTCATGCATTTTGATGCATGAAATCTAGAAATTAGTGGAGTTTTAAGGAAAGTGGTGTAAAACCATATTTACTTAACTCCATTTATGGTTCATTACCATTGGCCAAGCAAGAATTCCAAGAAACAATTCATTTAAAATATTGTATTATTTTGCGTTGCACATCAAATAAAATTTCCATTTCATGTCCCATAAACCATATGAACTCATTTATATCATTCTCTAATTTATTTTCATACATCCAACTCAAATTCATCTCAAACTGATGCAAGGAACTCGAACTCATGACATCCACACACAAAATAATGCAATGCTACCTCGAGTCAAGCTACTAGATTCTGTGCATCAACTTTGAAAAATCGTAACTAAATGTAAAAAAATCAAAATTATACAAATTTAACCATTCTGAAAAGCTACAGATGTTAAATTTCTACTAAAAATAATTACAGACCAAAACAGACATACTAGCCACTGAACATTGATAGAAGAGTAACTAAACTCGGCTAGCATTACTGATACTGTCACAAAACTTCAAAAATTCATAACTCTTTACTCAGACTTTCAAATGAGGTGATTTTGGTGGCCACAAAAATTTTATTATCTCTAGTTTATGTCTATAAAATTTTACAAGTATTGGACATCATTTGGGAAGAAACTAATCATATGAATAGTATTTATATCAGAACAGCTAAAAAAGGTCAACTTTAAAAATTCATAATTAATTTTATAGAGCTCCAAATTTTTTGTACTTTAAATTCCCAAAAAGCTCTAGATTAGCTCTATAAGCATGCCAAATTTTGTAAGAAAAATCATCCATTTGGTCAAATTGTGCTATAAGGTCACAAAATGCTCTTTTTTATGCTTCTTAGGGGTCATGATTAGTCCAAATTTGCTTCTAAGACATTCATGGTCACTTGACCAAGTGGAAAAGCACCAAGGTGGTCTATTAAACATGTCTCAAAGGTGCACAAATCTAGATTTCATGAACTCATACTCTTACCCCAAGAGATACACAAGAACATATAAGTCTCATCTTGCCATTCAATGTCCAAAAATTGTTATATCATTACCATGGCATCAAATCTCATATTTACATCAAGTATTTATGTAATTACATATGTTCAATTGCTTATACAACTTATTCTTCATGAGATTACATCATATGCCATCATAATGGCTACAAAATGAACAAAATCACACACTTGCATGTCAAACTCTCCTCCTTAAGCTTGGTGGCCTCCATTCTTTAGTTCACTTGATCCACCTAGACAAGTTAGGCAAATGGGGAGGAAGGAATGAGATTCTATGAATCCCAATAGTTCTTCTCCCTTTCAATCACACATAAAGAATGCAAATCTAAATCTAAAAATGTATGCATGGCTATCATAGAGTACATAAGCATTCATGGAACATCTCTTACATTCAAGGAGTCATATAAAACATATATAGGCTTGCCAAGAAGATGGTTTAGCCTTACCCAGTTCTCCTGGGGATTTTATACTTGCCTCATCTATTTTCTTAAGAGACTTTTAACTAAGCTTCACTTTTTAGAAACTTTTAGCTTTGTCTCACTTATTCTTGAAAACTTTAGGCTCATCCTCACCCTAACTAAGGGAATTTTGGCTTCACCACCTCAAGCAAACCACAACATGTTCATAATACATCATATAGGGGCATAATATAGCAACATGGTACCATGGCACATAGAAACATGCTACAACATCTTTCATAGCTTAAAACAACAAACTTATTATCCCAAGCAGGTAAAGTCACTATGATAAAATCAATTTCAATTCTATGTTAGTTTATCATTTTTAGTGCTTTGCTCTCCCTCAAAAATATTACAATGAAATAAATATGAATATTGCAAAAAAAATTTTAGGGTAATTTGGATGCTAAACTAAAAATGCATTTACTTAGATGGATTGAGGTGTGTTGACTTAGTTATGAAGGTGGCTTAGGCATTAAATGCACTCAAACTTGGCTTAGGCATTAAACGCACTCAAACTTTCAATCAAACTCTCTAAGCCAAACATATCTAGTGCTTACTTTCATATAACCCTAATACATCGTTGGCAAAGACCTTAAGACCTAAGTATCTTAGCATGGATGATAAGGGAACAATTCAAAATCATTTTGCAACCTTATGGATATGGCATGGCATTACAAGGGCAAGTTCACTTATTTGAAATCAATTACAATGAAAAATTAGTGATGGTTCTAAAATTTCACTATTCAACCACCAGTTGTAGCCCATGTAACCAGATGCTTTAGTCATGTATAGTGTAAGTGATTTTCTTCTACATGATCAATTACATTGGAATCTATAGGTTATGCTTTAGAACATGTTCACTATAATATCCTATATTTGTAAGCTAATGTAGTCCCTAAAGAATGAAAAGAAATAGTTTACAAAGGGGTTGATGAGGAGAAAAAGGACCAGTCATAACTAAAAAGCCAATTTGTGCCTAAGTGAGGAAAAAATTAGTGATTTAGAAAACATAAAAATTTACTTAACTAATGTATTTCTCTCATCATAATATTATAAAATAAGGTTAGTAAATTAACCAAATCCTTAACGATGTACGATTTAGGATTTCCTATGGCAGGATTTTAATCCAGACTATTCCAAGTTGTTTTAAATCACTGTAACCTCTAAGCAGATATTTTTAATAAAAAAAAAGTCTAAAATTTGATATAAAGTAATTAGTTTTAAAAAGCTAAAAAACGAGCTCAAATAGAGGAAATAAAGTATAAGGGCAAAATGGTTATTTTTGAAAAATTATAAACCCTAGCTTTTTATATGCCAATCATGTCCTCCTTCTTTTCCCTCATTTTAGACCAACTTTTCTAGGAACTCCTAAGCTTCTATGGTGGTATGAAGAGGGAAGAGAAAGAAAGAAATTCAAAGCCAAGAAAGGTGAGGAAAAAGTGCCAAATTTTGCTATGCTTTAGTTATTTCTCTACTCCTTATGCTCTCTCTCTCATTGTGTGTTCAATTTTTAAAAAGAGTGAAGTTTGTGACCGTCACCTTGAGTGAAAGCTCATTGGAAGAAACAAATTATACTAAAAGAATCTTCATCAAGAGCTTATCAAAACAAGATATGATTTAAGCTAGGAACCTTGGAATCCTAGCATTTTGTAGTTTTGGCCAAGAGAGTGAGTGAGGGAAGGGAATGTGTATTTGATGAAAACTTGGTGCAATCAAGGGTTTGAAAGGATAGAGAATAAGAATATGCAAAGAAATTAACCTAGAAATCAAGACAATGTAAGTTAACTTTACCTAAGGTTTAAGTTGGGCCATAAATATTTCAAAATCCTAGAAAGATTATTTGATTCCTATATTACCATAAATGAATTAAAAATGAATCATGAATATCCTAAAAACCTCATATTCTCTTTTAAACAAACAAAATTTCAAAATTAAACTTATAGAGGGAGCTCTCAGCCAAACTATAAAAATGGTACCTAGGGAAGTTTTTAATTTAGTCAAAAGATATAATATGCTTAAATAAATGTTATAAAGGTTAGACAAACCATTGTTTTGAAAAAAAGAATGAAATTTGATAATGTTAAAATTATTTCCATAAAAATCCTAATATGTCCTATGAACGGAATAAGTGATATGGCCAAATTTTTAGACTTATTTTAGCCATGAAGAGTGAGTAACATGAGATAGATAAATGATGGAATTGCTATATGAAGTGCAACAAATGGGATGAGTCACTTTGAGACACTTAAAGCAACATAAGTCTTAATATATATATATATATGTATTGATAGAATGAGATTAAATATGCTTTAATTGGTTGCTTTATACTTTAATTGATGTGCCTAGGCTAAGCAAGTAAAACCATACCAAAGTGTGTGTGGGTGAGGCTGTGGAATCAAGAGAAGAAGAAGAAGAACAAGAGAATTGATTGAATTTGCTTGATAAGGTAGTCTTTCCTTCATTCTTATATATGTAGTTAGTTTGCTTAAGTCATTGGTTGCTTGTGTGTATTGTTTGCAATTGTTTTGGCTTTGTTGATTGATTGAGTGGACTATACAATTGCATGAGAGCTACTTAAATTTGTAAAAAAGGTTTTAATGTTAGGTGAGGCTAGGGAAGTGAGTATAGATTTGCTCTACCTTAAGCCAAAAGTCCCTTAAAGGTATAGATTTGCTTTTACTTAAGTCAAGGAAGCCTCTAGAGCATGGATTTGCTCTCTTTTGTAGTGATTGCCTATGATTGCATAACATGCATGCTTACTTTCATGTATTTGAGTGAACCATATGTGTGTTGGTTTGGCTACTGAAATTCTTTGAATATCATATTTTCCCGTCTCCACTAATCATGATCAGGTGATATGCAAAGCAAGGAGAAAGAAAAGACAATGGCCCAGAAAGGTCTATTATTTCAAGAGATTTGGCTTAGGATTTGATGTTGTATATATGACTATGTAAATTTATATTTTGATGTAATATAATAGTAACTTATGCAAAAATGTTAAACTATGATTGTAAGACCAATAGATGCATACATTGAGTTTACATGCATATTTTCAAGTGGAATAGTAATTTTTAGTTATAAGGTAAATTTCATGTGATAAACCATTTATAGTTGATGCATGATTGAATTGAAATTTGCTCATGATAAGAAATATCACATTAGAGCTCATTTGATATATTTTGGAATTAAAATTTTGACTATTTAAGTAATAAAATGTTCCTTTGCCTTTAACTGTCTTAATAAGTGAATTTGAAACTAAAATTTGGTGAGCATTTAGAGGATATTCAAATATTTTTATAAAGCCAAAGTTTGTAATTTTTTGAGCTTTGTAAAACATTTAGAGAATTTCCAAAGTTGGTCCCAAAAAGTTGTTATAGTTTGGTACTATGCACTCTATACCAGATTTAGTTTTTATGTGTTTTGAGGGACCAAATGATTTCAATTTGACATAGAATTTTTATAGTAGAAAATTCATATCACTAGTTTTAAAATGACACCTAATTTGTTTAAATCATAGTTGTCTAGTTTAAGTTATAAATTTTTGAAATTCATGCTTTATTATATGATTTATGGGTAAAGTAAGTAAATGTTTCTTGTTACATGGGTGAGCTCTATATACCTACTATATTGGATGAAACTAAATATTTGAACATAAATTTGTAGAGATAAAATCGTTAAGATCTATTTTTGAATATTATGAGTCCATTTGATATATTTAGCAATTGAAATTCTATTATGAACCAGTTTATTGTGCTTACTTTTATTCAAAATAGACATTTAATGATACTAAGGGAATAAGATATAGTAAAGTGTAACATTCACCGCATCCTTCCTTCTTCATTTTCTATTACAGATTAAGTGGATACCTTTATATAAAAGGGTAATTCCTTGGGCAGCTACAAAGTTGCTAATGGGTATAAATTACTACTCACTGATTCTCATTCTCCCCATCAACTGGATTTCATGAATTGGAGGATATGGAAATTAAGGTTGCCAAATTCATATTCCGGTTTTCTGGTGGAAAATGGCACAAAATATTCTTCCAACTGCAACAATATTACACGTGCATCATACGCTGATTACTTAATAGTGCCAAATGTGTGGTCAAACGGATGAATCTATTAATCATATTTTTCAACTTTTTCCCTTTACTAGGGCAATTTGGTTTAGGTCCCCACTTGGATTACAACAGATCAACTTCAGCCGCCGGATATTTTGATATGGCTTCTACGTTGGCTAGAGAATGAGGTGGCAGGTAGTACAGAAGAGGAGTTACTGAGTATGAGTTTTGCATTTATATTGTATTCCATATGGCATTTTCAGAATCAAAAGCTGTTTAGAACTATTGAGTATCAACTAGAATCAACTTTGCAAATGGCTCGACGAATGCAAGGTAAAAGTATAGGGCTTCAAAGGAGTCAATAAGGCAAAAACTACGGTGGTAGTAGAAACAGCAAAGTAAAAGAATGGGGGAAGGGGGGAAGGTTTCTTTTAAATCACTAGATCTTAGTATTTTGAATTTCTAAGAGCAACACCAGAAGAACAAAACAAAGAGTTTTCATAGCGGTTTGGTTTAGGCATACTAAATTGCATAAGTGGCAGTGGAATGGATGCATTCATCAATCCAAGCTTATGGATCTTCTTTAAGCAATTCGTCAAGTGCTACACTTTGTGGGGGAAACAATCTAGTGTGTGGAATTTCAATCATTTTTCGGTTCAAGTGCTGTTCTGTGAACAATCCCACTGCTGTCTTTTCTATATTGATCAAGTTTTTCCATTTCAGCTATAGGTGGTGTGTCAGGACATTTGGTTCCAACTTGCTTAATTTATAGCAGCTAAATATTTATATAGTCCCCGAATGTTAGCTAATAAGCTTTTGACTCAATTATAGCATGATGTAATATCTTGTTAGGTTTATTTTATATATTTTCTCTCATTTATCCCCAAAAAAAAGTGCATCTTATTTAACTTGAGCAAGGAAACTCTCCCTATGACTAAAATCATATTTGATCATTCACCAATATAATTTCTTTATTAATATCCCACCCCTAAAACTAACAAAATAAGTAACCTAGGCCATTAATTTGTCGTCATTAAGTTAATATGTAAAATTATTTGAGTAATGGTCTTATGTTCCTAAAAGCACCATATATTCTCTATTTATGATGCAATTAATTAAATAATAATATTATATTTTCGAGAACAATACATTCATTAATTATGACAAAATAATTATTAAAATTATTAAATATAGGATAATATTTTATCTATTTTAATGGATTTATTACTTTAATCATACTCATTAATTACACAAAAATCAAATTAATTCTTTTAAGAACTATAAATTATTAAATAAATTATATATTAAGTAATTATTTAATAAAATATTGTTCTATATTTAATAATTATTTGCATCATAAAAAAGAAATATGATATTTCTTTAGAATATAAGATCATTACTCTTGAAAAATCACTATTTAGTGTTATCTCTACCTCAAATCTAATATTTGTTATTGTAGCAAAATAAGAACAAAAATTCCTTAAGTCTACCAATTCTTCAATTTAAAAAATTTACACAACATTCTTTCCCTCTATTTTTTTTTTAATTACATAGCATTTCTTTATTTGAAAACTTAATATAAATCTCTCTTCTTTCTCAAATTATTTAAACTTCTCTCTTTAATTGCAAGACCTTCACTCTATCATGTACCAAAAGAAAAATTTTTACACTAAGGAATCAATAGATAAACTTGAACATAAAAAACAGTTTTTGAAAGATATTCCTTATCAGTAATTTAGTTCTTGAAAGTTTATTGTCATTTATTTAATCCTAAAATTTTATAAAAACACATTATTTTAATCTTGATCCTAACTCAATTAAGACTAAACTAATGATAATAAATTTCTTAGACAAGACTAAATTGATTCAAATATGCCAACGCAAGTTGGCTTAATTGATTGAAGGGATCCAATTAAGCCTTTAGCCTTTCATGTCCAAGGATCGGGATCTTCACTTTGATTGATAGTCCCTTTCAATGGTCATTCCTCCCTAGGAGTATCACTTGGTGCCCACCAGCTAGTTGAGTAACCTCCTTTAAGGATCAAATATCTTGGACATAATTCTCTAGGTTAGAGCTCTACTTGCCCCCTTTGGTATCTAGGCATACCAATAGCACCCCAAGCACTAGTCTTAGACCACCATTTTTGCCCTCCTTACCAAAAGAAAATTCAAATATGGAAGTGGTAATGAATAAGGAATGGCTAAAAAAAGGATGACAAAATGATGGCAATCCAAAAGGAGGTATGCAAATATCAAAATATCCATTGCATATTCATGGTAGTCCAATTGCAAAAACGAGAACTAAAAGACTTTGAACGAATTATTGAAGGAAATATAAGCCAAATAAGCTTCTAATGATGTAACCAACATGGAATAGGCTTGAATCACAATCAAGACTCTGTAAACATCATTTAAATATGTGATGAGGATTGAAGTCAAGGCTAGAACACATCCTTGTATAGGGTGGAACCAGAAACAGCATGCTCCCAGCTTTAATAGGTTAAACATGATTTTTATTTAAACCTATATGTTCAGTTCTATGTGGCTTTTTATTATAAATTGATTACTAATCTTACTTAGACTAAAAATCCATATTTGTCTAAACCTTTCTTTAATTTTAATCTATTAACTATGAGGATTTATTTTCATTGCTATATATATACATGGCATGAACAATATTTTGAGAAAACTTCAAGAATTTAAATTATTGTGTGAAAAGGGTTTTCTTTTTGTTTCTTCTATAAATTTTACAAACTTATCAAGATTGTCGTTGTCTTTTAACTTTCAATGTAACTTATCACTCTCATTTTTATCCTTTTGTAAAATGTAGCATCAATATCTTTCTTTATATTTCTGGTTGGTACTTCTTACAAACATTGGATCATAATCTCATTGTTTTACAATCTTTTTTTTTCACCTTTCTTGAATTATAATTCAATATCGTATGAATTTGAAACATTCATTGTCCAATGAATCATATCATAAAAACACCTATTGAAATACTTTCAAAATCAAGGCGAGTCAAATGTCCAAATTGAAAACACAACCATCTAACAGACCAATAAATGAGAGGATGTAACCATTTTAGCCCATTTAAGGAGGGATACAATACAAGAAATGAAAATGAATGTTAAAAACGTAATGACAACCATTCCTTACAGGGCATACACATGCACAGAGGATTCAATAGACGACATCAAGGGCCCGGGCCGGATTAAAGATTTCAGATTAGCCATTATACAATTGTTAGCTTCACTCTGATTCACCTTTTTTTTTTTCATAGATCATGTTTTGAATGCGACTTCAGTTAGAGCCAAACTCCTCATTCCACCGCTCAAGCTCCTCCCACTTGCTTTTGTTTAAACTGGGTCTAATGACAGCCATTGCATTCTTAAAATCCTCATATCTCAGTCCTCTTACCTGATAACAGTGAAAATAGTCAATATAAAGAAGAATCTGTGTTAACCTCCCCTGCAATTTTTTAAATGTACACTTACCCCCTTCCAGTTGCAATTTATACGAAAACCTCTTTTCTACTAACGAAATTGTTAATGAAGCGTATACCCTACGCACTTTTCCTCCTAAAAACTCTTAACAGGTTAATTCAATGAAGTTCAAATTACCAAAAAGGCTACATTAATGATTATGAAAACTCACAAGAGAGGTTAGTATAGTTTTTTCAAACTAGAGGGGGTGTGAATGACAGTTTTATAAACTTTAGGGTATGCTCTAGTATAAAATTCAAACTAGAGAGGTATAAAATTGAAACTACAGTGGGTGTAGTTTAGATTTCATGGAGGTAAATGTAATTTACCCTAATGAAAATTATTTGAGCAGGGTTTTCATTTACATGCAACATAAATCTAATGGCTGATTCAACAACATAAGGCTTTACATTCCCAATGCCTTCAGCAAGTATTTAGTTGCAAACAAAGAGCATATATTAGAATGTCTTTCTTTTTTATACATAAAAAAAGTATTTCATTTATAAATGTGATTTTTATAATAGCTATGCCCAGGGGGAACAACAGAAGATTTGCTGGTATGAAAAACAGTACATAAAATAATATTCCTCATTTATATCCCTACCCACAACTTTATAACCTCAGGTCCTCAAGATCTCAACCCCACCCTACAAAGGATTCAAGTTACAAAATATAGACAAGAAATAGATAAGAATCAACAATCAACAATACATCCCAAATGACGTAGTAGCAATTTCTGGTTAACTTACCTGATTTGCCTTAACAGTTAGAATGTTAGAACCCAGCTCTCTTATCGGCATCATTGCTGCTTCTTCACACAAGGCTTGTAGATCACTCCCAGAATATCCTGCAAACCAAAAATAACGAATATAATGTCAATCCTTTCAGGGAAAAAAGTTAAAGAAAGGAGATTTTAACATGCTAATTTCTTTTTCCTCAGGATTTAGAAACAAGGCAATAAGCAGAATATATATTTTGGCTACAAATACCTGCAAAGTTATGCGCTAAAAACTTAAATTAAAAGAACTAAATACCTTCTGTATCTTTTACAAGCCTTTCTAGATCTCCACCTGTCACATAAATATAAAAAAGAAAAATTAGTGAAACACAGGGCTGAGCAAGTGGCAGCACAATACACCAACCAATTCTTGTGCCACTTATAAAGGAGCTGAATGAAGAAAGCAAAGATCATACAAAACAGAACACACATTCTAAAATAATATTATTTTAAAGTTCTATTTCATAAAAACATTTATATGTTTCTATCTCTTTTCAGTTATGCTGCTTTATCCAAGCCAACCCCACTAATGCAGCAATTGTGAATACCAGAGAGCAATATATTCACAGAATCACAATTCAACAGAAACATACAGTATCTTCTTGATAAATGTACTTCCAGCAAATCAGGTGAATGCCAAGTAATCTCCCCAGGACAACATACTCAACTTTATAACGTCAAAATCTATGAATATTGCCCTGAGCTGTTTCTCTATTACAATTTTGTCAAAACCAAAGGATATACTGCCCATAATAGATATCTAAGGTTTTGGATGGGCAACAGGAGGAACCCAAAATCATACAGTACGCCAACACTGGTACAAACACACCTGAGCAAGTACATGCATAAGACCCTATCTCACATGGACCATGTAGTTGCCAGGGGAACCCACCCGTTTTAGTTAAATGCAATAATGTCAAAGGTCTTGAACTCTAAGAAGACATTAACCTTATTACTCCTCTTTCTCCCTCTGTCCAGTTTTAAATAAACTCTCAAGGCAACACAGAATAAAGGGGGCAGCTTCTTTTTTTATACACTACCATACCAAATTCATCCTGGCCCAAAAAAAATGCTACGGCCATAAACAATTATCACACTATTAGGCCATCCTAACTGCTGAAATTTTTCAACAATTAGGACATCCTACAGATGGAACTTCAAATTTGTCGATTGTCCTACTAAATTGCCTCTCAATGGAACATCTAAAACTCCTTGGGTCTTGCATATCCTTTATTATATTCAGGCTACAGTTATTTCCTTCGACAGTACAAGAAATACTCCAGGACTTCAACCCCTTAAAGAAGAAAAAATATCTATTGAAAGTAGGAAACCACAGATACATATATCACAAAACATATGAACTTTTCAAGAAATTAGCATCTCTGTAACTTGTTTCAAGGCCAAATGTTGGCCAACAGCAGAAAGAAGATAAGATGCCATTACTCTAACAAAAATGCATACAAGCAAATCAAATGAGAATAATATGATCACGGAATTAAGAGTTTCAAAAGTAATTCCTATACTTTCTATTCCTCTCTACATCTTTGTACACCAATTTGTTTGGGGAACTTATGGAAGCAATATTTAAATTCTTAAGGAAGATGAAAGTGGCTAAAAGCCAGCACAAAATTCGAACTTAATCATGTCAGTAGACATACTGCTGTCCAATTATAGAACATGTCACATTTGATTGCCCATTTTGCATGTTTCGCCCCGATTGAAATTTAGGGTTAAAGCAAAGGTGGGATCAGTAAGAACCTAGGAGCTGAAAGGAAATTAAAAAAAAAAAAACTTCACAAACATACTTCAGCCTTTGCACCGTCTTTCATTTATAAAATTTTGAAAGAGTTCGACCTCCAGATAAGATAAAGGTGAATTACAATGTAATCTGAAGATAAATAACTTTCCTATCTCTAGAATAAAACTAGAGAATAATCCTAAGAAATAACTAAGACTCCTAGATGGTAATAGACTCCAAGACTCCTAGATGATAATAGATTCATAATCCTTTAATGATCTCTCTTACTTTGTAACACTTATCCTTGGTTTCTCAACAGTCCCCATGATTTTAAGTATGTATATTGCTTTGTTACCGATAAATACCAACCAATTTGTGCAAATTTAGTAAAAGGTGTCGCACAGTACCAGAATAAAATAAAGGGCCTACCATGATAGTACCAGAACAATACAAAAGAACATAAATAGAAAAGACATGCTCACTGGCACCATAGGATATACAAATCAAGTACCATAAAAAATAAAGAGTGGGTTTCTTACTAGGTAAGGAGAACGCTTGATCCTTGAGTTTGTGTTTTAGTAGAAGTCTCCGAACATTTTCGTCTGGTAAAGGTATGTAAATTCTTTTCACCTAGTAAGTATTTCACAGTATATCAGGAAACAAAGTTAATAAGAAAGCGGCATGTACTTCATGCTCATTATAAGTAGTAGTACTCATAATATGCATAGATTGCAGTGTAAGAAATTGCAAAACTCTTTATAAATTAGAGTTTTTTCTGATACTTGCAGGTTTCTCCAGAGAAAACATTTCAGAAACTTTAATGCAGGAATGGTAAAAGAGAATAAAGTCCCCCTAGGAGGAGGGGGAGATGAGTGCATTTCTTTGCAAAAAGGAAGGAGAGAGGGGGGGGGGGGGGGGGGGGAGGGCAAGTTACATGCTCATTACCCAGGAGCCTAAGAAATTTGTGCACGTACATAGACCAGACAATTGAGTATCAGAAAAGAAGTTCAAGATCAACTCATAACCCTGACATGGTGCGGTCAAGCAAAAGTTTGTCCAACATAAAAGTTTGTGTATCATAACAAGTATCTTCTTGCACCTTAATATTATTACACAGAAGGCTTCTTCTTCATTTGGCAGTTGTCTCACACCACTATTCAAGGTAGTGGCCACACCATTTTTAACTACTTAAGGTAGAAAAACTACACTTTGAGGATTTACTGATAAAAAGACAAAATAACTGTTGAGAAGTATAATTATTTAGAAGTCTTATGGATCAAGGAAGGATTTCTTGTATTGCAACCAAAGTAAAGGGTATAATAGTCATTATATAGTTGAATCAGTATAATAGAGGGTTAAAGATCAGTATTATAAACACACCGTTCTTGAGCCTATCAATATAAAGAGTAAACTACCATTCAGGCCCTTCAAAGATATACTTTACATCAATTTAGTCTTCCAAAAAATATCTACATCAATTGACTAGAATAACCTTGAAATTTGACTCAATTAAGAAGAAATTTTAAGGGTAAACTACTCTCCCCTTCTCTCAAAAAACACCCAAATTACATAGCTCCCCCAACTATTATGAAAATATAAACAGACTTTCCCTAAAACCAAAAAATGACAAAAATATTCTTAATGATAATATCAATTTCTTATATTAAAATTATAACTTACTAAAAAAATACATTTCTAAAACTTGTAACGTTATTTATTTTCTGTTGAAAACCATGAATTTAATTTTTTCTAAAATTTATTAAATTTATGACAATCCATATGTTTATTGATATAAATTTAACACAAATGTTAATGTTAAAATTATGTTGGAATCCTATGATTCTTGGGAAGAACCATATGAGATACTTGCTATTAATAGGCTAAAGTCAAATTCCTTTGTTTCCTTATTTATGAGGCTTTATTTTTCATTTATGTGACATGTTTATTTCCTTTTATGTTGAGGATAATTGACTGATATTATGTGGTCATTATTTCCTTTTATGTTGAAGTTGATTGGCTAAAATTTTGTGGCCATTATTTCTTTTTATCTTGAGGTAGATTGGCTAAAACTTTGGGGCCTAATTCCTCTATAAATTCCTACTATAGTTTTGAAGGAATTTCAAAGTGAAATCCTTCATAGCATCAGAACCCATAAGGGCCTAAAACACACCTATGATAACCTTTGGCTCCATGCAAGCCAAACAAGCCAATGTTACAGATGTTGCATCAGAGTCATCCGCCACTGACCAACCAAATAGTCTCAGCAGCGTGTCTTCTCACTCCATGACTGTTGAAAGTCCATCATTGATGATCATAGGTCATCAATTCAAAGGAGAAATTATCTTCCATGGTCACAAAGTGCCTTAATGTTCATTCTAGGCCATGGAAAGGAGAAGTATCTAACAAGAGAGGTTGTCCAACCTGCTACCACTAATCCCAAACATAAAGTGTGGTTTCCATAAAGCAACACAATCATGTCATGGTTAGTCAATTCCATGACAATTAAAATTGGAGAGACCTTTGTGCTATGCAAGACAGCAAAGAAATATGGGATGCTGTGAAGGATTCCTACTCCTCTATTGAGAACACCGTAACAATATTTCAAATCAAAGGGAGTCCACAAGATGCAAGATAGGGTGATTTGAGAGTCACTCAATATTACAACAATCTGGTGAAGTTGTGGCAGCAACTAGATCTGTATGAGGTTCACCAAGATATGAAATGATGACGCAGCCTACTATCAGAAATTAGAAGAGAGGAAAAGAATTTACACCTTTCTATTGGGCTTCAATCCCATCATTGAAGAAGTTAAGGGGAGGATTATGGCTACTTGACCATTACCATCACTTAGAGAAGTTTTTCATGAGGTTAAAAGGGAAGAGAGCAAAATGCAGTTGGCATATGGTGGAACTACTGCGCAACCCATGACTAAATCTTCTGCCTTGGTCATTAGAAACAATACCAATTCTGATTTCAAGCCAAAGGAGGGTGGAAAAGCATGGTGTGACTATTGCAACAAGGCCAGTCAAACTAGGGAAACATGCTAGATAATTCAGGGTAAACTAGCAAACTGGAAGTCAAAGCAAAAAGATGACACTAATAAATCAATGATGACCAATGAGGACAAACCTCAATCTGAGACTAATCCAAACAGCAATGGGATTTGTTATAAAAATTGCTCAAAAATAAGGGTCAACAGGACTGCAACAATACAAACAAAGTTATTGGCTCCAGATCTTTTGCTCACGCTAATGAGGGATTTATGAAGATGATTGGCGGTGTTGAGCTCTAAGCTGAGCCCAATTTAAGGGGGAGAGTTGGAATCCCATGATTCTTGAGAAGAATCATATGAAATATTTGCTATTAATGGGCTGAAGTCAAATTTGATTCTTGCTTATGAGACTTTATTTTTCATTTATCTAGCATATTTATTTCCTTTTTATGTTGAGGATAATTGGCAGATAGTCCATAGCCTACTTCTATAAATTATAACAATAACAATAAGCTTTTTCCAACTAAGTGAAGTCAACTAAATGGATCAAACGACATCATAAAATCCTATCGTGAATCATATTTTTAGGCAACCCATTTAAGTTTAAATCCGTCTTAATGGTTTCGCCTATAATTTTTCTTGATCTCTCTCTACCTCTAACTATTGGGTTACTCTCTATCTGATCTACTTTCCTTATTGGGACTTCTATAAGTCTCCTCCACACATACCCAAATCATTTAAGGCACGATTCTACAATCTTTTCCACAATATATGTGACCTTAACTTTCTTTATAATGCATTCATTTCTGATTTTATCTTGTTTAATGTATCCACCTATCCAACACAACATTCTCATCTCTGTAACATTAAACTTATTCTCATGTTGACTTTTTAAATTATTGCTACTATTTTAAAATAAGACCAGGAATTTCAAAGTAAAATCCTTCAAATTAAAAAAATTATTAATTATTATCTTTCAACGTGGTTAATGTAAATATATATATATATATATTTTTGTGAATATGTTCTTTGTTTTTAATAATTAATTATTTTATCAAATGATTTTATAATTTGCCAAATTTAGAAAAATGACTATTTTATATTGCTCCAACACATATTTGATACTTGTTAATTATTATATTATATAATAGATATGAGAGCATTTTGGTCAAAACAAGTGTAATTGTATTTTTTGTTACAGGGAAAGTAAATGCAGCACAGTTTTTTTTATTTTTAGGGTAGGGAAGTGTAATTTTTCAAAATAAAGGAAACAGCCATGTAATTTGGCAATCTCTCCAAGGAAGGGAACAATTTTTACCAAAATTTAATCCTCCAAAGATTGGGTTTACATCTGTTTGGGGCTTAATTGAATTGAATTTTA
The DNA here is from genome assembly GCA_026724425.1 of Erythrophleum ivorense. Taxonomy (NCBI): domain Eukaryota; kingdom Viridiplantae; phylum Streptophyta; class Magnoliopsida; order Fabales; family Fabaceae; genus Erythrophleum; species Erythrophleum ivorense. Next base: position 446,762 of record JAIUCV010000626.1, on the reverse strand, counting down.
GAGATTCGTGAAGTTAATTGACGTAAATATAATTTGGAGAATTACTTTGATGCAAAGTACATCTTTTAGGGATATTGCATTTTGGTTTCCCTATCTTCTTAACATAACCATTTTCCAGAATTTAAGAATAGGACATTTAACACCACAGTATAATATTTCTGATTAATGATAAAAAGTGGTAAAATATTAATTAATCACCACTTAACTTACACATCAGCAATATTAGCTAGCTAGAGTATTCTCACCCATCCCAAACTCTAATGATTTAATCAGATTACCACTATCGTGTACTTATGGCAGTCATGAAGTGGAATAACGTTATATCCTCCTCAAACAATCAAGTTTCAGTACAAGCAATTGAAGATATACTCACCAGTCTCCGAAGAACTGCATCATCCAATTCTTGTGGCTTATTGGTAGCTCCTATATTCAGAAGAGAAATTAAAATAATAGATCATTGATGAGAACACTGAATACATGACCTAATACGAATTCATTTTATGTAAAATACTGTAGATGCCAGATACTGACTAACTGAGGTTCCTTTTATACCAAAAACTTGAACAGATTGCAAAAGGAAAAGAATCTGAAAAGTAGGTGATTCCAGATCTACAATATCAAAAATTCAGTTTTCCAAACAGATTGCACAAGCTAAGGCAGCCACTTTACTACAGCAACCAGGTCAACAAAGGAATTAATATTGTTCTTAGGATACTATACACTGAGAGAAGCAACTAAATTTAAAGTGAAAAAGACCGAGGAGAAAAAGTAATCATCTTGTAGTCATCCCATGATGTGTTCAAAAATGAGAATAGAGATAATTGTAGAGTGGTTCCAAACCGCATGTATGATCTATCAACTATTTACTGTTAGTATCACAATAGCATTATACTCACTCAAAACAAAATGTCAACAAATCTGTCCAGCAATTTTCAGAAAATTCAAAGTTATAAAATTTCCATGAATTCTTCAGATGGTAACATCCCCCATGATTTTATTTTACTGTTAAATGTCATTTGCCAAAGGGGATAAATAACGGAACAACGAATATTATGTTGTATGAGTATGTTCTCAACTTCACTATTTCATTGTAAAGAAGAAAAATAAGAGCCCAGCTCATGAAAGAAATAATACTCTCCTAATAATCAACCAAAAGATAAAAAGCTAAATTAAGCTCGTTTATAGAAAAAGATCTGGTAACTGATTCAAAACAACTAAAGAAAGTACTACCAAATACAAAGCTTACCAATGACAATTACAATGTCATTAGCATTGGAGGTCACCCCATCAAACTGGATAAGAAATTCAGATTTTAATCGTCTGCTTGCATCATTCTCATTAGCCAACCTTGTTGACATAATACTGTCAATCTGTTATCAGTTAAAAAAATATCAAATCATAAGAACCATGTAAAAGTATCATGCTTTGGTATGGAACAATAAATACACAACAACAACTCTTTTTTTTTTTCGACTCTTCAATTAGCGAAACAACCTAACTTCTGAACACACAATTCCCCCACCCTCTGCACCTCCCAACAAAAGAAAACACTCACTTAGACAGAGTACATACCATATTAAAATTTTAGTAGTATAATTTCAGCACAGAAACTCCGCTTATGCTATGCTTTAATATAAATCATTTTATACTCAGTTCCAAATCCCAAAAAAAAAAAAAAAGGATTGTGTTAGACAATCGACTACCAACATAAAATTTTGTCAAATCTTTATGACATGGATCAACAATATATTAAAATTAATACTAGGTCATTGCTCGAAAATAATGCGTTGTATAACTCGAGTACAATGTCAAATGAGCAAGGGCCGCTGCATCGTCACTTAGGTGTAATGAAAAATAAGTAGAATTTTCACATTTTCATGAACGAATGTGGACAAAAAAGTTAGTTCATGATAGTAGGATTCGTTTTAAACCTTGGTATATAGGTACACTTATAAGTAAATCAATGAAAATAGTAGATACTATAATTAGGAGGATGATTAATTTTATGTGTATACAATAAACCAAATAGTAAGAAAAAAAGTGAAAGAATTGGATACCTTATGTATTAAACTCTGGTACACTGGTAAGACTAAATTTTGGAAATGAAGTATAATTGTGGATAAGTATTCAAAAAAAAATTATAGTGGATGTAAAAAAGTTAGGAGATAGAATTATGGCGTTAAAATTTGTAATGAAAAGAGAAACTTTTAATGTTATTAGTACTTATGCACCACATGTAGAGTTAGAAAAGCACTATAAGATAAAGTTTTAAGAGGACTTAGAAGGTCTAGTTTAGAGAATATCTTTAGGAAAAAAAATTCTCATAGAAAGGGATCTTAATGATCATGTGAGGAGTGCATCTAGAGGTTATGAAAATTCGCATGAGGGATATAGTCTAGGATAAACAAATAGAGAGAGTAAAACTATCCTAGACTTTTTATTAGCATTCGATTTTACTATAAATAATACTTATTTTAGAAAACGTGAGAAGCATCTTATCACGTACAAAAGTGAGGGGACATACTCCCAAATTGATTTCTTTCTAATAAGGAAAGTGGACAAAAAGCTTTGAATGAATTGCAAAGTTCTACTAGAGAAAGCTTTACTCCTCAGTATTGGGTTTTAGTGATAGATATTCGAATTAAGACAAGAGTAAAGCGCAAAGGCTAAAATGGAATGTCAAAGATAAAGTGGTGCCAATTGAAAAATGATAAAGAAAAAAGCTTGCAGAGAAAGATATTAGAGGAAAAATCATGAGGTACAAAGAAGTGCTAACAATATATGAGACAAAATGGCTAAAGAGTTTAGGAAAGTTACAAAAGAGATACTCAATGAATTTAGACATTTTGGACCTAAGGATAAAGAATCTTGGCAGTAGGATGTAAGTGTACAAGATAAGTTTAAAGTTAAAAAAGAATGTGGTACGAAAAGTCTAGGCAAGGATTTCTTATTGAAATTCTATTAGAAAATTATCCACCATCTATTTCTAAGCGTGGTGGGCCCATAACCCAAAGTTCTTAGGATCAAAACCTAGCTCTGATACCAAATTTGGTACAAAGACTCTAGACAAGGATTTCTCATTGAAATTCTATTAGAAAATTATCCATCATCTGTTTCTATTACATTGCACTCCTTATATCATTATGGGATTTGTCCACTTGTTGTTAGTTTATGTTACAATTGACTCGTATTAGCTAACACAACTAACTAACTACCATTTCCCTAATTAACCCGTAACAGAGTGTTATAAAGCGTAGTCTTTGTGTAAAAGTGAGAAAAATTAGAAAAAATATAAAGTAACTAAGAAAGACACTAAGAAGACGATGAGTGAAGCAAAAACAAGGGCATTTGATGAGATATATCAATCCTTAGACATTAAAATTAAGGAAAGAAATATTTATAAACTTGCTAAAAGTAAAGAAAGAAAGACAAGAGACGTGAACCAAATAAAATGCATTAAGAATAAAAAAGGAGGAGTCCTAGTCACAAAACAAGATATTAAATAGAGGTAAAAATGTTATTTTCATAGGCTATTTAATGAAAGACACAAAATTTTATTACATTCAAATGGGCTAGACACTATAGAAAAGAATCAAAATTATATCTTTTATCATAAGATTCAAAAGTTAGAAGTAAAAAAAGCTTTGAAGAAAATGGAGAATGACAAAGCAATATGACCAGATAATATATCTATGAAGTGTGGAAGAGTTTAATAGTGAAAGGTATAAGCTAACTCACAAAGTTGTTTAATAAGATTATGAGATTTAAGAGAATGCCAAACGAATGGAAACGAAATGCTTTAATTACTATTTATAAGAACAAGGAGAACGTACAAAATTATACAAATTATAAAGAAATTAAATCCATGAGCTACACTATAAAGTTATGGAAAAGGATTATTGAGTAAAGATTAAAGCAAAAGATTCAAGTTACAGAGAATCAACTTGGTTTTATGCTTAGAAGGTCAACTATGGAAGCGATATTATTATTGCGAAAATTGATGAAGAAATATCAAAGAAGTCAAAAAGACTTACATACAATATTCATCAATTTGGAAAAGACATATAATAGGGTGCCAACAGATGTCTTATAGAAGGCTCTAAAAAAAAAAAGAATCCGTATTGCTTATGTTCGAACGATTCAGAATATGTATGATGAAACTACAACTAGTATGAGAATAAAAAGTAAACCCACTGAAAATTTTCTAATGACTATTGGCCTGCGTCAAAGGTCATCTTTGAACCCTATCTTTTTATTTTAGTTCTGAATGTGCTGACAAAACATATCCAAAATTCGGTGCCACAATGTATGCTCTTTGTAAATGATATAATCCTAGTTGAAAAGTTGAGAAAGAAAATAAATGAAAAGTTAAAGATGTGGAGATTAACTTTAAAAACACATAAACTAAAATGGAATATATGGAATGTAAATTTAGCAAGAGATGTATTAATTCTATCGTAAAAATAAAAATCAAAATATACCATACCACAAATCACTCGATTTAAGTATCTTGAATCCATCATATAATATGATGAGAAAATAGAGGATGATTTAAACCATAAAATTCAAGTTGGGTAGATGAAATAAAAGAATATTTTGAGTGTTATTACAGATAGAAGAATACCACTCAAGGTTAAAAGTAAATTTTATCACACTGTTATAAAACTAACAATGTCGTATAGGACTAAGTGTTAGGTAATAAAAAGTAAATAGAAGAATAAGCTCAATGTTGCAAAAATGAAAATGTTGCATCGGATGGGTGGACATACCAAACAAAATAAAATTAGAAATGAATACATTAAAGAAAAAGTTAGGGTCACAGCAATTGTAGAAAAGATTGTAAAATCACATCTTAGATGGTTTGGATATATATAAAAAAGATCTATAGAAACTCTAACAAGGATGATAAATCAAATAGATAGTAGTCTAATAATTAGAAGAAGAAAGAAACCAAAAAAACTATAGACAAAACCATTAAAAAATATTTAGACTTAAATAGTTTATCTAAAGACATAATTCATAATACAATTTTATAGCATTACTTGATGCATATGACCGACCCCACCTAGTGGGAAAAAGTCTATTGTTGTTGTTGTTATTGTATAATGTATAATTTCAGCACAGAAGCAAACAAACAACTCAACTATAAAACAGATATTTATTTAATTTGTATAAATTCAGCAAAGAAAATCAACAGTTCAACCAAACATTAACATTGCAACTAGCGACAATCATAAGGAGCTAGATATGTTGAGAATCAGTGATTATATTGGTCAAGAAGAGTTTGTTACAGACCCAGATATAGAATGAAATAGACTTATAATCCTTTTGTCACACACAAATGGCAGTAACATATATCATTAGTTTCATTTTGAATATATAAATCAAGTTATCAACCCAATTTGATTACTAAAGATACACCAGATAACTTATCAATCTAGAAAGCTATGGGATCCATAGCCAAACCATTAAATGATCTACACTCTTACGAATAGTAGTCCAACAAAGACCATTTAATGTTTCACTCTGAACTATGTCTCAAATGAGTACCCTTTCAGAGAACTAATTCTGGAACAGAAGAAGACTTCTAAAGTCAAGTTAAAATTGGAGAAGGAAGATTTTTCAACTCTACGGAAGGGCTATACCTCATCAATGAAAATCACAGATGGTTGCCTGGAAATAGCTACCATGAATAGAGTCCGGACAAGCTTTTCACCTTCACCAACCTATTGAATACAAGTTAAACAAGATAAAACTTCTTGGTAAGGACATAACCAAAGGAATAACAGCCAACTCAAACAAGTTAATGAACCCAAAAATAGAGACACACCCATTTTGATGTCAAGGAAGCTGCAGATATGTTAAAAAATGTTCCTGCTGATTCTGAAGCCACTGCTTTGGCAAGCATGGTTTTTCCATTACCCGGCGGACCAAAGAGAAGCAAACCTAGGAAATGAAAGTTCAGCAGTTCAACCCTTTTGCTTTTTCATTCTTCGATCTCACTATTATATAACCAAATTTAATGTGGTTCCATAGAATCACCTCTAGCCGGCCTTCGAAGACCGGTGAACAGGTCTCTTCTCTTAGTTGGTAAAATAACCATTTCCATTAAAGCTTGCTTTGCCTTCTCAAGACCAGCTGCATACCCGCACTCAGACTCAATATGATAACAAATATGAAAGAAAAAGAGAAGCAAGAATATATGATAGATCTTAGCATCTTACCAACATCTTCCCATCTAACAGAAGGACTTCTATCAACTATGGCAGTGTTAATTGTTTCAATTAATTTTGCATCATAATTTCCACCAGAAGCTTGACTAGATTTCGGGCTTACATCTTTATCCATCTGACTTGTTCTTTGAGGATTCTTTTGCAGTACATTTTTTCTAACATTTGATGGCTTAAATGGAACTGCAGCAGTTTGTCCGTGAGTTGAGGTTTTCTGTAAACATTTTTGAAGAAAAGAAGAGAAACCATAATAGTAAATGTACATTAATAAAACTACCTTACATCTTTATTTCACCAAGAACATTCCATACTTGCAAAAGAAAGTGCTTTTTAAAAAGGCAGAAACATAATAATTATTACCCAGGAGCAAAGAAGTAGTCTGCCTTCTATTTTTTTGGAAAGAGGGGAACTAGAGTGTCACAAAAACATTTTATGCTACAAACATATGGTGTAATCTAAACAAAGAGGGCTCAGCAAATGAATATTTTTAGAAGGCACTAAATGTATTGATTCTTGAGTGAAAAGCTGTGAGAGAGAAAACTCTGTACTTACAACTTAGCTGGTTCACATCGTACCTGAATAGAGGACGTGCTACCTGAAATAGCAAAGGAGAGAGAAGGAAGCAGAACACAAATGAAAATGAGATTTCATGATTGGATTAAAAAAGGCTTGAATATATGATATATAAACCTGCTCGTCTACTTAGAATCTGTAACCTCTCAGAAACTTGACCCTGCCATTTTGATATTTTTTTACGATAAGATTTCACCTTCTCTTGTTCACTGTCACAGGACAATATATTTTAGTGAGGAAACAATATGAATATGAAACCATAAAATGGCTAGAATAACTTGGCAATGTCTAAAAGGACTACACTTCAGCTGCTGCAAATCTAAGGACGCTTCTTTGTGATTAAATTAATGGATTTGGTGCAATTTAGAAGCTGAAATCATGCCGAGAAAAACAGAAGACCAAATATGAAATCCCCACTTTCTCTTCTAAAAATGCAATTTACAAGATTTAAGTTTTGCCCATAATGTAACTAAGTAAAAGGTTACAGTTAAGAAACCCATTAACTCTATAGAGCTGCTTCTTTCATATTTTTCAGTAGTCCAACCAAAAACCCACAAATATTTCAAAGCAGCCAGTATAATGAATACAGGAAATACACCAATTGATTTAATCAGCGAAGGAATACTTCATAACCTGGAAGTGATAAAGGAAGGCACAGTGGTTGAATTGGCTTCAATCAAAATCCGCTGGGCGTTCTTGTAATGAAGAACAGCATCATCGATCAAGCCCCCCTCTTCGGCCCTAACAGCCTTGGCAATCTCTTCCTTGGCCAAATCGAAGTACCCTTTGAGCTTGTAAGCAACTCGTTCATTGGAAATTGAGGGTGCAGGTACGCCTTCCATATTAGAAGAGCTGGGAAGGTTGGAATTCGAGGGAGAATCATCAGAAGAATTGGGGGAAGACAAGATGGAGCTGAGCGAGTCGATGATTCCCTGCAAGAAGCTCATGCCTGACACGGAGGTTCATTCTCAGGCATGGAGAGACGTAGGCTGGTTTCGCGCGTCAACTGTGAAGCGCCCCTACGTCTCGCTTCTCAATGACGATTGATAATGACTTTCATTACTTTCCTGCCCCTTGGATTAAATTAATATGGATAAGGAAATGACAAAAACCCCATTTTGATTCGAATGGGACATTCCCAATTTGATTTTTCAAAGACTCTCAAGAGGTAAAAACTTCTGACAATTTTTTAAATTAATTACATAACAATTTTTTATCATGGTAGCAAATTATTTCATTAGAAGCTTTGCTTTGATTTGGATTATATGGGAAAAAAAAAAGATATATGTTAAGGCATGATTCATATCACTACCCTAGGCATTTTTTTGGCTCAATTTGTTATTTGCATATCTAGCTGTTAAAATCTTCTTCTTTTTTATCAATCCTTGCCTTTTTCTTTCCGTTGTACCAAAGTCTTCATATATATGAATTCATCCTCTTGTAATTTTGTAAAAGAAACAATTACTACAATAAAAATACATTTGGTTCAATCATAGTATCAGAGCAATAAGGCGCCACTGGCACAATGATAAACCCAACTCTTTTGTTTGAGCTTAGGACACCCTAGTATTCTACAACTGCAACTTCATCACCTATAGTCATCACACAATCTTTGCCTTCCTCCACTTATGTGACCTCTTTTCCTCATTTTGTCACTATCAAACTTAACAATGAAAATTACTTAGTATGGAAAGCACATATGCTATCATATTTACATGGACAACAACTTTATGGCCACATTGATGGATTCACTCCACAACCCCTCACCAGTGCTAAAAAATGGAGAACCTAACCTAACATATGCAAAATGGTTCACTCAAGATCAAATAATCATCTCTTTATTAGTTTTATCTTTATCAAAGAATCTGATTCCATAGGTTATAAGACATAAAATAACACAAGCTTTCTAGCATGCTCTTGAAATTTTATTCACACAAAAAACTCAGGCTCGATTTGTACATCTCCACAATCAATTAGCAACACTAAGGAAAGGAGCTAATTCCATTGAAGAATATTTTCAAAAAGTAAAGTCCCTAAACAATGCCTTGGCAATAGCAGGGAAGCCTCTCTTTAATATAGAATTCACAACTTACTTACCAGCCGGCCTTGGTCTAGATTTTAACCCCATTGTTGCTTCACTCGCAACTCGAACTAAATCCCCTACTCCTGATGAACTATTAAGTCACCTTCTAATTTATGAGGCACGATTAGCATTATAACACTTCTCTTTAACATCTTCTACGAAAATCTCTGTTAACTATTCAGCTAGAAGACCTATTACTCATGATGGAAGAAACTCTAGACGTGGAAGAAACAATCATGGCTCTTTTGGTCGCACTCTAGGTCATGGCTTTGTTCATGGAACTCCTGGACGTGCTCATTTTTCAGTTGACCATCATCCTATCTGTCAAGTTTGTTCTAAACTAGGACATACTGCACTAACATGCTATCATAGATTTAATCATGCCTTTCAAGCTCTAGGGCCCTCCAATCTTGGTGCTCATTACTCCAATCTAAAATCTAGTAATGACACTTTCTGGTTTCCGGATATAGGCACAACCAATCATAATTGCCAAGAATCATCTTTCCATATCTCAATTTTGTAAAGATAATCGTGTATTCTTTGAATTTCACTCTAGTTGTTTTTATGTGAAGGATCTCCAGAACAAAGACACTCTCATGCAAGGAAAGATGCACTTTACACTCTTTTGGTACCACAGGCCTACATTGGTGAACATACCACACCTACTCAATGGCACTATCATCTTGGCCACCCATCCACCCGCATTGCTAATCAAATTCTCTCTAAAGCCTCACTACCTACAGTCTCTCAAAAGTCTCCTCTTTAGTGTTTTACTTGCTGCATAGCCAAAAGTCATATACTACCTCATCCTTCATCTCCACATCACTCCACCTCTCCCCTAGAATTACTATTCGTTGATGTTTGGGGCCTCGCTCCAATTCTTTCTTTTGGTGGACACAAATATTTTGTTATCTTTGTTGATAATTTCAATAGATATACTTAGTTTTTCCTTTTGTATTCCAGATCTGATGTTACCCAAGTCTTTATTAAATTTTAATGTTTTGTTGAACGAATGTTTAATTGCAAAATTAAATCTCTTCAATCCAATTAAGGTGGCGAATTTCATTCTTTACACACTTATTTGCAATTAGTTGGCATTAACCATCGTATTTCTTGTCCCTACTCTTACCCTCAAAATGGCAATATTGAACGCAAGTATCGTCACATTGTCAAAACAGGTCTTGCACTTCTCCATCATTCCACTGTCCCTCAATGATTTTAGGCCCATGCTTTTGCAACTTTGATTTATTTTACTAATCATATGTCGAGTCCCACGCTCAACCATCACTGTCCCTATTTCCTTCTTTATAAACACTCCCCTAATTATACTTCTCTCTGTGTCTTTGGCTTTGCATGTTAGCCCAACCTTCATCCATATGTCTCTACCAAACTGAAGCCCCAATTTGTGTTATGTATCTTCCTTAGATATAGCCCAAACCACTTGAACTATATTTGTCTCAGGCCTAAATCCCATCGACTTTACATTTCTTAGGATGTCATTTTTAATGAAGCTCTTTTTCCTTTTACTATCGCTTCCTTGCAGTCCACCTCATCTGACACTACTAATTCCTTGGCCCATATTCCCTCCTTTGTTATTCCCCAACTCCCTCTTGGGCCCCTACTGCACTCTCAGCCTACTTCTTTTGTTCTTGTCCCTCCTAACCCTTCTTCCCTTCTCAAAATTTGTCCCTTTGACCTATCTGTCTCTACCATCATCTTCTGCATCTTCTACCGCCTCTCGGACCCTATCCCCTTCTTCACCTTTCCCATCTGTTCCACCACCACCATTATCTCTTTCAACTCGTCATCCTATGGTTACCCGTTCTAAGGATTTCATCTCTTGTCCCAAGATTCGTACCGATGGTACTGTCACATGGCCTGCTTCTCGGGCTTTCTCTGTCTCTCTCTCTACTCCTAATAATCCCACCTCTGTAACTAAGGCCTTGAAGTTTCCCGAATGGCATGCTACCATGAATGATGAAATGAATGCCTTGCTCTCCACTGGTACCTAGTCTCTTGTTCCTCCATCTCCCTTTTAGAATATTGTTGGTTGCCATGGGTCTTCTGCACCAAAAGAACCCTCAATGGCTGTATTGATCTGTATAAAGCTCGTTTGCTTTTGACTCTCGCTGTCTTTCATCCTTGGGCCATTGAACAAATAGATATTCAAAATGCTTTCTTACATGGCTCCCTCGATGAATTGGTGTTTATGCATCAATCTTTAAGATTTCCCCATCCTAAATTTCCCTACTATGTCTGCTCTATCTATGGCTTAAAACAAGCACCGCGGTCATGGTTTGCTAAACTCAACTCCCCCTCCTTGAACTCGGGTTTTCTGCTTCCAGGTGTGATTCTTCCCTTTTCACTCATCAATGCTTTTTATCATCTCTATGTCTTAGTTTATGTCGATGGCATACTGATTACTAGTTTTTTCTTCACTATTATATCTCAATTGATTGAGTCTTTGTCTGTTTCTTTCCCTGTGAAATGTGAAACACCTTGGTCCTATTCATTATTTTCTGGGTATTGAGGTTCATAAAGTCCCTGATGGATTAATTCTCTCACGGTGAAAGTATATTTCTGTTTTATTAGTCAAAACTAGTATGCACCATTGTAAACCTGTCACCACTCCTATAGCTTCTACCACTAAGTTATTTACTCTGATTGGTCATTCTTTATCTGATCCTTCCATGTATTGGAGTGTTGTTGGTAGCCTCCAATATCTATCCTTTTCCCGTCCTGACATTGCCTTTGTCGTCAACAAAGTGTGTCAACATATGCATAATCCTCGTGACCTCCACTGGTAGGCCATCAAACATATCCTTCATTACCTTAAACATACTTTAGATTATGGCTTGCACATCCCTTATTCCTCATCCTCTACCACCAAGGCTTTTGCTTATGTTGATTAGGGTGGTTGCTCAGATGACATTAGGTCTACTCGTGGCTTTTATATTTTCCTTAGACTGAATTTGATTTCTTGGAGTTCTAAGAAACAAGCCACTATAAACTCATTCCAACATTGAGGCTAAATACAAATCTCTTGCTTTGGCAACTTGTGATGTCATCTGGTTACAGTCTCTTCTTTAAGAAATTGGTTATAGTTTGCCTGATGCTCCAATTTTGTATTGTGACAACCTTGGTGCCACTTATCTTACTGCCAACCCAGTCTTCTATTCTTGCACCAAGCATGTTGTTCTTGATTACCACTTCATTCGCGAACGAGTGGCAGCCAAAACACTATGCATCTCTATTATTTCTTCACATGATCAACTTGTTGATGTTCTCACCAAGCCTTTTGCCAATTCTTGCTTTCACTCTCTTCGCTTAAGCCTTGCTATCACTCCTCTCTAGCTTGGTTCACAAGGGGTTGTTAAGGCATGATTCATATTGCTAACAATCATCTACGTAGCATGCACATGTGGCCCTGGTCATTTCTTTTGGCTTAGTTTGTTATTTGTATATCTAGTTGTTAGGATTTTTTGTTTTTACAATCCTTGCCTTTTTCTTTCCATTGTACCTAAAATCTATATATATATGGATTCATCCTCTTGTAATTCTATACAAGAAGAAATTACTACAATAAAAATACATTTGGTTCAATCAATGTGTGTGTGTGTGTAGGTGACAAGTTGAAAAAAAGGTAACAATGCAATCATTGGATGCAACGTGAACGTAACACAATTTGGGCGATAATGGTGATGGTACAAGAATGCGATCCTTTTAAGTGAGGATTTCTTGGAGTAAGTAAGTGTAGGCTTCTTCATTTATCACTTTCCACCCTCAATAAATAAAATTTTTTTTATTGCACATCATCACTCCAAAAAAAATCTTCATTTTAAAAGATCTCCATTCGATGGCAACACTAAATAATCCTAATCATAGGAATAAGGATTGGATTTTTCACAAAATAAATTCAAATTCAAGTTTGATGAGTGACCACAACTTTTTTTCAAAAATATTTTTAATCTTGGACCAAATAAAAATGTTAGAATTATTATTTATATACTTACATTAATTATATAATTTTTGTTTTTTAAATAAATCTTGACTAATGATTTAATAAAATATTATATGTTCAAATTTTATTATATGATCATATAGTTATTGAGTTTAACACAAAATTTTTAATTAAGTTCGATTAGTGGTTAAAAATTGTGGACATTAGGTTTTTACTAAAACTTGCAATGAAATGACTTATGACACTACTTAAGGAATGTTAGGTTCTCCCCTATTTTGCATGCATGCCATATTGAAAAGCCACTATTGAATTGTGGGTAATAAAAAGGAAGATGTAACTAGATTAAATTACTTTATGTGGTCAAAAAGTACATTCCACTACAAAGCTTAATTAGATATTTTCTATCTATCTCACTCATTTAATTTGGTATTTTAAGTATTATACATGTAATCCAAAGTTTTTCATACAATTTGAGAATTGTATGAATTCTAACAAAAAAAAATTGTTCAAGTCCACTCTTGAGTTCAAACAAAGTTCATTTTCAAGCATCTTAGGTCAATTTTGGTCTAAATAGAATTATTTTGATTCAAGTGTAAACCAAAAGCATAAATTTTCAAGATTTAAAGTGGTGATGCCATGCAAATATAGATGACAATTTGGGTGATAATAGTGATGGCAATGATAAATAAACCTACTCATAAGAGCAAAGGTTAAACTTTTCAACCAAACAAAAAAAAATTAAATTCACACTTGAGCATAACTCATTTTTTAAATTATTTTTCATGTTCAATCTAAGATGAGATAAAAATATTTAAGTTTGATCTCGAGCTCAAGCAAGGTTTATTTTCAAATTTCTTTTTTTGTTTGAATTTGATTTAAATAGAATTTTCTAGGTTCAAGTGTAGGCTAAAAGCATATAATTTTTGCGAATGGATTCTCTATTATGCATAAAAAAAAGGAAAAAAAAAGGGGACAAGTGCCTGTTTTTTTCTTTTGGGGGGGGGTTGTTGCTCCTCTTATAAATGCAAAATTTTAAATATTAAAGTTGAATAAGAACTTGTTCATGAAAAATCAATAAAATTTGAACCTAGATTCAAGCCAAGTAGATTTCATTTTTGAAATTCTTATTTGAATCTAAATGAAAATATTTAAGTTTGAGTTTGAGCATATATCCTAATCTAACTCATTATTAAAATTTTTATTTAAAATTAAGCATGGTCAACAAATAAGTAAGAGTGATGGTGGTAAGTTGAATGAGTTGAACTAAAATGTAAAATTGTTTCCTTACTTATTTTTGAAAAAACCTTTCTTGAAGACTTTTAGTAAAATTTATTTTGTGGAAAAATTTTATTGTCACAAAACAAATATAATAAATTAGTATATCAAAAAAGTTTCCCATAAAAAAAATTCCAATGAAATAAATGAAGCCTTGGTGATGTACAATCATTATATGACAATATAAAATTAATTTTTTTTTAATTTTGAAACTCACCCAAAATCTATATAATTTAGAATATAGATCCTCTCCTATAGGTGTCTCTCGTGCTATCTCTTATAGCATATTTTAGTTATCAATCTTATCTAACAACCTAGAAAGACACACATTGCTCTAAACCTAACTCCCATCTTTTTCTTTTTCTTCTTCATAATGAGACAACTAGTGACATCTAGTGAAATGGATGATCTTTATTACTAAGTCATCTTCTTTAGCAAATGTTGGCATTAAGTGTCCCCTGTCTTCTTATTCATCTTCTTATGTGTTCAAGTGATAGATATAGAAGATTGTAATCAGTGAGGAGGGTTTGATTGCTATGACTACTATGATGAATTTCAATAATGACAAGTAAATTTATGTTTTTGTATGGATTTTTGTGGGTATGATTGATTTGGCAAATGAAGTTAAGTTGGTTTAGGAAGTTTCGCTTGGGTATTCTTTCATTTGTGTTTGAAGATGTTGGTTGTGATTTTGGTTCTTCATATTTTCTTGTTATCTTGTTTGATTTTGAGTTTTTTTTTATTTGAGAAATGAAATGGGCTTTCTTTAATTAACGGTATTTTCATTTGTAAGTGATTTTTTTTGGTTAAAGATTTGATTTTCCATTATACTTTTACTTTGTGCATGGCATTTACTAACCTTAACTATTAATAGTGCAAGAAAGCCATGGAATCGGCATAAGGAAATAATTGTCTCAAGAAGATTTCAATTTTGGTAAGTCCCACAATGATAATAATATAAGTCCTAAGATAACTGATCCTTAAGAATATCATATTGTCTTGACCTAACCTATCTTAAAAGCTTTGAAATGAAATACCTCAAAATTAAGAAGATATTTCTTACATGTTTTGATAATGAAACAACCTCAGTTAAGGCTTGTGGGATTTGGCTTTTCATGTTAGATCAAGTAGCAACTTTCTTGATGTTATCTTTTCAATGTGCCAAACTTAATATATTGTTCTTTGTTCTTTTTATTGTTATTTTTCTTTTTTTAATTTGAATAAAGTTGAATTTTAGTAAGTGAAAATGGTTTTCATGTGTCTATTTTTCAATTATGAGATGAAGCTAACGAGTGAGATTTCTTACTAGAAAGGCAGGGGAGACAAAGCTTTGAGGAAAGTATTTGAATTTTATAATTTAGGGTTGGCAAATTTTAATAGGTATTAATTATTTTGATTTTGAGTAAAAAAAGAAAATAAGTGATAGTCATATATTTTTAGGAACATCATATTCATTATTTATGATATAATAATTATTAATTCTATTAAATATAAAATAATGCTTTATCTATTTTAATAAATTTATTATTATAATTATATTTATTAATTATAAAAAAAATAAATTAACTCATTTAAGAACGGTTAATTATTAAATAAGTTAATATCTTAAGTAATTGTTTAACAAAATATTATTTTATATTTAATAATTATTTACATCATAAATAGAGAATATAGTATTCTTAAACATATAAGATTGTCACTCATATTTTAATAGAAAACTCTAGCTCCAAAATTGAAAATTGAAAACTTTACTTACCTGTAAAATAGTTCGAAGTATTCAATTGAATAAGTAAATAAATAATTTAAATTATTTTTTATACCAAAACTTAAAGAAAAAAATTTTGATTCTTTTAGAAAATGGTCATTTTTAATTTGGTTCTCAAGAAAAAATAAATAAATTAGTCATTCACATAAGTTACTATCGTTAACTAATCCAGTCTAATATTCAGCTCATAAAAATAAAGATGAATGACTTAATATGTTAATAGTTATATGTAATCGTTAAATTTATATGTAAGTTGTTAATAATTGTATGTAATCATTAAGTTTACATATGTAAAGTAATTTTGCACCCAAAAAAAATGTTGACCCAAAAGATAAAATTAAATTAAAGAGTGATGGTCTTTTATTTTCAAAAATAATATATTTTTTGTTTATGATAGAATTAATTATTAAATATAGAATAATATTTTTATTAAATAATTAGTTAAAATATTAATTTATTTAATAATTAATAAATTTTAAAAGAATTAATTTAACTTTTGTGTAATTGATGAGTACAATAATAATAATAAATTTATTAAAATAGATAAATATTATTCTCTATTTAAAAAAATTTAATAATTATTAAATTATAATTAAGAAATATGATATTTTTTTAGAATAAAATATTATCACTCTTAATATGTGTATATGCATGCATGTGTGTATATGTCTACACACTGTGTATGACTTGATGATGGATTAAACTTGTTTAAAAATATGATATGCCCATAAAAAAATTTGGGCTTTAGTTTGGCTTGGTAAAAAATGAGCCAATCCTTTGATTAGTTTTTTTTAAATTATTATTATTATTATTATTTATCTTTTTAAATTTTAAATTTTAAATATCTCTATTTTCTTGCCTGCTAGTCTCACTTTTTTTAGTTTTAAATATCAAATAGTCCAAAAAAGATATTATAAAAAATTTAAATTATTTGGATCACACATAAAATAATAAAACCCCTTAAGATGATAATTTTTCTAATAATATTATTGATTAATATTTTATTTTTTTTGAATTATATTTCTAATATAATATTATGTAATGAGTAAGAGTAAAAAATATATAATAATTATATATGTTATATAATTCTTTTTTATTTATATTTGTAGTTATAAATTATTTATTAATAATATATAAAAAATAATTACAATACCGGCCAAACTTGAGTTTGTGCTAAGCTTTGAAAAAGTTCAAACTCTACTCATTTTATATTTAAATTTTTTAAAATGAATTTTTTTATCCTATTTTTTTAAGGATTATATCCATTATTTTCAAATCGAGCTTGTTAGGTTTGACAGGTTTTTCAACTTATGCTCAGGACTAATGTATGTATATTTCTTAATGATTGTCACAGAAAAAAGGTCTTGATAATTATTTGTATTTATGTATAATATGACTAATTTTATAGATTTTACTTGAGCAGCACACCTTAAGAAATTAATGCATATATTTTATTAAAAAATTAAATATAAAATAATATTGAAGTTCAACTGATTGACTTAAAGGGATAATTATTTGCATTTATTATAATATGACTAATTTTATAGATTTTAGTTGATGGGCGCAATTTCTTACCTTAAGAAATTAATGCATATATTTTATTAAAAAATAAATATGAAATAATATTGAAGTCTCCAACTGATTAACTTAAAGAGATAAAAATGACTATCCCAAAGTATTTCGCTACCGAATTTTTATATTTTTGTTATTAAATATTTTAGTTAAAATATAATAAATATATAATTTCTAAATGATATAATAACCTATTTATAGTGTAATTAGTTAATCATATACTTTTTTTAATGACAAAATGCAGAAAGCATTTCAATATTTTCAAAATTGGGCTTTTTTTTTTGTTTTTAGATTTTCCGATCCCCGAAGGAGGAAGAAGGGCAAAAGCGGCGTCTCATAATGCTGGGCCGCTTCCAACAAATTCAAATTCTTCCATATTCCCGCTAGTCGCCATTAGTTGCCACTTCCCAAATTCTCTGAAACCTGTTCATCCTTCGCATTTCAATTCTAAAATCACCAAACAAAATCTCCTTAGGTTAAAACACCGAAATGGTTTCCCAAAATCAACCCAAAGAAGACAACCCAAAGAGGCAATGGTCCTTGCGAGACTTCGAGATCGGAAAGCCCCTTGGAAAAGGGAAATTCGGTAGAGTCTACGTCGCTAGAGAAGTCAAGGTACTCAAGTTACCAAACTCCCTTTCTCTAATGTTTGTTTGGCTCGTTTGAAACTTCTGCAAGAAAGTAATTTGTATAAAGATCAGATTTTTTTCCCGAGTGTTCCTTGTGCGGTGAAATTTCTCTTTAATTTTCTAGAAATTATTTTAAAAAATGTTTGGCTCCACATTGTCTGATATTGGTTCACTTGATTTCCTTTTTTAATAAAAATCGAAATTTCTTTTTCAATGTTTCACTGCCATTCTATCTGGGTTGAAGTTTTAATGTTGAATGTTTTCCTTCATTTTTATCGTGGACCAAAGGAATGGTAGCTTTTTTACTTCTTTTTCTCTCCGTTGGTTTTGTCATTTTTTACCATGAATTCCAGAATTTGCATTAGTTGAAAGAAAGCTGTTTGCTGTTAGTATTTATAGAAAAATCGTGCTCTGCTAGCTTCTCTGGAGTTTCATGACTGCTAAAAGGACCCTAATTTATGTCTCTTCTATTTGTGTTGAATTTACACATGATATGCAATTCCCCCCCCCCCCCCCCCTTTTGAATAGTTTTCTGAATAACCAACTTGACTCGATGGTTATTTATGGATTTTTTAAAATCATGTTATTCTTTTCAGAGCAAATATATTGTGGCGTTGAAGGTTATCTTTAAGGAACAAATAGAAAAGTATAGGATTCATCATCAACTGAGGAGAGAGATGGAGATTCAGACCAGTCTTCACCACCCCAATATTCTGCGTCTCTATGGTTGGTTTCATGATGCTGCACGTGTTTTCTTGATACTTGAATATGCTCATAACGGTGAGCTGTACAAGGAGCTCAGAAAAAAAGGTCACCTCACTGAGAAGCAAGCAGCCACGGTAATCCTTCTCTGTCACGTTTTTCTTGCTGCACATTGCCTTTTCTTCTTCTTCTACTATTCTGACAAACTGATTCACTATCGAGCCTTAGCTTTGATTTGGCCTCTTCTAGTAGGAAGCCTCACTGCCCTGGTAGTCGGAGAATGAACATTTATTCTTCTAGGCATTACTTTAAATTATTGAGTTTTGAGATAGCTGAGTTAGAGCAGAAGGAAGCTATAGTTTGTTTTGTGAGATTATTGATGAAATAACTGAAAGAGATTGAATGGACAATCAAGCAGAACTCATCTTCTGAAAATGTCTATGAGCTTCATACTGTGATGTTTATGGTGAGAGTGGCAATTAAATGGATAAGGCTGTTCTGGAAAACCTTTGTAAAGGGCAGGATTTAGTGAAAATGGGTTAGAAACTCGCAATAAAAAAATAAATAAATATATTCTTCTCTTATTATCCAAACATCTTATAACAAGAGATTGTATTGTACTCCCTGTATTTGGACTATTCTTATTGTTAAATAGACTTTAACTTTTGTTTCTTGTGGTAATTTTAGTATATTTTGAGCCTCACAAAGGCGTTGGCATATTGTCATGAGAAGCATGTGATTCATAGGGATATTAAGCCCGAGAATTTGTTACTTGACCACGAGGTATGTCAAATTAGCCTTTTATATTTTTACCTCTTTGTTGCTTTTTTGCTTTTTTCTGTGCTAGCAATGTTGGTTTTCCTTAATTTTGTATCAACCTACCGCAACCCAGCCAGAATTGGAATTTTCTGTTGAATCCCAAGTATGTAAAGTTTTGTAGTTTATATCAAAATGATGTTTACATTTCTGGCCTCATTAAGGTTTCGGTTGAAAATTCATTGTTCTGCCTGAAATTTTGACATGTGAATGAAAGTATATTTAGCTTTGTCTTTTGCCTATTGCTTTCTCTTGTCCAATCCTTTTGCTTTTCTTCTCTTCTCTTCAACCAGATGAAGATGGAAACCATAGTTATCGAATCGTGATTCAAATCGTGAATCGGGTGACTGATTTTTGAATCGTGAATCGTAAATCGTATCGAATCGTAAGATTCAAAAATATAATTAAAAATATATTATATAAAAAAATATATATCACTAAAATTTGCTCACATAATTTTAACTTAGGAATTGATAAAAATTTAAACACAAGTCTTGTAAAACAAGAACATAAGGAAGTAACATGATGTTTTATAAGTTAATCAATAAAAAAAGCTAATAAATAACTAAGTTCAAAACTAATGATCCTTCTAGTCTTCAAGACTAATATCATCACTATCACTATTATCTTTGTCATCATCCAACATGACAATTCCTTCTTCTTCTTCTTCTTCTTCTTCTGTATCACCGTCATCTCCAATGTCTTTTTCAACATTATCTTGTATCTGAATGCCTTTTCCTTTATCATTTTTGTTGGCATTAAGATTTCGTGGTCCTAAAAATAAACAAATGTAAGTGACTAATATTAAGAATTACAAAAAGAGGTTTAACATTGCAATTGCAAGTACAATTAATGTACCTCGCTTTCTCTTTTTATTTGGATCTCCTTCGTCAATCTTGAAACACTCTTGGACATCCATCCAAGAGTTATCTTCCACTAGGGAAGGCTCTTCTTGTTCAGTAATCCATTCATCATCTGATTCGAGATCCGATAAGCAAATAGGATCATATGTATCTCCTTTTGCCTCCCTTTGTTTTTGTCTAATCTCAAGTTGAAGATTGTACTTAACAAATACAAGAGCGTTCAACCTTTGTTGCTCTAAGCGATTTCTTCTCTTAGAATGAATATGATCAAACACACTCCAATTCCTTTCACAACCTGTAGCACTACAAGTGAGGCTTAGGATGCGGATGGCAAGAGATTGTAGCTCTTTGCACTCTTCTCCAAAGCTATTCCACCATAAAGCTAGCCCAAAAAAAAAAAAATATATATATATAAAGACTTGATTAATTACTTAATTAATTTATATATAAGTATATAACTATTAAAATAAATAATGAATGATGTTATTAGATGAATAAGTACCAGGTTGTTTCTTTTCTCTTGTTGCGATTGCTAAACTGTATCCAAAAAGTCCCTCTGCTTTATCAAATTTCTCTATTTGGGAATTAATTTTGACTCTACTCTCAATATTAGGACACATTTTCTCCAATGTTTGGTACAATCCAACCTTTACCTCGATATCTGGGTTAAAGTTTGGAAGATAATGAAACCTATAAAAATATAAAGTTAATATAATAATATAAGATATAGTAATTTTAATTAAAATATAAAATAATTATATTACACAAAAATATAAATTGTTAATGGCAAAAAACTTACTTAGGATTAAGAAAATATGCCGCTGCGTGAAGTGGCCTATGAAGTTGATAGTCCCAACGCTTGTCTATGATTTCCCATATTTGCTTATATCTATTTTCCACATTATTAAAATTCTTTGCTATTTGTTCTTTTGCTCTATCCATAGCCTCATAAATGTATCCCATCACCGGCTTTGCATCACCATCCACAAGTCTAAGAACTTTAACCAAAGGAGACACACAGTTCAAGCAATACTTTATAGATTTCCAAAACCTTGAATCAGCTAAAATAATGTCTTCTACAATTTTAGCTTCACTCCTAGATGCATAAGCACTTTTAGCCCACTTTTCTGATGCAAACATAGAACGTAGCACAATTTTTTGATCCAAAATAGACTTCATTGTTAAATATGATGTGGCAAATCTCGTTATTGCTGGCCTAGCTAACTCTTTAGCTTTCGAATAGCTTCTATATAAATTAAGTACCCAAATATGCCTATAAATAAATGTTGTAATTCTTTTGGCCTTTCCAATGGTATTATGGAATACTGTGAGGCCACCAATGTCTTCTAAAATCAAATCAATGCAATGGGCTGCACAAGGTGACCAAAAAAGTTGTTTCCTTTTGTCCATCAATTTATGTCCAGCAGAGACAAGGGCTGAAGCACTATCTGTTACTACTTGGACCACATTTTCCTCCCCAATTTCCATCACCATATTATCTAGTAATTCAAACATCTTTTCAGCATCTTTGATGAAACTACTAGTATCAATAGATTTTATAAAAACAGTTCCTTTAGGACTATTAACAAGAAAGTTAGTGAGAGACCTACCCTTTCCATCGGTCCAGCCATCTGACATCAATGTGCAACCAGTTTTCTTCCATTCAAGTTTATATTTCTCCAAATTATCATGGACAAAATCAACTTCTTTTTTCAAAAAAGAGACTCTCACTTCATGATAAGTAGGTGGTTTCAAACCTCTACCATATTCACTGATAGATTTCACCATATCAATAAAATATGGACTCTTTACCAAATTAAATGGTAATGCATTGCTATATATACATCTACAAATGTCTCTAACCACTCGATCTCTATCTTTCACTATAGCATTTATAGTTGGTTGCTTCATATTTTTAAAGGAACTAGAAGAACCACTTCCCCCTTTTCCCCCTTTTCCTTTCATTACAAAAGCTTCCATGGACCTTTTCTTTGGTGACTCATGTTCTTGAGTTTCTTTATCATCAAAACACTCAATAAGATCATCATCCTTATTCATATCATCTAAGATTTTTTTAAATAAATTTTTTACCTCTTCCGGCACTTGTTCACAAGGTGCAACTTCTTTATGTGTTCCGGCTAAATGATGTTTTACTCTAAATGCTCCTCCCCACATAGTTTTGGGACAATAATTACATTTAACATGTAATCGAGTTTCAAGAGACTTGCAATGCTCCCAAGCTATATCTTTTTTCTCCTTTTTTCTAAGAGTCATAACTTAATCTATAAGAAGAAAAAGAAAAGAATTAAAAAATAATTGAAAATAAAACTAAAAATTTTAATAATAATAATAATATTTTTTTCTCACCTAATACTAGCCCACAAGAAGGAAGAGGATGTTGTTGGAGGCCAAAGAATGTTACTAGGCACAAGAAATTATTGTTTCTTGAAACCAACTTTATGATTGAGGTTTTTACCTGTAGATATATATATAGGTGAGTAGGAGACAGTTTTAGTTTTAAGTAACAACCAAATTCTAATTAAAAAAGAATAAAGATAAGGCATATTAGATTTTATTTAAATTTAAAGTTGTAAATTTTTAATTAAAAAAAGATAAGAGATATTATTTTTTAACCTAATAGTTGTTAATTTAGTATTTCATTTTTTTATCTCCTTTAATTCAATTCAGTTTAAATTAAAGTATTATGGAATTTTTTTATTTAACAAAAATTGCAAATCCTTAATTAGATGTAACAGAAAAATTTTAATTAAAAAAGATAAGATATATCACCTTTAATTTAATTAAATTTAAAATTATAGACTTCTAATTAAAGAAAGATAAGAGATATTACTTTTTAAATTTAATAAGTTTAAAACTTTTAACCAAAAAAGATAAGAGATTTTAATTTTGAACTTATTATTTTATCAAATTTAAAGTGATAGACTTTAAGATAAATAAAAATTTTTAACACAAAAAGATAGGATATGTTAATTTTCAATTTATTATTTTATCTGATTACAAGTTGCAGCTTTTAGGATATATGGTTTTAATTTTTTAATTAAGTTTAAACTGAAGCAAAAGATGTTTTTTATTTAATAAAAAACACAAATCCCAAACTGTAATCTGCAGCAGATAAATCACGTGAAGGCTGATTCTGCACGTGAAGGCTGATCTGAACTTCAGATTCTGAAGAGGCAGATAAATCACGTTTCGGCCACAGAAATGAAAGCCAATAAATCACGTGAAGCATCACGTGCAAACAGCCCCCAGAAACACGATTCAGCGAAGCATCTTCTTCTTCCTCCAGCGGTTCATATCGGGTCACAAAAGACCCGATTTCATGACCCGATGCAAGGCAAGCTTTTGAATCGTTGGAAACTTTTGAATCGTTGTTTCCGGCTCGATCCTTGCGATTCATGCAATTCAGATGCACGATTCAGATCATATACCGATTCAAACATCGATTTGTATCGCTGGCCAATCGAACCGTATCGATTCGTGCGTCTTGAATCGCGAATCGATCGATTTCGATAACTATGATGGAAACCATTAGAAAGAAAAAGCAGGGCGCATTTTAGACTGAAAATATTGCTTTCTTTTGTAGATATAAGATGAAACCTCTCAGTAACTAATTGATTCCAGTTTATTATATTAGAGTGTTGTTTCAAGGATACCCATGCAATTAATTTGACTATGGTTTAATTGCAGGGTCGCCTTAAAATTGCAGACTTTGGTTGGTCTGTACAGTCAAGAAGTAAGAGGCATACCATGTGTGGAACATTGGATTATCTAGCACCAGAAATGGTAGAAAACAAAGAACATGATTTTGCAGTTGATAACTGGACTTTAGGTATACTTTGCTATGAATTTCTCTATGGTGCTCCCCCCTTTGAGGCTGAGAGTCAAGTTGATACCTTCAAAAGGTAATGAAACGCATGTATCCCCTTATGTGTGGTAATAAATGTTACTGTAACCCATAAATCACAAATACACCCATTTTTAGGTGTGTTAGACACATGTTGGACACTGACAATGACATTGCCCATTTTTGGACACATGTTTGACGCATGTATGGACGGGTTGGAAGAAAAAAAGTTTTATTTTTCTGTTCAGATGTGGCCAGCCTCCAAAGAAAAGGAAAAATAAAAAATAAATAAACTGGGAGACTAGTAACCCCTTCTTGATGAGATAATAAAAGTTATTTTGTAATTTTTTTGGTAAATGAATCATTTGAGTAATATAATTTAGGATTAGATTTAGATCCAATTTCTTATATCTTTAGTATCATATTTTTCAATAAAAGTATAATATGTATAAAAAATTATTTTTAAAAAAACCTAATCATCTGATATTGTTTTGTAAAGATTATATACTTGTCATGTTTTAATTATAATAAAGATATAAGGAATTATATATATATATTTCCTACAGTTTAGCAATCTTTATATTTAGTTGATTTTTTGGTATATATGTTTTTTTTTCCTATTGTTTAACAATTTTTTTTTGGGAATATAATAGTTGATTTTTATTTGGGAGTAGATTACCAAATGAAAGGTTTAAAAAATTAGAATTTGAACATGAAACATATGCTAAGATACAATATACAGGGTAAATTATAATTTACAACCCCCACCCCAATGTTTTGGCTCAAAATCTATTCAGTAATTCAAAGTATTCCATTCAACTTCATTATGGTTTGTTTTGTTACCACTTGACTGCCCTGTGTCATTTTTTTATCTTAAATTTTAACCAAAATAATCATGTGAAGGTTATAATGATGAACAATTTCATTGTTGAAAGTGTATTTGTTACATGTAAGAAGTATAATAGTAGTAGTTTTTGAGTTTTGTGTTAATAATTGCCGTTGGTTGTTGATAGTTGCTGTTATAGTAGTTAAATATGGTTAAATGTTACTTCTGTTAGTATTGAGAATCTGTTAGGAAGCATAACTGAATGTAATAGAATAACAGATCACTACTATTCTCTCTAGTGTAAATATAAGCTAGAGGGATTAGAGGATGCTATTGAATCATCTAATGAATTTCCATTGAGAGAATTTCTCGTCTGGAACCTTGCATAAATATATTACTTATATTTTAAACAATTTCATTGCCTTCTAAGGTTTTATATGTGTGTGCGTATAACCTTATTTGTAGTGAAACAGTGAGGGTTTTATGGTCCAAAACACAAATGTGGAGTTCCTTAATCTCTACAATGCTAGTGAGCACATTAACAATCCTTAATACATACATACATACATGCATGCACGCATGCACACATACACACATATATGCCAGCAATATTTCATATTATTTGAAGTTTGATGTGTCCATATCAGTGTCTGTGCTTCATAGACTGTTACGATGTGTATGCATTTAACTATATGCAGGATAATGAAGATTGACCTAAACTTCCCTTCTACTCCTACTGTTTCTTCAGAAGCCAAAAATCTGATCAGCCGGGTATTTTCATATTCATATTCATATCCAAGCAAAAGCAAATCTTTTCAGTGACAAGATTTAATTGCCCTTTTCTGATTGCAATCTGGAAACTGATGCAGCTCTTGGTGAAAGATTCCACAAGAAGGCTATCACTGCAGAAGATAATGGAGCATCCTTGGATACTCAAGAATGCTGATCTTATGGGTATCAGCAATAAGTAGACATCACCTCTAGTCACTATGGCTATGAAGGATTGTCCAAGTTGAATTCTACATCTGATGTTGTAAAATGCAAGCAAATTGACTATATTTTGGCATGTCTGTTGTGACAACCCTACCTTCTAATTACTGTAATTATGGTTAAGTATACGTTTAACAATTAATTATCAAGGTTTGGGTGATTACAATTTTTCATATTATGAAAATATGGGGAAAATTTGAACCTTGATGTTAGGGTTATCACCATGCCATCTTAACAAAATAAAATGTGCATAAAAGAAATCCTACTACCATAAAAGGCTTATGATTCAACTATCCATCAGTTTCAACACTCAATAACCTCCTTCCGATACTCTTATATCATCTCCTAATTTCACAAATCTCGCCGCGCTTCGTCGTGGCCAACCTATGTGGCGCCGTGGCGGAAATGCTTCCTGGATCTACTACTCGACTCTCAGTATTCTCGTCTCGGCGCAATATATTCGCTCCGCGGCGAGTTTTGCTTCTGTCCAACACTAATTTTAATTCTTCGACTCGTGTCGCGGCGAGACACACTGAGCCGTGACGGGTTTTGGTTTTGTTACCCTCATGGGCGATTTTTTTTTTCACTTCGCGTCGCGGCGAGATTCGTTGCGTCGCGGCGCCTTTCGGCTTTGTCTTTCGTTTGGCCGCGACGAAGCCTTCTTGGCCGCGACGGAATTCCCTTTTGTGACCACATTACCCAAATTTCGCCCCCTACACTTCAAATCTCATCTTAGGAACTCTCTAGGTCCACCTTTCCTTGTTTTATGTGATCCTAATGGTGTTTATCTACCCTATTTACCCATCAATCCATTCATTACCATTATAAAACTTAAATGCTACTTCTTACTTGTCCCACTAGTTCATATTAACAATTTCAAGAATATATGACAGCAAGATCACATGCACTAGTAGCAATTTACATCCCATGCAAATTCCATAAAAATTCCATTCCACAATAGCTTACCTCCAAGGCATTATATAACTTCAATTCCCATATAGCAATCCGTATCACAATTTCAGCAAAATTACATATATTTAATGCTATAAGTTCATACATTGATATTCACTATAAAGAGACTTGAATCTTTAACGGTTACATTTCATTTATACAAAATATAAATGCCTACACTTGGCAACATGACTACATGATGATGCTATGTAAACTAATTACCAAAATTGCATCTACCCTATTCTACTCAGACCAAGTGTAGCTCCCCACACCCGGCCTCAGCTCATGGATGTTCATCCACTTGCTTACCCTTATCTTTACCCGAAGAACTTTCACCTGAAATATTAATCCCATAAAACGGGGTGAGATTTAAATCTCAGTAACCAAAGCAATTCCATCATATATCCAATTTAATTAATATATAAGCATGAATCAAAATCACATCAGAATTATATCCATCATAACAGCAAATGAAATAATTAGGCTATCATGATTACTATCCCATACTAGCAATCATATTATTACATGTTAAAGGCCATTAACACCGGGAGAGACTTGTCCACGGCACCTACCCCCTATTGAGCACAACCGGGGCTCAGTGCATCGGGGTTTGATCATAACCCGGTGCTCGATCGAAGCACATGCACGGGTGGCAGCCGCACCACAGCTCCACCATGGACTCACAAGGTCCAATCATAATTCAACAGATAGCCAACCAATTCATCCAGCATTTTCAATCAATCATATATAGCAACATATGAAATTAAATCAAATATATTCATGGAATTGATATAAATCCGGTTACCTCACTTGTAGACACTTGCAACAGTCACCAATGGTGCAGAATTCCTCCTATAACCATAGCATCATAGAATTACTACTCTAATTCATCATTAACAGTTACAATCAGTACCCAAAGAATTTAAGATGCTAATGACTACCTAAGGATCACTTACTCAGCCACTTTAAGCCCAAATTCGAATTAAATTGTCCTTTACCAGAAAACTCAATATCCCACCCAAAATCCTAAGCAATTTCGTACATAATTAATACCCATTTTATAAATTAGCTATGGGGGTCTCAAATTAACAAATGAAGCATCAAAATGGAGGGTTTAAACTCACCTAATGTCAGCCCTAATCTCAACCTACGAATTTCACCAAGAAAACACCCAAACACCCACATTTCAAATTTTGGGTAGGATGAAAATACTTCAAATGAAAAACTAATCGGGCCAAATTAAAGAGAAAGATGAGGGGATTAAGTTGTATAACTATTACCTTGGCTGAATCTTGCTCTAAATATGAGAAAATGCCAAATCTTTGCCTCCAACCCTAGCCTCCTTCTCAACCTCCGAATTTTTGCTTCTCAAGTTTTATGTTTCAGCAAGTGGGAGGAAGGGGCTGATGTGTTAGGGTTTTAGGTGGGTTTAAGTTGGGTCAAAGATTGGGTCATGGGCTGCTCCAAGATCCATCTCCACTTGGGCTTCAGATTTTTGTTTATTGGGCCAGTTTTAAAAGTATTGGGCTGTAGAATTTTGTTAGGCCAGTTTTATGCATTTGGGTTGCTGAAATTTAATTAAGTTTGGGCCAAGTTTGAGAAGCTCAAGAATGTGAGTCTGTACAAGGGTTATTGGGCCACATAGAGGAGTCTATATAAGGTAAATTTTTGGGCCTCCATCACACTAAATTGGGTTGGGTCTACACCTAACCCATTGGGCTTCCATTAGCCTCTTCTCATAATCTATTAATTTAGGCCTAGATGGAATTTCTATCTTAATCAAATCTCAAACCCATTTTAATAATTTATCTCTCTAAAATCTCCATCCACTTATTTTATCCAATTATCCCATTTCAATTATTCCTAATTAGTCTAATCCATGATTAATACCTTAATTAATTATGGGGTGTTACATCTGTGACGAATTAGGAAGGTTAAAAATTGTACATCTATCTGAAATATGGGGAATGTTGTAAGGGGCTGTAAGGAAACACAATGGTGGTGTCTAAGATTCCTTAGTACCATGTGTGTATAGGTTGAGTAGGATGCATCCATTTGGAGTTTTAAACTGGGATTGTTTCTTGTTTCATCCAAACTGCTAATTAATATAAACTAACTTCTATATTTTTCATCTGAGCTTTGCAAATGTGGATGTAAATTTAGAAAATTGGTTTAAAGGATTTCATGTGTTTGATTGAAGATGTTACATATATATATATATATATATATATAAGCTAATTCACAAAAGAAATGAATAATGTCTAACCCATAATTATTTTGAATTTGGATCATTTCATGTGACTTAATAATGTGTATTTCTTCTTGCGTGACTATTGTATCACATGAGAAGATCTAAGTTTGATTATTTTTGGATTGCATGATGTAGTAATATGTTCTTCATGGTATGTAGAAGATTTGTTGACATAGAACAAGTAAAGACAAAGGAGGGAGAGGAGGAGAAGAGAGATATAGAATAAAGGGAGAGATGTAGAGAGAAATAAAAAGGAAGGAAAAGACAGGAGAGATACAATTGATAAATCCAGATAATTTTATTAATAATCAATTAGACGTTGTTTAATTCTAATTATTAAAGGCTTTATATAAAACTTAAGAGATAATCTTTAATAATTTAAAGCAAAAATAATATTAAATTTTAATTTTAACAAAAAATAATTATCAAAACTTAACAAAAAAAATTAAGACAACAAAGTAATTAATAAAATAAAATAATTTAAATATTAATTTTTAATTTTAATCCTAATGTAATATTATTTTTTATATTTATCTTTAATCTATAACTTATAAATAATTAATAATAAGATTTTTATTCTTTTTTTATTCCTCATTATTTGTACTGAACTAAAGTCTAAAATTTGTGTTGCAGCAAAAGTTAGAAAGTACAAAGTAGGTCAACAAGACTTTGAAATATCAGTTGTTTTTCATATATTTGGCATTACAATTTTATTGACCAACTTTTTTAAATATTTTTGGGTTAATTTGATTCTAATGAGGACTCCAATTTGGATCTTTCATTGGTAAAATTTTTAAATAATGACAGAGTATAAATGCTAGGAAAAGGAAAAAGAGAACATTAGTTAGAATTCAGGCATGGGAAAATTTCCAAGAATTTGGAGGTAAAAAACAAACCCTCGCAAGGCGTCAGAAGTGAGAATTGAACCTAGGCCCGCTCGCAAGGATCGGAACTTGAACCTGGCGCCTTACCCCTTGTTTGGTTGGAGGGATTTGGGGGGGAAGGGAAGGGAGGGGAATCCTTCCCCTTGTTTGGTACGGAAAAATTGCCAAACCCTCTCCTCCAAAAGTGGGGGATTTTGGAGGGGAGAGAAATTTTTTGGGTATGTTTGACCAAATTGTCCATTGAATTATTTTTATTTCAAATATAATATAAATCTTATTTTTTTAATGGGCTTTAAAATATTTTTTATAAAAATAAAAAAATATTTTTGAATAAAAATAAAAAATTATTTTTTATAATAAAAAGTAAGAAAAAGTTTTTTTTTATATAAAAATATCTTAAAAACAAAAAAAAAATTAATTAAGAGTATAATTGTCCATTAATCCCTTCCTTTCCCTCCCCTCCTTAACCAAACAACATAAGACTCCGCAGCCATCCTGACACTTGAGATTTTTAATGACTTATATCTATTGGTTTACTTTCAACTTCTTGGGTTACCCTACAAGATGTCACACTTGCACGTCTATTCCTATTTGAGTGTAAACAAACACTTCCCAAAAAATTTTTTTTTTTAGCATGTCAAATTAAATAGAACATGGCATTTTAAAACGAACAAATTAACTAGTTCTCTTAGTTAATGACTTGTACGTTTGTTTGGTCTCCCGATTATTTTTACATCGCAATACAGAAGTTATTATATTCACATCAAATAAATTCTTTTGTCATCCTATTGGGTTAAACACTTAATTTTTTTATTTGTACTTGTATAATCTTGTTTATTTATGCACAATGGCACAAGAAAAGAAGGATTACAAATAGGTATGAGCTCGATAAAATGTTGAATATAATTTAATAGAATGATGGAAGAACTAGTTTACTGAAAAAAGAAAAAAAAACAGTTTTGAATATTTAGATGATAACAAAAAATTATTGAGGAACACAGATTGATGTATAGGTCATCTTTGAAAAGCAAACTAGTTAATTCACTCATTTAAATTACACATTGATATTTTAAATTTTATCATATCTCCATATTCATGTTCATGTCTATCATTCTAAGTCATTTTGATAATTTGGATAAAAGAGGAAATTTTGCTTTAACTAAACTTGAATTAAAGTAAAATGATATCTACTCTAATAATAGATATTTAAGGATATTGTTTTGAAAAAGTACTAATATCTATAACCTATAAACATAAGGCGCTTTAGGAGATATAAGGTAGATTCAATCTTTGAATAACTTATTTTTAAGGTGGGCTAGGTCATGTTTGGGCTTAAACTTGATTACTTTACATTTATGGACTTACACCAAGTTTAATAAACTTGGACCTAAGCCTAAGTGTGTATAATTATATCGCTTATCATGAGCCAAGTAATGGTCCAAGCCCATGGCTAAAGCCTAAGCCTAGCCCATTGTTACACTTACCTTTTTCAATGATAAAAGGATGCAAGTTAATGATAAATTTTTTATTTTTAGAAAAAGAAGAATGCAAAAAGTCCCTACTAATTTCACATAACTAATAAGTAACCTTTGAACGTTCAAAATTGTAAAATATGTCCTTTAACTTTCACACTTTAAAAATAATAAGTTATTTGTTTATTCAGCCTTAATATTATTACCTTATACATCACTTTTGACTTCATAATTAGTGTGGCAAGGCCCTCTTTATTCCCTATAAAAAAATGGTAAAATGCATGTGATCACTAGACTTAATTATAGGTTGGATTTATTTAAAAAAAGGTCAACCTTATGAAAAAAAAGTACTTGAATTTGGCTCAATTAAAAACAAGTTAAGTCTAACCTATCCCATAAAAATTGAGTGGATAGAGAAATTAGAAAAACCACTCCAATGAGAAGTAATATTATCGAGTGTTGAGTGTACATTGCATAAGAAGTTGTTTTATAATGATATCTGTCTCTGTGTTAGTTAACGAAAGCTCAACCTAATTTTTGGACATTAATCTCACAATTTTAGCAACAAGAGCTATGAGCAAATTAATGTAATGGAATGTTTGGGCATACATATGTATGTCAGATGTCCTCATATATATATTAACACTTCAAGAATTGGATTATTACTAACTAGTATATCAAAGCTCTTTGAAAGATACAAAAACAATGAAAAATAATTAGATTCAATTCTATATATTCCTATCTTAATCAGAAATTAATGAATAACTATTTGTAATTTTGAAGACCATTAATTGTCCTCATGTAAGGCTTATTTTTCCATTTTGGATTCATTTTCTACTATGATCTCTTCCTTCATACTCTTCTTCATATCTTCATTGACACGAGGACAAAAATATCTTCCTCCACTTGCAAAATCCTAGTTTTGACTTTTGGCGATAGAGTATTAGTTTGTGGAGGTTTCCTTCATGTCAATATCTTCTTAGAATCACTAGTAAATTTTCCACCACATATGAGAAGCAATGAACAATGTGACAACCTTACCTTTTGGTCAATGTATTTGTCGTTAAATACAAGATTATTAATTAATGATCAAGGTTTGAGGTCATTATATTTTACCACATTACGAAAATATGAGAAAATTTTGAACCTTGATGTTAGGGTCATCACCATACCATCTCAACAAAACAAAATTTACATAAAAGAAATCCTACTACCATAAGGGGTTTATGATTCAACCGTCCATCCGTTTCAATACCCAATAATCTCCTACAATTGTTCCTATATCATCTCTTACCATTATCGTTGAAGAAATTGGGGTTTCTAAGCTAAAAGGAGTAGGTTGGGGACTTGCGCCGTAGCCTATACTTTCCCCGCTGAGGCCAAGTTGCTCTCTGGAATCACTGAACAAATTTCACAAATCTCGCCGCGGCGAGTTGGACCTTCGTCGCGGTCAACCTATGTGGTGCCGCGGCGGAAACGCCTCCTGGAATTACTGTTCTCAACTCCTACGATTCTTGCCTCAACGCAATATATTTGCGCCGTGGCGAGTTTTGCTTTTGTCCAACCCTTATTTTTATTTCCTCGACTCACGCTGCGACAGGACATAATTTGCTGCGACGAGTTCTGGTTCTGTTACCCTCCTGGGCGATTTTTTTCACTTTGCGCCGCGGTGAGATTTATTAGGCTGCGGCGCTCCTCGCCACTGTCACTCCCTAGGCCAATTTTCTTCTGTTGTGCCGTGGTGGGATTGGTTATGTCGTGGTGCCCTTCGGCTCTGTCTCTCATTTGGCCGCGGCGAAACCTTCTTAGCCGCGGCGAGACTCCCTCCTGTGACTACAATACCCAAATTTCGTCCCCTACACTCCAATTCTCATCTTAGAAACATTCTAGGTCCACCTAC
This sequence comes from Erythrophleum ivorense, assembly GCA_026724425.1. Classification (NCBI taxonomy): domain Eukaryota; kingdom Viridiplantae; phylum Streptophyta; class Magnoliopsida; order Fabales; family Fabaceae; genus Erythrophleum; species Erythrophleum ivorense. Next base: position 413,154 of record JAIUCV010000626.1, on the reverse strand, counting down.
CCTTATTTTATGTGATTCTAATGGTGTTTATCTACCCTATTTACCCATCAATCCGTCTATTACCATTGCAAAACTTAAATACTACTTCCTACTTGCCTAACTAGCTCATATCAGCAAATTCATGAATATATGACAGCAAGAACACATGCATTAGCAGAATTAACATCTCATGCACATCCCATAGAGATTCCATTCAACAATAGTTTATGTCCACATCTAAGGCATTATATGACTACAATTCCCATATGGTAATCCATATCACAATTTCAACAAAACTATATATATGATACTATAAGTCTATACAATTAATATTCAACTATAATGAGATTTAAATCCTTAACGGTTACATTTTAATCAAACAAAATATGAACGCCTACACTTGGCAACACGAATACATGATGATGCTATGTAAACTAATAACAACATTACATCTCTACCAAATAAGCCAGCTTAAGTGTAGCCTCCTCCCATATGTTGGAGCTCATGGATTTTCATCAACTTGCTTCCTTTTATCCTTACCCGAAGAACTTTCATCTGAAATGTTAATCCCATGAAACGGGGTGAGATATAAATCTCAGTAACTAAGGCAATTCCATCATATATCCAGTTTAATTAGCATATATGCATAAATCAAAATCAACATCAAAAACATATTCATCATATCAGCAAATGAAACAATTAGGCTATCATGATTACTATACTATACTAGCAATCATATTATCACATGTTAAAGGTCATTAACACCGGGAGAGGCCTGTCCACGGCACCTACTTCCTATTGAGCACAACCGAGGCTCTGTGCATCTGGGTTTGATCATAACTCGGTGCTCGATCGAAGCATATGCACGGGTGGCAGCCGCACCACAGCTCCACTATGGACTCACAAGGTCCAATCACAATTCAACAGATAGCCAACCAATTCATTCAACATTTCAAATCATTCATATACAGCAACATATGAAATTAGATCAAATATATATATGGAATTGATATAAACCAGGTTACCTCACTTATAGACAACTTTGCAACAGCCACCACAAATCCCAAATTCGGATTAGAGTGTCCTTTACTAGAAAACTCAATATTCCACCCAAAATTCTAAGCAAATTCGTACAGAATTAATACCCATTTTATAAATAAGCTATGGGGGTCTCAAATTAACAAATGAAGCATCAAAATGGAGGGTTTAAACTCACCCAAGGTCAGCCCTAACCTCAACCTACGAATTTTACTAAGAAAATCCCCAAACACCCACATTTCAGATTTTGGGTAGGATAAAAATGCTCCAAATGAAAAACTCATCAGGCTAAATTAAAGAGAAAGATGAGGGGATTAAGTTGTATAACTATTACCTTGGCTAAATCTTACTTTAAATGTGAGAAAATACAGAATTCTTGCCCCCAACCCTAGCCTCCTTCTCAACCTTCGAATTTTGCTTCTTGAGTTTTAGCAAATAAGAAAGTGGTTGAAGTATTAAGGTTTAGGTTGGGTTTTAGTTGGGTCAAATATGGGTCATGGGTTGCTCTAAGGTCCAACTTCATTTGAGCTTCAGATTTTAGCTTGTTGGGCTAGTTTTAAAGGTGTTGGGTTGTTGAAATTCAATTGGGCTAGACCAAGTTTGAAGAGTTCAAGAATGTGGGTCTGCACAAGAGTTATTGGGCCACTTAGAAGAGTCTATACAAGGTGGATTTTGGGCCTCCATCACACTAAATTGGGTTGGGTCTGCACCTAACCCATTGGGCCTCCATTAGCCTCTTCTTATGATTTTTAATTTAAGTCTAGATAGAATTTCTATCCCAATTAAATCAAACCCATATTAATAATTTATTTCTCTAAAATCTCCATTCACTCAACTTGCCCAATTATCCCATATTAATCATTCTTAATTAACCTAATCCATGATTAACACCTTAATTAATTATGGGGTGTTACAAACAAGGTTAATTAGCTTATGTTAGAAATAGTATCTAAATTTCCTAATCACCATAGTACAACATACATGAGAAAAATCAAAGTAACATTATATATATACACATGTTTACACACACACACATATGCACACACATATACATGTATATAATCATTGAATTAGAAATTATTATCATATTGAATGGATATTAAAGCATAGGGGCAAGACTCTTACATCAACCGCTTTCCTTGAAAAACAATCACCCTATTCTAAGCATATACTATATGCACTAGTGATTATAAATAACCCTTGTTACTCCTTTTAACTAAGAAAATTTATTTTATCTCACTCTGAGAAATTAAGCAATTTAGAACTTATGGGTTAGGCTAAGCTTTCTTATTCTTCGTTTGTCATACTCTTGATGCCAATAGAAAGAAAAAAACAATTGACTTTTTCAAAAACCTCTAGTTATACACTTTTATAAATTTTTAAGTAAATTACCTTTTCTTTCTTTAAGAGATGTTCAAATCTCTAGTCAATTTTTTAAATTTAGAATAAATTAAATTATGATTTTTAACACAAAATAAATAATATTGAAATAGACATTTTTAAAATGAATTTTTTTAATAATTTATATTTTTAATAAAAGAAATCAATATTTATTTTTTAAGATATTTTGACCATATTTTAGCTTTACAAATGTTTATTTGTATTCTCATAATAGAGATGAGAATGATGTAATATAATTAAATTTTGAGAGAAGAGGGAGTAGTTTATTGAATTTTTTATTATAAAAATATTAAATTAATAACTAAATAATTGGTGAAGCCATTCTATTGAATACTATGCATAAAGTGTTGCATCTAAATTTTTTGTAGATCATGCAAGAAATTGACACTACCAATTTTGATAATTTTGGTCGTCAATGTCATCAAAACACATTGTTTTACTTAGAGAGATGTTGAATTGTGTCACCTATTTTGCGTCAAAGCACATTGTTGTACTTAAGTAAAATAGTGTGTTTCTTCTTTTTAGAAGCTAGCATGAAAGAAGCCTTAAAATGGTGCATTTTAACACCATTGGATGGTGTTTTTTTTTGAGTTCTACAATAGGAAACCTCATGTAATAACCAAAATAACAAAAGAGAAAATAACAACAATAAGTTTAAATTTATGGGTATAGGTCTAGAATTAAAAACATCTAACTTAGATCATAGGGCATGCTTAGGCTAAATAAAATTCTAGATGGATCACATGAATTTTAGAGTGTTGAGAAGTACCTTAGGGAGCATTGGGTCTAGATTGTAATTGCATTAAACTCCCTACTTCCAATGATAACCTAAGGAATTAGGAAATTAGGGACAAAGGAAGAATCAAGGTATCATAGATTGAAATGAACCAAGCTAAAACTTAAGTTTAAAATTTATTGATATGGATTAGGTCTAGATTATTGGGTTAATATGATAGGGTCACAGATGTAACATTGGCCAAGGCTATTTGCATCCTTTTTCTTCTTTTTCTTTCCCTCTCTTCTCCAAAAAATTCCCAAATTAACCTTATGAAAAACTAATACATAATGAACACTCTGCTTGCGCCTTTCTTAATTTCTTAAAGCTTCCTTTCTTTCCTTCTCATTTTCAATTCAAGATCTTCTTTATGTTCAAACATTCTTAAAGCTTCGTCCTTCCAACAATGTTTCTTCTCTCATGTAGCTCCATCTTGTAGCATCCATTCTTATGGAGTAGCACCTTAAGAAACTCATATTTTTTTTTCCTTGTGTGAATTTCAACTATGAATTAGTGAAGATGAACTTAGTGAGATCCTAACTCTGTCTAACTTTGCTTTAAGTGTTAAATATGAACTACCCATACCCAACTTATGTTTTCTTCTATCCAAACAACCTTAAACCCAAGAGCTCCCAAATTGCAATGTGAAAAAAATATGGGTGTGTTCAATTGCTATGTGGGATGATTTTGTGAAATTTGGAGTCCATTCTACTTGGTTTCAGACAATAGCATTAGTCATGACTAGTTATGTGGCATAGATGGGCCAACATTCAATCAGTATGCCTCGCATGGTTTGTCAGCAATATTTTACTTGTAATTGTACTTTGGATAGTTTAATTCTAGTTTAGCTTCACATTTCCACAGGTAAGATCCCCCACCATAATGTATGTTGTATGATTGATGAAATTTGAGAGTGGAGCTCTCTTTACAATATTATTGAGATTTTAGGCTATTGTAAAAACTTTGATATGTCCTATTTAACACTTTGCCAAAATTGTTGCAAGAGGTTAAATGTGAATTGAGTATATAGTTAAATGTTTTAGAATATAAAATTGGCATCATAATTGAATTATGCTCTTGAATTGGATCCGCTTTATGTCAAGTTTAATGGTATCTGAAAGTATAGGTTCAATTGTTTAATGAGGCTTATGGGTATAAGTTCCTATGCGTATACCATGCTAGTCATATCCTTAGATTTGGGATATGACACATTAGTTGCATTGACAAATAGATCAAACTGGTCAATCCCTCTAAATTCTCCTTTGACAACTACCCTAACTCTAATTGCCACTCTTTCTCTTAGTTGCTTGCTAGAGCTATGGCTTTTCCAGTTGCTTTTGGCTTGAGGCCTAGCTTCTTTGTAGACAATTTCGCCAACAATTCTTCCAAAGAAGTAGCTTTTGAGGATGGAGTGCAGAAGAATTTAAAGTTTACGTAGAGTAAACCTATGAATTTGGTAATTGTTTGTTTCCTATTGTTTACAATCCCACCTGGGCTAAACCCTTCTAGGTTGTTTAATTTTACAAACTTCTTTTCATCGTAAGTAGTTGAAGTAATTTAACTTTGTACTTACATTTCATTTTGCTTGCCTTGTTGGTTTAAGATTTATAAGAATACCCTAAGTGAACTTGGATGGTACATTTGCCTTAAATGCTAGTTCTTGAAGTTTATGTTTTCGTTGTATTATAAAGTACTAAAATTTTGAAAGAATATAATATCATTAGCTTTTGAGGATAGGTCAGTGTCTTGTTTTTATTTGAAAGGTAGATAGTGCGTGAAATTGCATAGCAATTGTTAGTTTCCTTTTATACATGCATTCAAGTAGTTGATCTCCAACTCATTCAATTGGTCTAGCATTGGCTTCATTGATATTCTCAGTGTGAAATAATATTATAAGATCTAAAAGAAACCAATTATAGAAGTCTTTAATACTATTAAAGGCAGTGTATCTTCAACATTGTAGTTGGTAACTAAAAAAGTCAAGCTTTCAATGTTTTTTCTTAGAATTTTGTATTTATACCTTGAATCATATGCTTCAAGTCTTAAAAAGTGATAAAAATGAGATGAGCACTTGTCAAAAATTTATTACATACATTAACCATTAAAGCCATAATAGTTAAAGGACATACTATAAACCAAGTCTTCTTAATCTGAAACACTTGTCAACCTTTAATCTTGATTGCTTCTTTTTATTATCTTACATACTTTTTATTTGTATAATTGATAGTTGATAGTTGCATATAATCATAATTGTATGATTGATCATTTGACTTACCATTTTTCTCATAAGTTTTGGTCAATAATGTACAACCTTATGTAGATTTTTGAATTTTAGCATTGTTATTATAACATAAGGATATCTAATTCATAATCAAATATGTTTTTGGCAATATTTCTTGTCATCAATGTTTATAACAAAGTGGCTCTCTTTTGAAGTGAATGAAGGATTACTTAGATCTTAAAGTATCAAAATTAATAGATCTCATATTGGTATTTCATAGTGGCAAAAAGAAATAAAAAAGAGAAAATTAGTACGAAGGACTCAGACCGGCCAAATATTAATATGAAGGATTAAAAATTAATATTACTCTATAGGACCAAAGAAAATTTGATGGACAAAAATGCCCTTCGCTGTTGAATAAGCTATGTAAGTCAAAACGAATCCAAACGTGCTCTTTGCCTTCCAAACGCTACTCTCTTCCTCCTCGGCCCTCCATTGCCGAGCATTCGACCATTTTTCTTGCAATTGGTAATTGAAAATCCCTAGAAGATTTCTTCTGCAACTGGTCACTAAAAATCCTTAGACATTTTCTCACTAGAGAGGCATCCTTCAACAGTTTGAACGACGGGTGCCAGTATTAGTCTTTGACGAGTTCTCCTGCACTTGTAAATTTGTGAGAAGCAATGGTAAGCAGTGCCTCTCCTTCTCATTTGATAGGTCATAAGATTCGCACTTTTATTCCTTCTCAAATGCTAGTATGTACATCTTTTACATCAAAATTAAAATATCTTTGGGTATTGTTGGTGAAGGAAATTTGGGCAGTGAATGACGAAGCTCTAGATTTAGACTTATGGATATGAAATTCTTGCTGGCTTTGGATGAATGCTATTGTATATTAGATATTGTTAATTTATTTGAAACTTGAATTTAGGATAAGTTTTGCATTTTGGGATAAGTTTTGATGATCTAGTGGCTAGTAATGGGTTAAAAACTTAGTGGTGTAAAATTTCCTAATTCTATTAGTAAAGTTCTTAAATCTGGGAGTAAGAATTCTAAAACTATAAGTATACTATGCGAAATCTCTAAATATGGTGGCAAATTTGCTGAAATTTAGTCGTAACATAACTAAAGTTGGAAGTAAAGTGCCTAAAAGGCAATAGTAAAAGATAGTCCCTAAAACCTGATAGTAAATGTCCTTAAGTACAGGAATAATATTCATAAACGTGGTAGTAACAGTTTTCCATGGTCCCTGGTAAATTTCCTTAAATAAAGTAGTAAAACACCTAAACTTAGTAGTCATATGGCTAAAACTCAATAGCAAAGCACAGTCTATAAAACTTAGTTATAAATGTCCTAAAATCAAGTAGCAACATCCCTAAACCTATTAGTGGGGGGCCTAAATGTGAATATCCTTAAACATGGCAATATATGTCCTTAGGCACAATAGTAACACATCTAAACCTGGTAAATTGTAACACCATAATTCTATAACTCATCTCATATCATATGTAGGCTTGTTCCCATGAAACACATGAATTTCTCAAGGAAAAGCCATAGAAAAATACAAATAAATTGCATTACGTCACGGATAAAATTTTCATTCGGTGTTTCGTGAGCCATATAGACTCATCCATCTCATTCTCATATTTAAATACACAAATATAACTCACAACCATCCTAAGAAGTGGCCTATAACTCATGCAAGGGGATGGAATGCATGAAATGCAATGGTACAGCCTCAGGTAGGATTTCTAGATTCTGTGCCTGAACTTTGAAAAATCATAGCTAATTCTAGAAAAATCAAAATTAAGCACACTATAGCTACAGATATCTACTTTATGTTAAAAATAAATCTGCTAGCTACTAGAAATTGATAGAACAGTACCAGAGGTTGACTGTCATTATTGGTACTGTCCTCTAATTTCAAAAATTTATATCTCCTTACTTAGATGTTCAATTGGGGTGATCTTAGTGGCCATGGAAAGCTTACCATATCTAGTCTATGCTTGTAAAATTTCATGAGCATTGGATATCATTTGGATCTCAAATGACACAGCCTAAAGTCTGACCATATAAATAGTGTCTGCATCAATTTAGCAGAAAAATGCCAACTTTAGAAATTCATAATTAATTCCAAAAAGTTCCAAATAATCTGGTCTTTAGCTTCCCAAAAAGTTATGAATAAGATCTATACGTATGCCAAATTTTATGGGTAATTTCGTTCATTTGATTAGATCTTGACATTGGGTTGTGAAATGGTGATTTTTAAGTCTTACAAAGGGTCCAAATGGTCCATTTTGAGCTCCGAGGCAACCATGACTACTTGAGCATGTGGGAATGCACCAAAATGACATTTGAAACTTGTCTCAAAGGTGTACAAACCCATATTTCTCAAACTCACTCATCCACCCCATGCTATACATAAAAATGCATATGTCTAATCTTGCCATTCCATACCTAAATCATGTTATATCATGCATATGGCATTAATTCCCATTCATACATCATATATATGAGTATCTATATATGTTCAAATGATTACATAACAATTTCATCATAGGATTACATCATATGCCATTGGTATGGCTACAAAAGAGACAAAACTAAGCACTTTGATTTCAATCTCTCATCTCCCAATTTGGTGGCTCCCATTACCTTGCTCATTTGGTCCACCTAGCATGTTAAGACATTGGAGAGGAGGGAATGATATTCAAAGAATCCCAACAGCTCATTTCCCTTTCAATCACACATAAAGAATACAAAACAGGTGCTGAAAATGAATGCATGAGCATAATAAAATGTGTAGTCATTGAAGAAGCATTCTTAGCATTTGAACAAGTTATACAAAGCATATATAGGCTTGCTAAGTAAGTAGATTAATCTCACCCATTCTCTTTTAGATTTTGGACTTGCCTCACCTATTTTCTCTAAGAGGTTTTGACTCAACCTCACTCTTGAGAGACTCTTTACTTTGTCTCAATCAATTTTAAGGGCTCTTAGCTTATCCTCATCATGGTTAGAAGGTTCTTGGCTTCTCTACACTTAAGCAAATCAATGCAAGCATATAAAATATCATTTGAATGCATAAAACATCATTATGGTACCATGACATATGAAATTATGCTAGAACACTTTTTATGGCTTAAAATACACATACACATATTCAAAGACAAGGTAAGCACACATTCATGCATGAGAGAAAGTGGAGAGAGCTACCTTTGCCACATAAGCACACTTTTTCTCTTAGAATTATGCTCCCTCTCTCGGCCACACTCTCACAATGATGTGAGGCTTGTTTATCTTAGCCTAGACACATCATATGAAAGCCAATTATACTCTTGAATCAAATTCTAAAGCCATACATTCACTAGAAAAGCTAGGTAACTCATATGGCTCTTTTATGGTTCCATAATGCACTTAATGAAACAACCTTAAGAAAACATCATCTTGGATCCATTCTCTCCATTAATTTATGATTTGTGACTCCATTTAAACCTCTTAGAGTCATCATACAATCAAATCAAGGAGCCTAGCTAGGTATTGCTTTTTTAAGCCATAATATAGAACCTATGGTACTATCTCACTATCCATGGCTTCTAAAATTTTTCCAAGGCTTCCTCTCATCCTCTTCCATCATATATGACTCAAAAATAAGTTTGGAACAAATTAAAACTACCCTTTGGTACTCCAACCTCTCTAAGCTATGGTTATGGACCAAGGAGACACCAAGTGAGTTTGTTTTGTTTTCTTGATCGAAGATGTGTATGAGTAGCCTTCTAGGGATCTCAAGAGCTTATCCAAACACTCATTTTAGCCTAAGAACAATTGCATCAAATCAGATTTTTGGTGGAGCATTTGAAACCCTAACTTTGCTATGTTGAAAACTAATGGTTCTTTGTTAATTTTCTTTGTATATTCTCATTCTTCATACCTAATTTCTTAGGATTCACCCTTGGTTCTACCTAAAATCCAAGCCCTCTTGGACTTCCCTAAGGTGGCCGAACCTACAAAAGAGAGGGGGAGGAAGAAGCTATCGTGGGATGGAGATTTTACCTTATTTTTTCTTGATTTCTTGCTTATTTCTTCCTTTCCTTGGCCTCCTCTCTTCAAATTTGAATTTTTCCCTCTATTCTTCCCTCAAAATAAATCCAAAAACTTCAATAAAATCATAGGAAAGAAGGGGGAGATGGAGAAGAAGAGGTTTACTAAAGAGAAAGCATGAAAAACTAAGAAATTCTATACCTTTTGCCTTGTTTTGTGCACCTCACTCTTAAGGTTCTTCCTTTGGTTTAGGGTAGAAACTAAATGAGCTAAATGAGTGAGGAGGTGGGGCATCCTATATATATATATATAGGTGGATTTAAGGAACACTTTTCAAAAATCCTAATTTTGCCCTTTCCTCTTGACATTTTTGTTTTCGGTTCGTTTTAGCTCCTTTTTGAGAATCGTCTTCTATTATGAAATTTAGGTTCCCAATTTAATAAAATTTCTTTGGATTCACTCAAATCAGAGTTAAAATATTTCCGAATGAATTCGTCAAACTTTGGATCAACCGACATTAGAAAACATTCATCGGAGGGGTTACTGTTTTGGAGCTTCATATAATTTTCAGAGCCTTTGAGAACTCCAGAGAACTCAAAAATTTCAAAAAGCCCTCTTGTGAGAATTTCAAAATTTGCTCAAAATTATGAAAATGTCATTATGTTTCGTCAATCTTTCATTCAAATTCATTTCTCCATTCTAGCTCCTTTTTTCTTTTCATTCGAGCCTGAGATTCTCATTTTTAGGAGTCTAAAATGCTACTTAAATTTTTTGGGACCTTAACTAATTTATTTCGAAGGACTTGCTTTGAAAATGTATACGTTTTCGTTGTTTAACGAAAACTGGATATTACAATTCTCCCCCCTTTAAATAAATTTTGTCCTCGAAATTTAGATAAGATACCTCATGGGAAGAGCTCTGGATACTTCTTTCTCATCTCCTCCTCTAGCTCCCAGGTAGCTTCTTCGGGAGATAACCCCTTCCAAACCCTAGAGGACATGTTGAGAGCATGTGTATTAGAGATGAAAGGAAACTGGGGTAATACTTGCCTCTAACAGAATTTGCTTATAATAACAGTTATCATGCAAGTATATAGATGGCACCGTATGAGGCATTGTATGGGAGAAAGTGTAGGTCTCTGATGTGTTGGGTTGAGCTAGGAGAGCAGAGCCTAATAGGCCCAAAGTTAGTGGACTAGACTTCTAAACAAATTGAGACCATAAAAAAGAAATGCTAACGTCTCAGAGTAGATAGAAGAATTACATAGATAAACATAGACAACCGTTAGAGTTTGAGATTAGAAACCATGTCTTTATTAGAGTGTCTCCAATCACAAGGATAAGTCGGTCTGTAAAAAGTAAAAAACTCAGTCCAAAGTACATAGGTCCATTCCAAATTCTTAATAAAGTAGGACCTATGGCTTACAGATTTGCCTTTCCCCTAAACTTGAGCCAAGTACATAATGTATTCCATATTTCATAGCTTAAAAAGTACCAGCCTGACCCCTCACATGTTATAGAGTATGAAAGTGTGTATTTACAGGATGATCTATCATATATAGTGTCACCATATCAGATCGTGGACATTAGATTTGAGTAGTTACGAAATAAGACGATACCAAATTGCTCAAAATAAAGAAAATACCATTATGTTTCGTCAATCTTTCATTTAAATTCATTTTTTCATTCTAGCTCCGTTTTTCTTTCTATCTGAGCTTGGGATTCTTATTTTTAAGAGTTTAGAATGCTGCTTAAATTTTTTGGGACCTCAACTAATTCATTTCAGGGGACTTGCTTTGAAAACGCACCTGTTTTTGTTGTTTAACGAAAATCAGACATTACACTAATAGGCCACAGAATTAAACTTGATAATAATGGGGCAAAATGAATGTATAAATTGTTAGTGAAGGTTAAGTATAGAACTTACAATGATATAGATGTCCTAATTTGATTGTATAATGCAACATATATGATAAGCGCAATGTAATGTTCTAGCATATGTACTACACAAATTTCTTTTTTTACTTGTTAGTTATAATGAAATGGTTGTATTACTTCTAACTGGCATGTCTGGAATTATTGTCAATCACACTTAGTTGTTTGTATAGGAAGATATTATTAGTGTTTTTTTTTATTATTTGTGGCTGTGATTCAAGGGTATTAATTTGTAATTGTCAGGATAGAGTACCATAGAAGATAAGGATAATATCTCACGCAAATACAAATATAGATTGCAGAAGTTTAAGTGATCTTTTTTTATATTTTCTGACATGGTTATGATTTATAATAATCCAAATAAGAGTTAATTAGGCATATGTTTTCATTTCCAAGGTTGAATTTTATAGGAAAAACAAAGAAAAATTTCATAATATTAAAGAGGTAAGAAATATAATTGTTGTAGAGCAAATAATGTCTAAAATATAGTGGGGGAAATGAGTAAGATTGTTTATCATCCTTTTATATGGGAATGCTGCAGTCCTACTAGAGTGGAAGAATTTGGAACCAAGTGAGCAAAAGAGGTATAAGGATGAAGCATATGAAGAGTGAATGGGGCACAAGAAGGAGCGTGTTCCAAGAAATTTCTGTGTAAGAAAATATTCATTGTTATGTATCCTTATAATCTCTCATTTAATGAGTTTATGCTATTTTACTGAATTATTTGTATTTTATAGATACCAATTGGTATAAGGTGCTCGCCTTTTCTGTTCAAGGAAGCTGTAGAATTCATCAAAAATAACAATTTGCTTAATAAGTTAGTAGAGGAAAAGGGGTTTGAAAAGTTATTAGATTTGGAATTCTAAACCTTGTCAAAGGACTTGTGTGTTAAGCTTGTTACAGCCTTTGATGTTCCAACCAGATCTCTATCAATCAGAGGCAAATGAGTACCACCTAAAGCCCAAGATGTCCATGGCATTAGGGGCATTCCCATTGATGGTCGGGCTATACCTGATAGTTTAGAGGGAGAAGGCATAGCTACAATTAGAAAAAAGTTCAAGGGGAAAAAATTAAAGGATCTGAAAGATATTATATCAAAGGGCAAGACTGTAAGAGACTTCAAGATGGCTTTTTTGCTGTTTGCCCTAAGGACATTCCTATGTCCAACATTTAGCTTATACATGAATGATAAATTGTTTCTTGCTATTGTAGACATTGACCATGCAGACACGTATGATTGGTCATAATTTGTCTTGTCTACTCTTATAAAGGAAGTGGCAAGCTTCAAAATAGCTCCACATAAAGGAGCAAAGAAGAAGAGCATTGGGGGATGTCTGCCACTCATGATGGTATGGTTTTCCACCTGTATATTTACTTGACCTATTATTTGTAACATCTAAAAGTTCAATTTTAGTCAATATTTTTTCTTGCAACATTTTCCTCCTGGAGATGTAGTTGTCCCTAACAATGCTAATGCTATAAAGTTTTGGACTCAACAACGCATCCAAGAAAGGGTTAAGTTTGAGAAGGAGCATATTCAAGTAAGCTACTCTATATTTGGTTATATATGTATTTGAATGTATAGGCTAATATGGTTATTTGTTAACTGCTATGATGTTACTTCTAGAGGCAGGGCATCTTTAACACCAAAGGCCCATGCACACTCCCTTTGGAGTCTGCATTTCACCATCCGGTACCATTTATTTTATTTGAATCAATTGTGTCGAGGGTTCCTAGGTATCTTTGAACTAATTTTTATTTTAGGAACCTTGTAGGGTGTTAAGGAAATGCATAAAAGACTCATAAACTTTGCTCATGGGTTTGCCTAAGATCTTTTGATGCTGTAGATAGAATTTATGAGCCCTACCCATGAATTGACTATTATGGGTGAGTTGAAGGGAACTTCTGCAAGCAACGTGACTGGTGATAAGGAAGGGGATGGAGAAGAAGTAGCTACATCATATGGGTGCATGTCAAGAGTAGATAGGGAGGATGATGAATTAGATGAGTCTTTTGGAAGTACTAGTGGGATTGAGTTGAAGAAGAGGAAAACACCAAATGCCTCCAGCTAAGTGGATAAAGTTGAAGGACAAGAACACCTACGCAAGTCAGTAAGACAACGTCATAAGGCTATCAAATGGTTACTATCTATAGAGGAACATCTCAATGCACAGACAAAGAAAGAGAAAAAGAAAGTGTATGAATATTGCACTTCACGTGTTGCCAGGACAAATAGCAATGGGTATGTGTATTAGTATGAGAAAATTCATATGTTTGTTGAATTTATGTTGGTGATTTCATTTTATGTCATTGAAATTGGAAATTTCTTTGATGTATTAATATTAGTGAGTGAATGTGCCTTTTTTGTTTTTAAGGTCATAGTTGATTTGTTTGACCTTTACCTCATCCGTGTTGAGTGCCAATGCCTTGGTAGACAAAAATGGATCAGCACATTGATGAGTCTAACTTTTGCATGCTTCAATTAGTATAATACTTTTGAAAGTGATTATTTTATGCTTGCCTTTGTTTAGTGTGTGTAGGTGATAACCATAGTGTCCAAAGTGCTGATAGAAGACCAAAGTGGAAGAATTTGGCTGTCAGATGACACATTCTAGATAAGGATTTTATGGTGACTAATATTTCTTCCCTTTCATATCACTTTTAATGATCCTTTGCTTTAAATCCTTATTTGATACACTTTGTTAAATTATTGGTGTAGAGAACCCTCTTAAAACCTATAAGGTAGTACAATGTGGATGATTTGCTAAGAAAATTATAGCCCGACAAAGTGGGCTGTAACATCATGGACTGCACCTTGGTAACATATTTGTAAGGTATTTGTTATATTGTGTTGGCCTGTACCTTGGAAAGTATTGTTTATTTGGAAATGGTTATAGGTATTTGTCCATGTGCTATTTGTGAATCACTGGTTATGCTTTGCTCTAGGCCCTCATGCATGCATTCTATACATCCTTGACTTATTGAGTCAAAGGATCAAATAGGCCAGAAGAAGATAGCTTACATCACAGTAAAATTATATTGTGGTCTAATGGCATTTAGTTTTTAAAGTTAATTATAATGGTTCAGTTGTGTGTGATACTGTGTATGGGTGATATAATAGAAAGACTGGTTGACCATGCTATTAAAATTGCTGAAACCTAAGAAATTTGTGGTGGCATGCCTAGTTTTCACTGTCAAATATGTTGACTTATCCCGACAACCAAACATGTAAGTGAACTACTTTGAACTTTCATTATTTGTAGTATTGCACGTATAAACCTGACTTTATGATATCCTATTTGTTGTTCAGTGACTGTGAAATTTATTTGATGAAATACTTGCAATTGTGGACTGGGGAACCAAAGCCTGAGTGGAGAGGGCTCATCATGTCAACATATACTCTGGTTTAAGCTTCTCTTTAATTGTTTGTTATAGTTTAATGCTTAGTGGCTCATGGGTAAATGGTTGTGGTTTCAAGAAAAGTTGGATGCGTTTCGCGTCCAACTCATGTGGGCCCTAGTGAACCATCCACTGAACAAGTGCAGTAGTGATGTAATGGAAGCTACAATAGCAACAACCCAATGGAAGCAAACTAGAAGTCATGATGCATTGATTGTTTTCTCCCCTAGATTTTGTACTATTATAGTTATAGATAAGAACATGCTGTTAGGATTGTAAAATGATTGTTGTAAATATTTGATTGCTATGATTATAATAAGATTATGAAATTCCTTGAATTGCATTTTTTCTGCTGGCATGATCAACTATTTTCTTAAGGTCCACTAAGTCATGTCACTAAATTTGCCATAAACGTCCTAAACTCATAGTCTAAATACAATAGTAAATTCCCTGAAGTCCACTACTAACATCTCTAAAATTTGTAGTAATGGACTTAAACTATACTAGCAATTATACTCTGGAAGGTCTCTAAAAGTACACGTAAATTTGCTTAAATTTAGTAGTAACACCCTTAAATTTTGTAGTAATAGTCCTAAAACTCTATGCCATTGGATTATGAACCTGAAATAGGAAGAAGGATTTACAAAAATAAAACCAAAGGAGAAAAGTCCCCCACCCAATGATTCCCTTTAAATCTAAAATGAGAACATCCCGTAACATGAAAATTAAGAAGAGGGCAGAAGGAAAGATATACTTTAGAGATGCTTTCTTTAGTCTTACAAGACAATACTAACTCAACAATTTACACTTAAAATATAATTAGATGACACTATTTTCTAGGATGTAATAGGAAGACATTGAGACTGCAAAACCAAAAGGGCATGGCATCACCCTTATTTGAATTTAATTTTGTGCCTTTCATTTGGCACATTTGTTTATGGATTTTTGCAAAGATGTCAGAGACAACATCTGCAGATATAGAAATTGAGAAGGGAAGGCTTTCATTAACCTTTAGTTTTGTCAATAACAAACAAGTAAGTAGCATTATATCATAAGTAAAATCGAGCCAACCATCTCAACCATGTGGAGATGCTTAACTGTAAGGTTTGCTTTTGCTAAAGCCTTTTCTAAGGTATCTTCACATAATTCAAAATTTGAATACTTAGTTACTTAAAATCCTCATGCTTGATAAATCCCTTGACATCTTTCTACAGCTTGATGAATCCTCAATGTTCAGAGGTGCCTCTAAATTTGCATTGAGGACCTTCTTCAGCTTCTCACATGCAGCCTTAAGCCTAAAAAAAGCCCTGGCACTTTGGAAAACCTCAATCTTATACTCCTCCTTAAATCTTGCACTAGAGTGATTAACCAAAATCTCATCAAACTCTCTACCACCTACAGACCTATCAAATGAATGGGTCAATACTTTTAGTTGTCCCTTTTTCAAGCTAGTAATACACACTTGCACACGAGCATGTCCAATGTCAATAAACGAAACATTTAGTTGATCATTTTTAGGAAGATGTTGCTGTTGTTTCATTAATCAGGCATAAAGGGTGCAAACCAGCAATCTTAGCTATAGCTAAAATTGTGATTCACATGAAGATCAGTAAAATAAGCTAGAATTCTAATGCAACAATGAACAACAGTTGCATTCAGATTCTTTTCAGCTATACCTTTAAGATAAAATGACTTGAGTATAACAAGTGTAAGAGTTTCATGCATGGACTCATCATTGAGTACAAAATCAATCCCCCTCTGCCTGGCAATAGCAACAATATAGCCCTCATTCCTAAAATCAAAACCAACCATGCTTATCTTTGCAGGGAAAAAATAAACCAATTACTTAGATATTGGTTTTCTAGATAAGAGGAATATCTAAAAAAATTAATGTAATATTTACATCTGATACATGAGATTTTTTTGTTACAAAAATTAAATGACATTGAGAGAAAAGACTATGAAAACAAGTAAAAACATTATTTAAGCAGGTGATACTTTTACTGCTACTTTTACTGTGGCCTTGGTGGAGGGGAGGTCTAGAAAAGAGTGCCTAAGGTTTGTTGGTATGTATGGTAGCAAGCAATCCCTCTGTTTTAGCTGTAATGTGCTCATTGCCAGAAAGCATCTCAAGTTAATTAAACTTCAGTAATAAGAGGTGGAACCACAAGATAGATAGCATGCCTTTATATAAGCATCTCAAACAACCTAAGGACTATTAGGACAAGTAACTTAAACTCAGGGCCCAAGCAATGCTAATTCAAATGGGAATTAAAATATGAATCCTAATATGTTATAGTAAAAGTGACTTAATTGCATTCACAAACTCACACCCCCTTACGCTGAAGTACCTCTAAAAGTAGTGGTACATGTCCTTAAAATTTACTCGAAACACTCTTAAATTTCCTAGTAATGACTTTAAAACTATCTACTATATATGGAGCCTAAATATAGTAGTAAATTCCTTCAACTCACATAGTAACAACCTTAAACTTTATAGTAATGGTCTTCAAGCAAATAGTAACCACACTATAGTAGGTCCTTAAAAGAAGTGGTAAGTTTCCTTAAATCCATTAGTAACACCACTAAAATTTGTAGTAATGGCCGTAACACTATATCCACTACAAGGAGCCTCAACATAGTAGTAAAGTTCTTAAACTAACGTAGTAATATACCTAAACTTTATAGTAATTGGTACTACTTGGTAGTAACGGACTTGAATCTCATTAGTGCTTTCCCACCTGGTAATAACTTTATAATAATGGTCTAAGTGCAGGTTTTAACTTTAAATCATGCAAGGCTATGCACTTGTGTGGTGCATTACTAAATATAATGTTCAATTTATGGTTGCTATATAGGACAGAAGCAGTCAGTTTTACTAACTTGCTCCATACCCTAAGGGAAAGTTAAAAATGATTAACTTATGATAAGCAACAGTAAATCTTAATTTTGAAAGTGATAATGCACCTTCAACATGTCAACATCCACTTATATAAAGGAAGGAAAACTTGCAAAACAAAAAATAATAATTGCATAGCATGGAAGGAAAAGATGCACAAAAATGCCTAAACCTAAACCTTATAGTAAAGGCTTTAAAAATCAGTTTAAACAAACACTAATATGCTATAAATTCTTTTCATTACTTGTGCAAAGATTAGACATAAACAAATATTGCATACACATATCACTTGTAACATAAAGCTTTATTTTCGTTACTAACATAGATGAATATTACATACAGTTGCCAATAGCCTAACAAATTCGGACCTTAATTCTCTTATAACCATTATTAAGAACCTTTACATGTCACTGATGCATGTACAAAAAAATGAGTTATGTCTGCTGTAACGCCTGGTACGTTGTACAATCGCTGAAACGGGCAGGTTTGAAAAGCAAGTCCCCTGAGATGAGTGATTCAAGGCCAAATAAAATTTGAATAAAATTTTAAATAATAGAAAACGAGGATTTGAGCCTTGAGTTACCCAAAAACTAGGGTTGGAGTGATTTGAAAAATTTGCCGAAAGGCCAGTGGCATTTTGGTAAATAAGTGAAATTTTAGAAAGGAGGGCTTTTTAAATGGAAATTTTGAGTTGTCCCGGGTTCTCAGAGGCCCCAAAAACCATGGGAAGCCCCGGGACTGGTAAAGCCCCTCCGGTGTACTCTTTCCGACGTCGGTTGACCTAAACTTTGACCTGTTCGTTCAGGAAGGTTTTAGCTCCGATTTGAGTGATTCCAAAGGCATTTTATTAAATTGGGAATATTAATTTTTTGATGGAAAAGACGGTTCTCAAAAAGGAGCTAAAACGAAGCCAAACCAGAAATGCCATTATAGAAGGGCAAAAATGGAAACAAGTGCATAAAAGAAGCTTCCAAACTCCCTTTTTAAGCCACGTTCAGCTCCCCCCTCTCTAAACCGACTTTCTTCTGCCCAAAACTAAGAAATGGAGCTGCTGTCTTAGGCGCACAAAGGGAGGAAATTTTGGAGGAAGAAAAGCTAAAGAAAAAGTGAGAAAGTGTAAGGTTTTCATGCTCTTTCCTCTTGAAACTTCATCCTCCCCTTCTTGCTTTATCTTTCCATGGTTTTAATGTATTTTTTGGTGCTGATTTGGGTCCAGATCAGAGGAGGGAAATTCGAAATTTAAGGAGGAAAAAGAGGGAAGAGGAAGGGCTCTTGAAGGAAGCTTGATTGTAAGGTAGTTTCTCTCCCTTTGTTGCTTCTTTTTCTCCTTCTCCTCTTCCATGGTAGGATGTCTCAACCAGAACCATGAAGAGGGAAGAGTTTCTGTTTTATAATCCAAAAGAATCCATCAAACTAAGGCATGGGAAGATGGATTATACCAAAGAAATGCATGAAAAACTAGTAAAACTCAAGTTGGAAAAGTGTAGGGTGCTTGAACATAAGTTAAAATCTGGGTTGATTCAAGACTTCCCCATCATATGTGAGTATTTATTTGAGTTTCTAAGACTCCTAGGGAGCCTCCCAAGTGCCCCATCCATTAAGGAAAAATCCCAAACTCCATGGGTTTTTAATGGAAGCATAACTAGGTCAAGACCCTTAGAGATAGCTAGGGAGTATTTTAAATGGTTCCAAACTTGATTTGGGACTTTATATGATAAAAGAAGATAGGAGAAACCCTTGGAAAAAATTTAGAAGCCTTAGGTTGGGAGATGAGGCAATGCTTCCATAATGTAACCTTATGAAGCAACATGGACCTAGGTTTGTGAAAGTGAGTGTGTGATGGCTTCAAGGACCTTAAATGAGGTCAAGAGGTCTAAATATGGTAAGAGAATGGAACCAAGAATGTTAATTATGGTAGTTGCTTCATTAGGTCCTTAATGGAACCATATTGTGACAAATAGACCAAAGTGTAGTCTTAAGAGTGAGTTGGATGTCATAATTTGTTCCAAGAGTATAATTTAGTGTTGTTTATTGTGAATAGGCCAAAGAAATCCAACCCCACCTTCTTGTATTTGTGGAACCGAAAAGGAGAAGAAACAAGCAAAGTAAAGCTTGAATTTGCACCAAGGTAGCTCTCCACTTTTTCTTATTGCATTTTCTTGTTGCATATGGTGTCATTGTGTGCTTGTGTGTATGTTTATATGTTTGAGACATGCCACTTGATGTTATGTTGCTATTTTGGTACCAATATGCTTTCTTGAATGTCTTTGAATGATGGAAATGGCTCATAAGGGTGAGGTAGTGCCAAAAATCCCTTAATGTGGGTGAGGAGATGCCAAAAGTCTCATGGCATGGGTGAGACAAGGCCAAAAGTCCCTTGGATAGGTGAGGCAATCCAAAAGTCCTAGAAATGGGGTGAGGCCAACCTAAAAGTCCCTAGAGCTCATTCTTATTCTTGACATGTGTTTGTGACATAAAAATGTGAAAATTGAATGCTTCATCGATTGAGTAGTTGCATACTTGTACCCTTGACATGTTATATGCCTTGAAAATGTGATTGAATAGGTGTATGAGCTATTGAGATTTAATGAATCTCACCCCCCTCCTTTCTCTCATCTCATATGATCTAGGTGGAGTTCAAGACCCAAAGGATGGAAGTCAAGGAGCTTAAATCTCCATCTCTTAGCAAACCTTTATATTTTGATATACTATGATGACTAGAATGTAAAAGTAGATATGTAAATGTTATTTTTGAGCTATGACACTTTGAACAAGTGTAAAACTATGTAAAGTTAGTGTATGTATCAAGAATAAAGTCTAATGAGTAGAATTATGTATTTTGACCACTTGGGAGCCCATTTGTGTATGTATCTTTATGGAAGTGGCATGGTGAATTTGAGTTGCATGAGAGTTCAGACCTTATGAGGGACTTATTTATGCTATATTTATGCTTTCTAAGTTGCTCAAATGTGTGTGGAACCATGGATAGCTCATTTGAACCAAAGTTGCCTCTTGTTGGGACCAAAATTGCCATAAGCTTGAGCTATAGCAAAATCTGACCAAATGACCTCTTCTTGACTTGGAATTTTGCATGCAAGTAGATCTTGCCTAGATATTTTTGGGAAGCAAAGATCAGGTCATTTGGAGGTCTGTGGAATTTTCTATGATTTTTCAAAGTTGGTATCAGAATTTCGGATTTGCACTGGTACTGTTCATTTGGTCAGTTTTGAAATTGTGTCATCCGAGGGGTAAACATGGTCCAATGGCTACGAAATTTTATGGCTAGAAACTAGGCATTCACAGTGACTTGTAGCAACTGGAAACACCTCATTTGGAGGTCTGAGTTGAGAGATATGAATTTTTGAATTTCTGGGACAGTAGCAGTAGCTCAGCACGACCTGAGTCACTGTTCCATTGAATTTGGGTAGCTAAGCGTGCTTTCTATGATCTGAATCTATTTTTAACATAAATTTAACGTTCATAGCTTTCCAAATTGGTATTATTTGCATGGATTGGATTTTTGTGGAATTAATTGGACATTTTCGAAGTTCATAGCAGACACTTGCATCAGTACCAGTAGCTGTCCGAACCTTAACCCCTTTTTGCGTGTCAAACGTTTTCTGTGTTATGTTTCATGGCCTGGGAATATTTTTAGAATAAATTAGACATGTGTAGCTTTCCAGAATGGCCAAGAATGAATGATTTCAAATTTTCTAGAATTAGTTACAAATTTTGAAACTTCCTATCAGTAAACTGAACCAGTGGCCCAGATAGCAGCAACCCCAGTGATTTTTCGGATGTCAAATGTTCTCCCCTTAATGTTTCATGAGCTGAAAATATTTTTATCATGGGGTAGACATCCAGAGCTTTCTGGAATGGTAAATTTTGTTGGATTTCGAATTTTTTGGATTTAGTTATGAATTTCCGAAATTGTGACAGAAAAACTGAAATTCTGGCCGAAAATAAGAGTGTGAATTTGATGGTCCCCTTTGAGTTCCACGAGTTATGGGCCAACTTTGGTTATGCAAATGAGTTGTATGTATGTAATTAAATATGAAAACGTGTTGTATGAGCTCATATGGTCTGTGTGACACCGAATGGAATTTTTTTATGCGACGTAACGCGAAATAAGGTATTATTTTAATATCATTTTCCATTCCCTTTGTTCAATTGATCATATGAGACTTAGAAATGATCGGAAGCATGCTAGAAATATATGGTGTTACATCTGCCCATGTACAAAAAAGAGTCTAACTTTCATAACTTCAAAAAATATGTTATGTCTACCCATATACAAAAGAGCCTAACTTTTAGACCTTAAAAAAATAGGTTGTATTTGCCTATGTACAAAGAGAGCATAACTTTTACATATTTAAAATACCACTAACCACTTCTTTCAGAAAATACCAATATAAAACCACCAAGAAGCCACTTTTACAGCATCAGGATAAAAAAGGATTGGGAGTTTTGCGCCTAGCCCTGTTAGGCTTGTCTCTTGACAATGAGAACACCGATGTTGAAACTTATCTTGAAATTGTGATTCACGTCATTTTTTCTATGATCTTCCAGCTGGACGACTTGTGATGGGTGGTAGTAAGAAGGTGTTGCTAGCATAATCACCAATCAAAAAATTGTTTAAATTTGGCATGTCATGAGTCTCTATAAGGATCATAGTATTCATATACATTCTTTGTTGCAAGCTCAGTAAGTAGCATTCTTTCACATATGAGTACACATTCCCATACACTTTCTTTATTGCTGCACATACATGAGGACATGAGGTGCCAGATATTTGTCATGCTTGACAAGTACACTTTCTTAATGCCACATTCACCCTCAAATCATTGCTTCCTATTCGAACTAGGAGTCAATTAATACCATAGTGCTCTATTATCATATTTTCTGCCCTTATAACATTCTTATTCAACATTGCCTCAATCCTTGGACCCACTGTAACACCATATTTACTAAGCTCATCTTACCTCATTTCTAAGTTCCCTTCCTTGGATCATACAAGTTTACCAAGGAAAAAAGCATGAAAATTATTTATTAAATTACGTTATATCATTGGTAAAATTTTCATTCAGTATCTTGTTGGCCATATGACTCATCAATCTCATTCTTATATTTAAATACACAAATACAACCCATAACCATCCCAAGAAGTGACCTAAAACTCGTGCAAGGGGATGGAATACATGAAATGCAATGGTGCAGCCTCAGCTAGAAATTCTAACATATTGATATGAATTTTGAAAAATCATAACTAATTCTAGGAAAATTGAAATCATACATACTTTATCATTTTAGAAAGCTATAGATGTATAATTTATGCTAAAAATAAATCCAAGCCACAACCGAGCCGCTAACCATCGGATATTTATGGCATAGTATCAGAGGTCGACTATCGTTACTAGTACTGTCCTCCAACTTCAAAAATTCATATCTCCTTACTCAGATGTCCAATTGGGGTAATCTTGGTGGCTATGGAAAGTTTATTATGTCTCTTTTATGCTCGTAATATTTAATGAGCATTGGACATCATTTGACCTATGAATGACACAACCCAAATTTATGACCATATGAACAATGTCTGCATTAATTTAGCAAAAAAATGTCAACTTTGAAAATTCATAATTAATTCCACAGAGCTCCAAATAATCTGGTCTTTGGCTTTCCAAATTTTTTTGGATAAGATCTATATGTGTGCCAAATTTTATGGACAAATTCATTCATTTAGTCAGATCTTAACATTAGGTTGTGAAATGGTCACTTTTAAGCATTACAAAGGGTCCAAATGGTCCATTTTGAGCTCAAAGGCAACCATGACCACTTGGGCACATGGGAAAGCACCAAAATAGTCTACTAAACTTGTCTTAAAGGTGCACAAACTTGGATTTCTCAAAATCACTCATCCATCCCATGATATACACAAGAATGCATATGTCAAGTCTTGCTATTCCATACCTAAATCATGTTATATCATGCATATGGCATTAATTCTCATTCATACATCATACATATAAGTAATTACACATGTTCAAATGATTATACAACATTTCCATCATAGTATTACATCATATGTCATTGGTATGGCTACAAAAGAAACAAAACTAGGCAATTTTAGATACTTTGATGTCAATCTCTTATCTCTCAACTTGGTGGCTTCCATTACCTTGTTTATTTGCTCCACTTAGCATGTTAAGACATTGGAGAGGAGAGAATGAAATTCAAAGAATCCCAATAGCTCATCTCTCTTTCAATCACACATAAAGAATACAGTACAAGTCTTGAAAATGCATGCATGGGCATAATGAAATGTGTAATCATTCAAGAAGCATTCTTAGTATTTGAACAAGTCACACAAAACATACATAGGCTTACTAAGTAAGTGGATTAGCCTCACCCATTTTCTTATGGATTTTGGACTTGCCTCACCTAATTACTCTAAGAGGTTTTGACTCAATCTCACTCTTAGGAAACTCTTTACTTTGTCTTAACCCTTTCTAAGAGCTTTTGTCTCATCCTCACCATAGCTAAGGGTTCTTGGCTCCACCACAGTCAAGCAAACCCAAGCACATATACTAGGCATCATTTAAGAACATATTACAACATCATGGTACCATGGAACAAAAACATATGCTAGAACACTTTTCATGACTTAAAACACACATTCAAAAATGGGGTAAGCACACACTTATGCATGAGAGAAAGTAGAAAAAGTTTCCTTTGCCACGCAAGTACACTTTTTCTCTTGGAGTTATGCTCTCTCTCTCGGCCACACACTCACAATGATGTGAGGCTTGTTTCTCTTGACCTAAACACAATATGTGGAAGCCAATTAGGTTCATGGAATCATTTTTAAAGCCATATATCTTCCTTAAACACTAGTTTGGTCTAATAGCCCTTTTATAGTTTCAAAATGCACCTAATGAAGCAATATCCATCAATTGAGTTCTAGGCTCCATTCTTTCCTTTCATTTATGATTTTTGACTCTTTTTAAGCCTCTTAGAGTTATCACACAATTAAAATAAGGAGACTAACTAGGTGTTGCTTCTTTAGGTCATATTATGGAACCTATAACACTAATTCATTCCCTAGGCCTCCTAAATTTTTTCCAAGATTTTCTCTCATCTTCATGCATCATTATGGCTCAAAAATGGGTTTGAAAAAATTTAAAACTATCATTAGGTACATGGAATCCTCTTAGCCAAGCCTATGCATCTTCTTGGCATCCATTGAGCTTGTTTTGTTTTCTTTATGGAAGATGTATGTGGAAAGCCTTCTAGGGATCTTAGGAGCTCATTCAAACACTCATTTAGGCCTAGGAATTATTGTATCAAATCAGATTTTACAAGGGATACTAGAAACCTTAGATTTGCTATCTTGATTTTCCATAGTTGTTTGTTAATTCTCTTTGCATATTCTTATTCTCTTCCTTTAAATTCCTAAGATTTACCTTTGGTTCTGCCCAAAATCCAAGCCTTCTTATAGCTCCTTATGTTGGACAAACCAAGGAGAGAAGGGGAGAAGGAGTAGCTACCATAGGAATGAAGATTTATCTTGTTTTTCCTTAGTTTCTTGGTTGTTTCTTCCTTTCCTTGGCCTTTTCTCTTTAAATCCAAATTTTCCCTTATGTTCTTCCCTCAAAATAGATCCAAAAACTTCAATAAAACCATAGGAAAGAAGGAGAAATGGAGAAGAATAGGTTTGCTAAAGAGAAAGCATGAAAAAGATTGGGAAAATCCATACCTCCTCCTTGTTTTTCTCCTTCTTTTCTTTTCCTTATTGTACACCTCACCCTTAGGGTTCTTCCTCTGATTTAGGGCAGAAACAATTGTATCTAAATGAATGAAGAGGTGGGGCACCTCATATATATAGGTGGATTTAAGAAACACTTTTCAAAAATTTCAAATTTGCCTTTTCATCTTGACATTTTCATTTTCGGTTCGGTTTAGCTCTTTTTTTAGAACTGTCTTTTCCATTATGAAATTTAGGTTTCCAATTTAATAAAATGCCTTTAGAATTATTCAAATTGGAGCTAAAACCTTCCTGAATGGATCCGTCAAAATTTAGGTCAACTAATGTTGGAAAACATCCACCGGAGGGGTTTTAACTGTCCTGGGGCTTCACATGGTTTTCAGGGCCTCTGAGAACCCCGGAGAACTCAAAAATTTCATTTAAAAAGCCCTCCTATGTGAATTCTAAAATTTGTTCAAAATTATGAAAATGCCATTAGGTTTTGTCAACCTTTCGTTCAATTTTGTTTCTTTATTCTAGCTCTATTTTTCTTTCTATTTGAGCTTGAGATTCTCTTTTTTAGAAGTCTAGAATGCTACTTAAATTTTTTGGGACCTTAACTAATTCATTTCAGGAGATTTGCTTTGAAAACGCATCTGGTTCCATTGTTTGACGAAAACAAGACATACACCCACCCCATTTGTCCATTTAGCCATACCTTCCTTGCTAGCATATAGTTGTTTAGCTAGCTTATCTTTATGCTCATTGATTAATACACAAACATTATTCTTCCCCTCTTTCACTATCCATGCATTAAAAGATTCTGCAAGGTTAGTTGTGATATTATCCCATTATTGGTATGAAAATCTGGATAATGCCTACCTCTTAACATTAGCCTGAGTCTTTAGCCATCTAGCCAACTTAGGGGAGAATGAACTCAGTTTTTTCCATGCTTTCACGTAGTCCGTGTCCAACTGAGCATATGCAATCCCATTTAGTAATTTCAGTGCATCATCCTTACACCGTCTTCTTTAACTTTTGCAAACTTTTAAGAACTTACTACTGAAGTTCTTCTTTATGTGTCAATAGCAAAATGCATGTCTTTCCCCACCAAACCCTTCTCTTGCTGCACCTTGGCGATCTGAAACTAGGGTAATTTCCATACAACCAGTTAAGTCTTTGACCTTTCGAAGGAACCACACCCAATCATCATATGTTTGTGCACCTACAATTGTATAAGTAAGTGAAAACAAGTCATGGTCTGTGTCATATGTAGATGTAGCTAAGAGAGTCCCCAAGTATGGTCCACTGAGGTGGCAACTATCATTGTACAATATCGATCGTGAATTAAGCACAAAGCTAGTTATACAACATCCATATGAAATGAACAACCTCTCAAAATGGTTGTTTGTTGATGCAGTCCACATTGTAATGATTTCTGAATCTGTGTCCATTAAACAGTTGCACAACCAAGGGATTAGCATATATGACTGGTCTACTGGCCCATTGATATCAACTAAAGCTTTCTCCTTCCTATTTCGTACTTGATGGTAACTTAGTACCAATCCATATTCTTTGAACAACTCACTGTGGATATCATTCGGTGTTTTATCTCTAGTTGATCTTACACTGTTAACTATTATAGATGCTACTAAGTTTGCCCTTTGCTTATAAGATACTACCAAGTTGTCTTGTGCTGAGTGTACATACTCACTACAAAAGGTTCCCACACTTAGGAAGGGTGTGCTTTTAGCCACTGCATATGCTGTTAGCTTCCACTTGCATCCATCCATATTGCATTTGACAATCATCTTGTAAGGGTTGTTCTTTAGGAAAGTGTATCCACATTTATGGGTAATGCTATACTTGTATAGTGCTTGCCTAAATTCAACAGCATTCAAAAAAAAATTGTCCACACCCAATAATCAAAGCTATCCATTTGGCAAAATTTAATTTAGGTATTGGTGAAGGGACACTTTGTATTGCACATATATGAAGTACAAGTTCCTGGTTGGAAAGAGATCTAGCACTGGAATGAACTGAATTTGAATTCATTTCGCATTTTCAATCATTTGATATTTTGTTAGACTAGGGGGTGATACCTAAGTATACAAATTATAACATATAATAGATATTTACTGGACAAGTCATAAAAGACTAATTCCTTACCTTGTTATTGAGTGAGATAGTGATGCTCTAGTTTATTCCCCATTGATTATATATATATATATGCACATGAATCATTATATTTGATCAGTTGTTGCACACCATTATCATCCATCAGATCTAATAGTTAAGAGGCATCAAATTTTAAGATGTATTTTAATTTCATTTCATTATTATCATAGTCTATGCATAATCTTATTCCTCTCATTTGTTCTTCCAACGATATCCCTTCCTTTATGAGTTTTCCATCCATTTGACCCCCCTCATAATGGATCTTTCCACTTGAATCTTTAAAAATTTATCCACCCATATGATGATATCCCTTCCCTTTCCGTACTTGATGGTAACTCAGTACCAATCCATATTCTCTGAACAACTCACTGTGGATATCATTCAGTGTTTTATCGCTGGTTGATTTTACACTGTCAACCATTATAGATGCTACTAAATTTGCCCTTTGCTTATGAGATGCTACCAAGTTTTCTTTTGTTGAGTGCACATGCTCACTATAAAAGGTTCTTATACTTAAGAAGGGTGTGCTTTTAGCCACCGCATACGCCATTAGCTTCCACTTGCATCCATCTACATTGCACTTGGTAATCATCTTGTACGGGCTGTTCTTTAGGAAAGTGTATCTGTAATGTCCAGTTTTCGTCAAACGACGAAAACAGATGCGTTTTCAAAGAAAGTCCTCTGAAATGAATTAGTTAAGGTCCCAAAAAATTTAAGTAGCATTTTAGACTCCTAAAAATGAGAATCTTAGGCTTAGATGAAAAGAAAAAAGGAGTTAGAATGAAGAAATGAATTTAAACAAAAAGTTGATGAAACATAATGGCATTTTCATAATTTTGAGCAAATTTTAGAATTCTTATAGGAGGAATTTTTAAATGAAAGTTTTGAGTTCTTCGAGATTCTCAGAGGCCCTGAAAACCATGGGAAGTCCCAGGACAGTTAAAACCCCTCCAGTGGACGTTTTCCAATGTTAGTTGACCCGAACTTTGACAGATTTGTTCGAGAAGGTTTTAGCTCTGATTTGAGTGATTCCAAAGGCATTTTATTAAATTGAGGACCTAAATTTTATAATAGAAAAGACGGTTCTAAAAAAGGAGCTAAAATGAACTAGAAACATAAATGCCAAGACAAAGGGACAAAATTAGAATTTTTGAAAAGTCTTTCTTAACCTACCTATATATATATGAGGTGCTCCACCTCCTCATTCATTCAGCCACATTTTTTTCTGCCCTAAATTAGAGAAAGAAAACTAAGGGTGAGGTGCATAAGAAGGAGAAGAAAAGAAGAGGAGAAACAAGGAAGAGGTATGGATTTTCTTTGTCTTTTTCATGCTTTCTCTTTAGTAAACTTGTTCTCCTCCATTTCCACTTCTTTCCTATGGTTTTATTGAAGTTCTTGGATTTGTTTTAAGGGCAGAACAGAGGGCAAATTTCGGATTTGAGATGAAAAAACCAAGGAAAGTGAAAGACAAGCAAGAAGAATCAAGGAAACAAGGTAAATCTTCATTCATATGGTAGCTACTTCTTCTCCCCTTTTCTCCTTGGTTTGTCCAACATAGGGAGCTTCAAGAAGGTATGGATTTTGGGCAAAACTAAGGGTGAGTCTTAGGAATTTAAGGGAGGAGAATAAGAATATGCAAAGAGAATTAACAAACAACCATGGAAAATCAAGATAGAAAACCTAGTGTCCATTATAAAATCTGATTTGATACAATGATTCTTAGGCCTAAATAAGTGTTTGAAAGAGCTCCTAAGATCCCTAGAGAGCTCCTTATATGCATCTTCCACCAAGAAGACAAAGCAAGCTCCATTGGTGCCAAGAAGATACATAGTTTTGGCCTAGAGGGTTCAAGGCATCTAGGGATTGTTTTAGATTTTTTCAAACCCATTTTTGAGTCATATATGATGAGTGAAGATGAGGGGAAGTCTTGGAAAAAATTTAGGAGGCCTAGGGAATGAATTGGTAGCATAGGTTCCATAATATGACTTAAGGAAGCAATATATAATTAGGCTCTTTGTTTTAATTGTGTGATGACTCCAAGAGGCTTAAAAGGAGTTAAGAATTATAAATAAAAGGAAAGAATGGAGCTTAGAATTCAATTGATGGATGTTGTTTCATTAGGTGCATTTTGGAACCATAAAAGGGGCTATTAGACCAAGTTAGTGTTTAAGGAAGATGTATGGTTTTAGAAATGATTCCAAGAACCTAATTAGTTCCTATTTTATGTGTTTAGGCCAAGAGAAACAAGTCTCCCATCATTGTAAGTGTGTGGCCGAGGAAGGGAGTATAATTCCAAGAGAAAAGTGTGCTTGTGTAGCAAAGGTAGCTCTCTCTTCTTTCTCTCATGCATGAATGTGTGCTTACCTTGTCTTTGAATGTGTGTATGTGTATTTTAAGTCATGAAAAGTGTTCTAGCACATTCCTTTATTCCATGGTACCATGATGTTGTAATATGTTTTCAAATGATGCCTAGTATGTTTGCTTGGATTTGCTTGAGTGTGGTGAAGCCAAGAACCTTTAGTAATGGTGAGGATGAGCTAAAAACCTTTGAGAATGGTTGAGACAAAGTTTAGTGCACCAAGAGCAAGGCATAGTCAAGGCCTTTAAGAAAAATGGTGAGGTAAGTCCAATAACCTTAAAGAGAATCGGTGAGGCTAATCTACTTATTTGGCAAGTCTATGTATGCTTTGTATGACTTGTTCAAATGCCAAAGATATTTCTTCAATGATCTTACACTTTATTATACTCATGCATGCATTTTTAAGACATGAATTGCATACTTTATGGGTGATTGAAAGGGATATGAGCTATTGGGATTCTTTGAATCTCATTCCCTCCTCTCCAATGTCTTAACATGCTAGGTGGACCAAGTAAACAAGGTAATGGAAGCCACCAAGTTGGGAGATAAGAGATTGACATCAAAGTATCTAGAATTGCCTAGTTTTGTCTCTTTTGTAGCCATATGTATGGCAAGTGATGTAATCCTATGATGAAATTGTTGTATAATCATATGAACATATGTAATTACTCATATATTTGATGTATGTATGAGGTTTGATGCCAAATGAATGGTAATATAGTTTTTGAACCTTGGATGGCAATGTAAAGCATTGTAGTCTTATGTATGGCATGGGGTGAGAGAGTGAGTTTTCAATTTCTAGGTTTATGCATCTTTGAGATAAGTTTAGAAGGTCATTTTGGTGCATTCCTACATGCTCAAGTGGTCATGGTTGCCTTAGAATCAAAATGGACCATTTGGACCCCTTATATGACATAAAATGAGTCATTTTGCAACCTAATGTTAAGATCTGACCAAATGAACGAATTTGCCCATAAAATTTGCACACATATAGATCTTATCTAGAGATTTTTGGGAAGCCAAAGATCAGATTATTTGAAACTCTGTGGAATTAATTATGAATTTTCAAAGTTGGCATTTTTTTGTTGAACTGATGCAGACACTGTTCATATGGTCAGAAACTTGGGCTATATTATTTGGGGGCTAAATGATGTCCAATGCTTATTAAATTTTATAGGCATAAACTAGACATGATAAGTTTTCCATGGCCACTGAGATCACCCCAATTGAACCTCTGAGTAGGGAGATATGAATTTTTGAAATTTGAGGATAGTACTAGTAATCATAGTCGACCTCTGATACTATTCCATCAATTTTCAATGGCTAACAACCATTGTTGTGGTCTAGAATATTTTTAACATAAATTAGACATCTATAGTTTTCTAGAATGGTAAAGAATGCTTGATTTTGACTTTTCTAAAATTAGTTATGATTTTTCAAAATTTATAATAGTAAGTTGGAAATTCTGGCCGATGTTACACCTATTGTTTTTATCTATTCCATCCACTTGCATGAGTTCTAGGCCACTTTTTTGGATGAGTTGTATTTGTGAAATTAAATATGAGAATGAGAAGGATGAGTCCATAAGGTCCACGAGACACTGAATGAAAAATTTATCTGCCACGCAACGTAAATTTATTCATTATTTTTAATGCCATTTGCTTGCTCCCTTGTGAGATGCATGGCATAAGGCATGGAAATAGCATGAGACAAGCTAGAAATTTATGGTGTTACAGTATCCAAATTTATGAGCAATGCTATACTTGTATAGTGCTTACCTGAATTCAACAACATTCAAAAGAAATTGTCCACACTCAATAATCAAAGCTATCTATTTGGTGGAATTTAGTTCAGGCATTGGTGAAGGGACACTTTGTATTGCACATAAATGAAGTACAAGTTCTTGGTTGGAAGGAGACCCAGCACTGGAATGAACTAAAGTTGAATTCATTTTTCATTTTCATTCATTTGATATTTTGTTAGACTAGGGGGTGATACCTAAGTATGCAAATTATAACATATAATAGATATTTACTGGATAAGTCATAAAAGACTAATTTCTGACCTTGTTATTGAGTGAGATGGTGATGCTCTAGTTTGTTCCCCATTGATTATATATATATGCACATTAATCATTGTATTTGATTAGTTGTTGCATACCATTATCATCTATCAGGTCTAATAGCTGAGAGGCATTAAATTTTAAGATGTATTTCAATTACATTTCATTGTTATCACAATCCATGCATAATCTTATTCCTCTCATTAGTTTTTCCAATGATATCCCTTCCTTTATAAGTCTTCCATCTGTTTGACCCCCCTTATAGTGGATCTTTCCACTTGAATCTCTTAAAATTTGTCCACCCATATGAAAATAGCAGAACACCTCACCTGACATATGATTTTCCATCATCTACTCATCACAACTACACCTAAAAAAAATAAAACAATTCAGACTTGCTCATTATTTTTAGAACCAAACTAATATCAATAGGAGTAAAGCTAAAAGTAGGCGGTAATATTCCTAAAAAGAAGTAATAATATTTCTAATAGTTATTGCATTCTTTCAAATGGTACAAAATATAAATAATGGTACTAAAACTATTAAAAGTCTATGTAACTTTAGGTATAGACTATCCTTAACAAGCACAAGAAGAAGAAGAGGCCATTGCCATTAACCATGAGAATTTGAGAGACATAGCATATCATAAATTGCTACTTATTTAATTGTATAAAAAGGCCTTCAATATTAGCATATCAATAAGTCTTTCTAGGCCGTTTTGTTCTGCTCACGCCATGACTATGAGTAGCTACAAATAATAAGATACGAGATGAGAAGAGGAATAGATAAAGGATAGAAGAAATGGGGGGGAGGAAGGACAAAGAAATGAAAAGAAGAAGCATGACAAACTAAAGGACAGAAAGCTCAAGAAATAAAAGAGGAAGATCATGGAGGAAGCTAGAACTCGTGGGGAACAAAAATGGCATAAGAAGAATCGATTGCGGAGTAAATTGTGCAGGCTTCATAAGGCTTGTTAATAGAGTAAGGGCATTTTTGTCCATTGATTATTATTTAGTCTTGCACAATAATATTGATTTTTAAGGTCCCTTATAATAACATTTGACTGGTCTGGGTCTTCCGTTCTAATTTTTTCATAAAAAATTTTTGGCCTCATAGAATATAATTCTAATGCATAATTTGTTAAGGCTTAATAATCAAATAAATGCTTTAGAACATTTGCAAAGTTTTTGGAAGGTAGATTTTGAATGTCACAATGATTGCATTTCTTCTTTTCTCAGTAGGCACATAAAAGTGAGAGACAAGAAGCCTACATTATAGGGGGGAAAACATAGCAAAATAAAGAAGGAAGATCTCTTTTTTGCCATTGAAATGTAGTGTTTCATACCCCTTTATCCTAGTGATCCATTTAATGAAACCATCCATGTTCCACCACATTGTTGATGACCATCTCTAAATGCATTATTTCAATAAGTGAAATGGTGTGTTTTATGCCCTTTTATCAAATTACAATTTTACTTGATTACAATGCACCATTTCAATTAGTGAAGTGATGTGTTTTGAGTCTTCATGGAAATATGATAGGGTGTGAACCATGGCATTGATCAGATGGCTAGGATTTATTGAAATTAAGGTCATTAATTTTCTTTTGGAATTGAGAGGATCTCTGCACTAAAATGTTGGCACTAAGAATGGGAATGTTGAACATGTACACGCTGTAGTAAGTAATAGTTTATAGCTCTGTGCATGCTCTTTGTTGGTAGTTGAAATTTTTGTAAATATGCATGTATTATCCTTAAATGTTGACTTTAAAAGTCCTAGTAAGTAGCTTTGTTCAAAATGAAAGGTGAACGATCAAGTAATACTTTGGTAGTATTTAGGCTTGGCCTAATTAGCTATTAAATTTATTTTTTGCTACAGGATAAGATCTAATCTAAATAAACAAAATAAGAAAACAACAACTAAGTTAAACAACCTAACCAATAAATCTGTCTTATATCCATAGCTAGATATTACGTAAGCCTCTATCCTACATTAGCGAATGAATTCTTCATTCTTAGCTACATCCAACATATAAATTTTGTGTTCAATAAACTTGTTTGAAAGTCGATGGTAATTAGCTCCTGGTATATTGGAGTCTAGATCCTAACTATAGTTGTAATAACTTAAGAAATTTGGAAATAGGATTTAAAGGAGAATTATCTTAATTTGAGAATGGGATTTAAAATTTTTATTTTGAGAAAATATGTAAAATTGAAAATAAAACAATCTAAATCTTCCAAAAAAGTCCTTAATAGATAATAATAAAACATGGAAATTAAAAAGCAATGCTTATTAATGTGAAATAAATTATATTAAGGTAAAAAATGAGGCCTAGATAACTTTAGAGTAATTTAGGAGCTTGAAAATTATTTTTAGGAGCTATTTTGGTATTTGTCATATATCTATTAGGATACTTTTGTTTCTCAAAATCTTAAACTAAGTTGGCCTTGAGAATTTTCTAAATTTTGTGATATTTATAGTTGCTTCTAATGTGTGTAGTGGAAAAATATCTAGTACTCTTAATCACTTTTTTTCTTTTTTTTCCTTTCCTTTTTCTTTCTTTTTCCTTCTTTTTCTTCACATTTTTCCACAAAGCCCTGTATCCTTCCATCTCGTTGTGTAGCATCCTTCTCTTCCAAACCATAGCCATTCCGTTTGCAATATCTTGCACAAGCAGCTTTGTTCAGTAAGGGGTCCACTATGGCTTATCTTCTTCGACTTATGGCATTGTCAGAGTTTCGAAATTCATGGTAGCTTTTTTAGTCTTCTCTCCTTTCTTCTTTCTTTGTTGTTTAACTAAGAGTATTGGAGTTTTTTATGAGGATTGGATTCTCTTTATCTTTTTCCTTTCATTTATCTTCCTTTTCATTCTTAATGAAGCTTGAATATTATTGTAGCTTCTTCCTCTATTCATGGCCATGTAAGAGTTCTCCAAAACTGGGGGTTCCTAATTGGGTTTTTTAAAATATGGAATCCACACTCCATTCTTCAATTAGCAAGCCTTGTAACGTAATCCTAGGCTCTAATTTAATTATGGAAGCTTAATGTGAAATATAGACGTTTATCTTGACAAAACTAGATCTAAAGCTTGTGGTATAGATAAGAAACTTAGATAAAAATTATAACTATTATCTACCTTGCATTGGCTACTATTTTAATACATCATTTTACTTTATTATAGTACATAATCATATCAAGGGAAGTGTTTACAAGATAACTCCAATAGATATAATTACTTGAATACTTAGTATCTATTATTATTCTTCCTATTTTGTATACATATCATCTCAATAGTATGAGACAAGTAAGAATTCGTATGATATTACCATAATTTAATCATAAAGTGTAATATCCAATTTTCATTAAATGATGAAAACATATGCATTTTCAAAGTAAGTCTTCCGAAATGAATGAGTTAAGGTCCCAAAAATTTTGAGTAGCATTCTAGACTCCTAAAAATAAGAATCCTAGGCTCAGATGGAAAGAAAAACAAAACTAAAATGAAGAAGCGAAATTTAACGAAAGACTTATGAAATGTAATCACATTTTCGTAATTTTGAGCAAATTTTGGAATTCACACAAGAGGGCTTTTTAAATGAAAGTTTTGAGTTCTTCGGGGTTCTCAGAGGCTCTGAAAACTATGGGAAGCCCCGGGACAGTTAAAACCCCTTCGGTTGACATTTTTTAATGTCTGTGTACCCAAACTTTGAAGGATTCATTCGGGAAGGTTTTAGCTTCGATTTGAGTGATTCTAAAGGCATTTTACTAAATTGAGAACTTAAATTTTATAATAGAAAAGACAATTTTCAAAAGGAGCAAAAATGAATTATAAACGAAAATGCCAAGAATAAAGCGTAAAATGAAAATTTTTGAAAAGTCTTTCTTCCTCCACCTATATATATAGGCCGCCTCACTCTCCCACTCATTTAGCTTCATATGTTTCTATCTCAAACTAAAGAGAAAACCCTAAAAGAGTGGTGGAAGAGAAATCAAGGCTAGAAGGTATAGATTTTTTGTAGTTTGTCATGCTCTTTCCCTTGCAAACCTCTTCTTTTCCGTTTTCCTTTCTTTCTTGTGATTATATTTAAGTATATGGATCTGTTTTAAGGGAGAAATTAAGGGAAAATTTGGATTTGAAGAGAGGAGGTGAAAGAAGGGAAGATTCAAGTGAGAAAAAAAAAAAAAAAAAGGTAATTTCTTTTTCTATGCTTGCTACCCCTTGCTCCTCTTCTTTCCATATTTCGCCCCACTCAAGAAGCCATATGAGGGCTTAGATTTTGGACAGAACCAAGGGTGAATCTTAGAAAAAATAGTATGGAGAATAAGAATATGCAAAGAGAATTAAAAAATAACCATGAAAATTCAAGATAGAAATTCTAGGGTTTCATGTGCTCCTTATAAAATCTGACTTGATACCTTAATTTTTATGCATAAATGAAAGTTTAAATGAGTTCCTAAGATCTTTAGAAGTCTCCCCATGTGCTTCTTCTATCAAGAAAACAAAGCAAAGTCCATGAAGGCCAAATTCCTCTATTGTCTCGGCCTAAAAGGGTTTGAATACCTAAGGAGAGTTTTAAATTTTTCTAAACCTATTTTTGAGTCATATATGATGAATGAAAATGAGGGGGAGCCTTGGAAAAAATTTAGAAATATTAGAAAGTGAGTTGGCCTTATGTTCCATAATATGACCTAAAGAAGCAACATGTAATTAGCTCTTTGTTTCAATTGTGTGATGACTTTAAGAGGTTTGAAAGGAGTCAAGAATCATATAGGAAAGGAAAGAATGGAGTCTAAAATTTATTTGATGGGTATTACTTCATTAGGTGCATTCTTGGATCCATAAAAGGGGTTTATAGATCAAGTTAATATTTAAGCAAGATGTGTAACCTTAGAATTTCATAAACCTAATTGGCTTTCATAAATTGTGTTGAGGCTAAGAGAAATCATTCCCACACCTTTGTATATGTGAGGCCGAGGAAGGGAAAGCAAATTCAAGGAGAAAAGTGTGTGATTTCATCCAAGGTAGCTCACTCCTCCTTCTCTCATGCATGAATGTATGCTTGGCTTGTCTTTAAATGTGTGTATGTATAATTTTAAGCCATGAAAAGTATTCTAGCATGACTTTTATTCTACGGTGCCATGATGTTACTATATGCTTTCATATAATGTTTATTATGTATGCTTAGGTTTGCTTGAGTGTGGTGAAACCAAGAACCCTTAACCATGGTAAGGATGAGCTAAGAACCTTTAGAATTGATTGAGATAAAGTAAAGAGTCTCTCAAAACTAAGATTGACTCCTAAGAGTAAGATTGAGTCCAAAAACCTCTTAAGGAATGGGTGAGGCAAGTCTAAAATCTACAAGTGAATGGGTGAGGCTAATTCACTTACTTGGCAAGTCTTTGTATGCTATGTATGACTTGCTCAAATATTGAAAATTTCTCTTGAATGATTGCACATGTAAATATGCTCATGCATGCATTTGTAAGACTTGTTTTGCATCTGTTATGTGCGATTGAAAGGGAGATGAACTATTAGGATTTGTTGAATCTCATTCCCTCCTCTTTAATGTTCTAACATGCTAGGTAGACCAAAAGAACAAAGAAATGTGAGCTAACTACTTGAGAGATGAGAGTATGACATGAAGTGCATGAGATTTGCTTCTTTAAGGCCATATAAGTGGCAAATGTTGTAACCTATTATTGTATATGACTTATGACCTCTTGAGCATGTGTAATTATGTTAATATGTTATGTATAAATGAAGTTTAAGGTTGTATGTATGAAAATGTGCATTTTGGACATGTAATGGTAAACTAGCATTATGGAAATGTATGTAATAATGGAAGTGGAGAGGCCAAATTGAGATGCATGAGTTTGGGACCACTTAGGCAGTTCATACAATTCATATTCATGTTTTTAAACTTGCTCAAGAGGTGCCAAACATCAAGGGAGACCATTTGGACATAATTGCTATCTCATATGAGCTAAAATTGACCATATTAGAAACCTATACCACTTTTTATCCAAATGAGTTCTTGGCCTGAGATTTGACATGAATTTAGATCTTGTTGAGAGTTTTTTGGGAAGCTAAAGTGCAAAATTTTTAGAGGTCTATAGAATATTTCATGAATTTTCAAAGTAGGAAAAAATTCCAAAATTGGTTTAGGATACTATTCACTCAGGTCCGAAAATGAATTCTATCACTCATGGGACAAATGATGTCCAATTGCCACAAAAGTTTATAAGAAGAAACTAAACATTCCCATTGACTTGTGCCAACTAGAAGCACCCCATTTAGATGCCTAGAGAGGGAGATATGAATTTTTGAAATTTCTATCTAGTATCAGGCGTCCAAACTGACCTAAGTTATTGTTTGATTAGTTTTTGATACCTGGACATGCCTAAACTAGTCTAAAGTTATTTTTTTCCTCTAGCTAACATTTGTAGATTTTCAGATTGGTATCATTTGCATAGATTGGATTTTTGTGGAATTATTTGGACATTTTTGAAGTTTATAGCAGAAACTTGAATTAGTACCAATAGCTAGTCGAACCTTTGCACCTTTTTGAATGTCAAATATCTTCTGTATGATGTTTCATGGCCTAGACATATTTTAGCATAAATTAGACATCTGTAGCTTTCCAGAATGATAAAGAATGTGTGATTTGATTTTTCTAGAATTAGTTATGATTTTTCAAAATTTGTGATAGAAAAGGAAAAATTCTGGCTGAGGCTACTATCATGAATTTCATGTATTCCCTTGCCTTGCACAAGTTCTAGGCCACTTTTGGTAATGGTAATGAGTTGTATCTATGTAATTAAATATAAAAAATATAATACATGAGCTCACATGGTCCACGGGACACTAAATGAAAAATTTATATGCTATGTATCACAAAAATATTCACTTTTTAATGTTATTTTTCCTTACCTCTTCATGGAATTCATGACATGAGACATGTAGATAGTATGAAATAAGCTAAAAATATATGGTGTTACATAAAGGGTATGCATATAAATGAAACTAAAATAATCTTGATTACCTTAACATGATGTGTCAGATCATGTGTGAGCATCACATTGTTTAAATTAATATTTTGTGTTATCTTGGTTATATTTCTTGGTTAACCCCATATTCCTTTAAATGCAACATTTCTTTACACACGATTAAGTAATTCATATCTAACATAGTGCAGTACTAACAAGTGTGATCATAAACCTATATTAAGAATATGGGTAGTCTATAGATAGATTATTTACACCTAGTATCATTAAGAAACATATCCTCATATTTAGTAGCTAATTCATAAGAGTAATGACTGATATAATACTAAGGTACTCTATCGTTATGTACCTAAACTTTTCCCAAGAAATTCTAAATAGTGGTTGCCTGAAAAAATTCTAATGAAACTCTTTTTGTGTTATCATATCTTTTAGCATTTTTAGTATCTTAAAAGTCTATATCTCAATCTATGATACCCCATAGCTAAGGTTACTTATACATAGGAATAGTTCGAGGTTTAGTCATTCATGCATGGAGGCCTAAATAAATTCTTTTGCATAGGTAATTAATGAGATATTATTGTATTTATGAGAATTCAATAACATAGCTTATACATGAAATATACATAAATATTAATCCCATATATAGATATGCATATATTGGATGTAAGCCACACATAAAACATATAAAACTCAATAAAAATAAGCCTTCAGGCTACATATGGCCAGTTCCATCTTACACGACTAGACTGTGTACTTCTCGAAATTAAAAAAGCTCAAAACAAGAGAGGAATGCATGACTTGTGTGTATTTACATGGCTAGGTTATGTACCTCTCAGATTGGAGTGTATGCATCATTTTCGCCCCAGAATAGTGACCCAGTCACATAGTTTGTTTGTGTGTCATGCATATGAGAACAACTGTGTAGTTTTACACAGCTTGGCTATGCTCGAAGTCATTGTTTAGCAAAAACATGGTTTTATGCTTCTAAAACACGATTTTCAAGCAATATTGACCACCTAATATGATTTATACTACCAGCTAATATCCATCAAAACATCACTTGATTGCATAAATCCTACTAAAACTCTCTATGCTAAATCCTTGAAGGTATATGTTGAAGAAGATGGAAAAAGAAGAGGATGAAGGAGGAGAGATTAAAAAAAATGATGAAGCTAACCATATGTACAAGCAAAAGGTGTTCTTACATCTAATTCTTCCAAATCTTTAATTTCTCTTTTATTTTCCTATTTCTCTTCTTTTTCGCATTCTCTCCTTACTTTCTCTCTTTCTTTGTCTTTCTTTTTCTTATGTTCTCTCTTCTCACTTTCCCTCAAGCATTCTTGAAGCAGTGTGAGGATATGAGTGTTACTTTTAGGGTGAAATTCAAGGGTTGGAGTTCGTATATATAGAAAAAAGAGATTGGCCCTAAAACCTCTTAGTTCTCTCACATCTCTCTCTCTCTCTCTCTCTTTTTCTCCCCACTATTCTCTCCTTCTCTCATCTCCCCTGTGTCTAATATCTTTCTCTCTCTTCCCCTAACTTCTTGAAGAAGCTAATCAAGTGAGTTCAAAGAGGGTCGGTAGTTTCCATTGGAAGCCTTTCTTTCCCTTTCTTTTACTATAGCTGTATAAGGCTTCTCAAAAAGATTTTACTGATTGATCTTTGACTCAAATTTTAGGAAATAATATTTTGATTTGTACTTAGAAATTTTTTTTTGGATCATTGATGAGATGATTTTTATATAAAGATATTTTTTTAATTCCACTATTTTTATTTTGGGAAAAATTGTATTTTGACTCTGAAGAAAATTATATTTTGGTTTCTAATTAAAATTATATTTTGAATACTAAATTTTTAATACTTATGTTTTAACCCTTAAATTTCATCTAAACATTTTTATTTCCTAAATAATTTTCTTATATTTTTATGGCCTTAATGATCTAGGGAATTTATTGAAAATTTTCTTCTAAATATTTGTTATTTAATTACGTATTATTTAATAATTTATGAATAATCCTTAATAATTATGATTTCCCTAATTGATCTTACAAAATTTTGTTATATTCTTAATAAATTATTCAATTTTCCTTACACCTAAAACTAAAAAAAATCTAATATTATCTCATGTAATTATTACATAAATATTTTCTATTATTTAATTCACTTGATATTAATTTAATTAAGGGTTTAATTTTGGAAATGTTACACTTTTTACACTCCTTACCACATATAAATTGTATTAGAATGATGTGTCGGATTTCTAAATCTCAAATATCTCAAATATTTACCTTGCATGGCTTTAAGAAATAAATTCCTCGAATTGGGTTACGCGATCCTTTAAGCATGTTTTGCAAATAAAGCTCCATTTAAAGTACCCATTCTCTAAAAATCTAGCCCTACCTCTTCTCTTGATAAACATGATTTATCCCGATTTAAGAAATGAATTTTAAAAAAATTATTAGAATAAATCTAAAAAAAATTAGAAATCTTTACATCAATGATTTGATGAAAACTTTTTAGTATCCTATAATGTGAAAAAGGATAAATTGAGAAGAATTTTTTACTAAATTTATAAGGGTGACCCTTGTTGCTTATGATAATGTCAAAACTTTCCAAGTTTGTAGCTTGTGGTCAATCCTAGTAATTAAATCATCATAAACCTAGCACTTATTCCTACCAACATCTACCTACATTTAAATATTTCCCTAATCGAGTCTTCTAATGAGTTAGAAAGAAACTTATAAAGCTCTTCTTTTGATGTAGCGAAACATTTAAGCTAAAAATCATCTTTAATTTGTTAAGGTTGATTACTTGCCCTAAAAGAGAACTGTATCGATTTAATAATTCA
The DNA here is from genome assembly GCA_026724425.1 of Erythrophleum ivorense. Lineage (NCBI taxonomy): Eukaryota > Viridiplantae > Streptophyta > Magnoliopsida > Fabales > Fabaceae > Erythrophleum > Erythrophleum ivorense. The sequence continues at coordinate 371,274 of JAIUCV010000626.1, read as the reverse complement.
TGAACATCTTAGCATGCTTTAATTGCAGCTTCAAAGAATAATAAGGTACCATCTACATACAAGTAGATGAGATATTACTTCTAAATTCCTACTAATCTTAATTCCCCTTCAATCACCTTCTTGTTCTACTTTAGAGATTATACAAGATAACATATCAACACACATAACAAACAAATAAGAAGAAAAAGGGTTACCTTGTCTTATCCCATGTTGAGAGGTAACTAAAGGAGATGAATACCTATTGAGAAACACTTGGTGGGTAATTGCGTCAACATATTACATTATCATTTGAATCTAATGTTATGGAAAATTCATCTTGATCATAATAACTTGCAAAAAAGTCCAAGACAACTTATAATAAGCTTTGGAAATGTCCAATTTAAATACAAACCATCCTTTCACAGATCTCTTTGTATAAAGGATTTTATGGATGGGTTCAGAGGCTAAAAGAATATTATATGAAATCAATTGACCTTTAAGAAAAGAACTCTGATTTAGAGCAATAATATTAGGTTAGACTTGTTTAAGTTTATTGCATATTGGAAATGATTTTATAACATACATTGCATAGACTAATTGATGGGTAATCCTTGAAAGAGTATGAGGCTTCTATTTTAGGGATTAATGTAATAAATATTTGACCAAGATTTTTCAACAAAAAAGTCATGAGTAAAAAAAAACTAATTACCATATTAATCACATTGCCCATTATGATATCCTATAAAGTATGATAAACCTTAGCATAAAATCTATTTAGGCTCGATGTGCTCTTCCTTTTTGGCTAGTAAACTACCTCCTCAATTTCTTGTGTAGTAATTGATTTATGTAAAATGGTAAGCTACTAATATGAGAGAGTTGGAATTGGGAATTTCATTAAGCTTCCAAAGAATTTCCTCCATTGTTTAAACGATTATGCATACACTTTTTAAAAGTAGATAAAAGCCTCTTCTTTGATCACATCAAAATCACTAATCTATATGCCTTGATCATTTTTAAGTTGAGATATTGTATTATTAATTCTTCTTTTGTTGACCAAACTATGAAAATATTTACTATTTTTATCACCATTTACCATCCATGCTTACCTAGCCTTGTCAGTCCATAAACTTTCTTGGCAATCATAATAAAATTCTAATTGCATTTGAATTTATTTCTCTATAATTGTAACAACTAGAAAAAAGAAAGAAGAAAGTTGAAAATTTTCGAAGGGCTGAAAATTTTCTAAGTCTGCTAGCTATAGCCTAGCTATAGCGAATGTACCTATTCGCTATAGCGAGAAATGGTCTAGCTATAGTGAGAGTGTCTTCTAGCTATAGCTAGTGCGGGCACCCCATACAAAAACTAGGGCGTTGCTCACCGTAGCACGTGCCATAGCAAAGGCAGGGGTCTGGACTGATACGAATTCGCCATAGCGAGGGTTATGCCTCGCTATAGCAAGGGTTAGTCCGGAAAAGCATGAAAAAAGAGAATTTGACTTCTTAAAGAGCCCCAACTCATCCTTTCTCTCTAAACCGACTTAAGCTTCGTCCAAGCACAGAAAAAAAAGCTTGAGAGAGAGAGGGAAACTAGGAGAAACCAAGAGAGAAGAAAGGGAAGCTAAGGAAGAAAGGTAAGAACCTTCAAAGCTTTTCATGCTCCTTCCTCTTGATTTTATTCCTCTCCTTCTAAGCTCCCTTTTCATGGGTTAATGAGTAAGAAGGTTTTGGTTTTGACCTAGAGGGAGCAAGAAACCCTTAAAAAAGAGTATGATGAGTTGAGAGATGCAAGAAAAGAGAAGAATAGTTGGTGAACTTCTAGAGAGAGAAAGAATCCCTAGTTTCTTATATACTTGGTAGGGTTTGCTATAGAGAAATCCCTAACTTTGTGAATAAGTATTGAGCTATGAGAAAGTAATTCCATACTCTTGTATGTCTAGGCTCAAGAGAAGCACTCCTATCTAGTGGTGGTTGTGAAATCAACAAGGTAGGAGACAAAGTGAAAGGGAAAGCTTGTGATTGGCCAATAAGGTAGCTCTCTCCACCTTCTCTCATACATAGATGTGTGTTTACATTGTCTTGCTTGCGTGTATGTATGTTTTGAACCATGCAAAGTATGCTAGTATGATGATGCCTTATGTATTTCAATGATGTTTTATATGATGCTTTGGTTTGCTTGAGTATGAAAATGCCAACAACTCTTTAGCTATGGTGAGGATGAGCCAAGAACCCTAAAGTTGGTTGAGACAAAGTAAAGAGTCTCCTAAAAGTGAGGTTGACTCCCAAGAGTAAGGTTAAGTCTAATAACCTCTTAAAGAATGGGTGAGGCAAGTCCAAAATCCACAAGTGAATGGGTGAGGCTAATCCATTTGTTTGGTAAACTTTTGAATGTTATGTATGGCCTACTCAAATGTTGAAAATGCTTTTCTTATGATTTCACATGTTAATATGCCCATGCATACATTTGTGAGACTTGTTTGCATGTTTTATGTATGATTGAATGAGAGATGAGCTATTGAGATTCTTTGAGTCTCACTCCCCCTCTCCACCATCTTAACATGCTAGGTGGACCAAGTGAGACAAGAGATGGGAGCCACCAAGCTTGAAGCTAGGGGATTCGGTGAAGAAATTGTAAAAGAGTCATTTCGTCACTATTTTGTAGTTAAGTCAATGGATGTAATCTAATGATGTACATGTTGTAGGCACTTAGGAATACTTGTAAATGAATTTATTTATCATATATGTATGAGAATTGAACTTATAGTGCATGATGTAGCAAGTTTCGGTATGAATAGTAAGATCTTGGCATTATGTGCATGGTGTATGTCTTGGTGTGAGAGAGTGAGTTTTGCAAATCTGGATTGTTAGACATTTGAGCCATGTTTAATAGCTTATGTTGATGCTTTCCCACTTGCTCATAGAGCCTTAGAGGTAGGAGAAGCAAAGTTGAACCCTAATAGCCCTTTTGTAACATGAAAAATGTTCACTTTGCCCCATGATGTCAAAGTCTGACCAAACGACCTCTCCTTGCCTTGAAATTTGGCATGTGACTAGATCTTGTCTGGATTTTTTTGGGAAGCTAAAGATCAGGTCATTTGGAGGTCTGTGGAATTTTCTATGATTTTTCAAAGTTGGTATCAGAAATTCAGAATTACATAGGCATTGTTTATTTGGTCAGATGTGAAATTATGCCATCTGAGGGGCAAACATTATCCAATGGCTAAAAAATTATATAGATGGAAACTAGATAGTCACAGTGACTTGTAGCAACTGGAAGCACCTCATTTGGAGGTCTAGAGAGGAAGATATGCATTTTCGAAATTTCTACCAGTATCAGTCATCTTGCCTGACCCGAGGTGCTGTTCTATCGATTTCTGAGAGTTTGGCTTAATGAAATGATCTGGAGATATTTTTCATCTCTAGTTAACATCCACATATTTCCATAGTAGTATCATTTGAATGCATTGGATTTTTGTGGAATTAGTTAGACATTTTTGAAGTTCATATCAGTAAACTGTGACAGTATCAGGACCACTCCGTCCTCCAGATGATTTTGCATGTCAAACACTTTGTGTGTGGGATTTTAAGACTTCCACATATTTTTTAGTATGAATTAGACATCCTAAGATTTCTAGAATGAACAAGAGTGCATGTTTTTGATTTTTCTAGATTTAGTTGTGAATTTCCAAACTTTGCCCAGAAATGAGGCCAAGTCTGCCGAAATGAACATGCATGTTTCATATCCCTTTTTGGTTTCCATGGGCTAAAAGCATTTTTTGGGATTGAAATGAGTTGTAATGGTGTAATTAAATATGAGGATGCATAGAATGAGCTCACGCGGTCCATGTGACATTGTAATGTATTTTTAACCATGCCGCAATGTTAAGAAAGTATAAGAATCCAATGAGGAAGATCTCACTTTATTCTTCCTATACCTCATATGAGCATGTAAGGCATGATGGGTATGAGTTAGAAATGATGGTGTTACAATAATTATGTCTTTTTATTTTTTAAATTACTTTGTTTTTCCTATAATTGATCTTCCAAAACTTTAATTTTGTATTGCATATTACCTACCTAATATTTATTTTAATCTTTGGGGGCAACCCAACAATGATTAAGTTAAGTTTGAATTTTATAGGCATACAAGCCAGACGTCCATTGATTCCAAACGCTATTTATAATAACTTTAAATTGATCAAACAAAAACAAAAAATTCTCAAATCTAAAAAATTGCTTCTTAAGTGTGGGTTGCACATCTATTTAAAAAAAATGAAGGCATGGTTTTATATGTTATTTAACATTCCCAAACTTTCTAAATAATTAATTAAGATTAAAATAATTATTAGAAATTAGTAATATGAATATTTAGTAGAATCTTAAGAATTTAGGGAAATTATGAGCTTCAAGACACCTTAGAATATCATTTAGATTATTAAAAATTTTTAGAAAAATTCTAGAAATTTTTATAGATTATTAATAATTTATTTAGAATTTGTTAGAATTAATTGGGATTAATTCTTAATTGTAAAATAATAAATAATTATAGAATAAATACATAGGGAATGAATTTTTAGAAATTCATTAGACCTTTAGGTCCTAAAATGTAAGAAAACTATTTAGGAAATAAAAATATTTAGATAAAATTTACGAGTTAAAATATAAAAACTAAAATTTTAGGGTTCAAAGTATAATTTTAATGAGGAACTAACATACAATTTTTTGAGCCAAAATATGAGTTTCTCCAAATTGAAAATGTTAAAATTCAAATGAGATCTTTATATTAAAATGATTACGTCAATGATTAAAACAACTTTTATAATTGATGCTCGTAGCAAAATGTAACAGAACTCCCTAAAAATGGAGTTAAAGTTATGTTAACAAAAGTTCGTATTGTGGCTTACTTGTATATTAAGTTTCATGGGAGACTTCCTTAACTAGCTAGCTATCTCCCCTTCTATAAATACTCTCCCTTTCAATATATTAATCATATACAAACTGTCCCCTACTTTCATTCTACCAAAATTGAGAGAGAAAGGAAGAGAGATAAAGAGGTTGAAAGTGTGGAAAAGTAGAGAGTAAGAGAGCATGGAAGTGAGAGACAAGGAGAGGTCCTAAAGAAGGAGAAGGAGGACAATGAGTGTAAACAAGGTAGCCAAAACTAAAGGTAAAAACACCTATATTGAACTCTTTCTCTCCTCCTCCATTGTGCTTGTCTGTGAAAGGGGTAAATGCCCTATTTGTATTCTCTTATATTCTTGGGTTTTTTATGAAGATTTGATAGTCATACTAGGCTCTTGAAATTGTAATAACTCAGGCAATACTCATATAAATTTCCAAACCTAAAATCCTGCGCAAAACTTTCCATGAGACCCTAAAACTTGGAATTTTAGTTCAAGGGCTTGCATATACTGTTTAGGGTTATGTTAACATCCTAGTGAGAGCACATAAATGAAAGAATGGCAAGAATATGGTTAGAAAATAACCAGGTAGCAAACTTGGTCCATAGTCAGTAAAGGGCCAAAATCGAGCATCAACTTGTGTCTAGGTAGTTAGAGGTTAAATGAGGTCCAAATGTTCTAAAAATTTATTATGACATGCTTGACATATATGGGAATTAGCCTATCAAATTTCATGAATTATAGAGTTCATTTGATAACCCAATTCAACCCTGAAAATGCACTTATCTCTAATTTAGGCCTCTTTTAGATAGTTTTGCAAAATTGAAGAGTTGAGGGCCTAACCACATCTTTTATTATCTAGGATTTTTTAGTGTTTATATAATACATAAAGGATGCTCCATTTGGTCAAGCTAGGAGGCCTATACAAAAAATGAGGTGAGTCGTAACATAGCTGAAGTTCTAAAATGCCAAATAGAGTATATTTTGCTTTGTTGGTGCCATAGCACCAAGGGGTAGCACCATGACACGCCTCTTTCTATCCAGAGTATTTAGACAACTCAAAAAATGCACCAAGCCATGGGCCAACTGTTATTAAGTGTTTTTAGGCACTTTTTCTTACATGTTTTTTTTTATAGTTATGATAATATATGTCAAAGGCACATTTAAGGAAGTTTAAGGGTAACTAATTAAGCATAAAATGATTAGGTTTAAGACCCTTAAATGAGACCATATGATTTGTAAGTTGATAAGTAATTCTCACATAAGAACCATTATAAAATGATTTTTGTATAATTTATTAGGTAAATTGTTTGTGTATGTTTAAAGAATAGTTTGGTCTTAGAGAACCTCAAAGCTAATTGGAAAGGCAAGGAATTAAGTATGTCCTAAAAGTAAAGAATATATATATATGTATATGTATGTATGTATAGAGATAAGTATACTAAAAGACATCCAAGACTTCTATGCAATAATAATTGGGATCTATATATGACTTGGACCTTTTCTGGATATAGACCTTAGCTGGACATATGACCCAAAGTACTAACATGGACATAATTATACCTTGAAACTTAAGGACCTGAACAAGAACTTTAAAAGACATTGAAAACAAAAAGTTACTATAAGAGCTATGGTTTCTAAGGAGTTCAGTATTCTTAAATATTTTGTTAGTAACCTTGTGAATAATTTCTTGTTAGCACAACAAATTCTTTTTATATCCTATAATGGATTAAATATACAGGTTAGATATTATTATACATATATGTATGTTTGTATCTTGATCAAAGTGTGTTGGTTTGAATTTGGTACCTGTAAAGAAAGAATGTCTATGGTCATGAATATGACTTGGATAACTTGGAATGTGATTTAATTAAGATGATTATGCATGTGATGCCAGCACTAGTAGGGATATGATGATTTACATATATATAGGCCTGATATATGAATATTGATACATATTATGCACATGGATGTTGACATATCTAATTGCATTATATTTGGCATGAGCATGCATATGAGATTTGTTCCTCTAGGTAAAGCATCTTTAAGATGAAAATAAAGTTCGCAAGGGATGAAATCCTAATAGAGACTAATCTATATAGAAAGAAATAGCTTTTCATCTATATACAGAAGCATATATATGATCATATGTGAACAAAGGTTGGTCAAGGTCCCTTGCAAATTAGTCTTAATTTTTCTAAGGACAAGATTATGAAAGGGGGTCACTAAAGGTTAAGAGACCTTCAGGTGGCTTCAAGTACAGGTTAAAGGTTCATAGATTCATACTAAGGGACACCTTAGATATGTTACCCCAGTTAAAGATAGGGTTTCGATGATTATATAGTCTAGGGAGAACAACCTTTCTTCTTGACTACGTTAAAGACCTAGGCTTCACATCAAGTGGTATGGGAGGCTTGGTAGGTTGTCTATGATTTAGAAAACCAAATTTGTATCAAGTGGTATGGGATGCTTAGTATGGCACCTAGGAAATAGTCTTAACTATGAACATCTAGATTTCCTTAGAGATGACATACATGGTATGATGATGAAATGATGTACTTTAGGAGTACTATTCATATGAATTATGATAAGGCCTTGTAAAAGCAAAAAGGAAGCATACCAATATGTACCAAGTTATGTGGTACTCTAAAAGAGTTAAATGAGCCTATTGCATAATTATCACTTGCATATTGAAAATGGTGTAGTAGTAATATATGCATTATTACATCTAAATGTAATTTTTTTAATATGCTAATATAATTATATATGAGATGCTGATCATCATGGGCATAATTAGAGAAATCATGCCATCAGTAATATTGAGTATGCCATAGGCTATGATATATGTGCATGATAACTTGAATATGATAATTCTTATGCAATGGTGATGTTATTAAGAGGGCCAATCATGATTTGAAATAAATGTGTATATGCATGTTTCCTATGGTTTATTATAGCTATGTATGTATGATTTCTCGATTATGTTGTTATGTTGTAATATGCTTGTTAGCCTTATCTAATATGAAAAAGTTAAGGAATAAAGGGAGAAAACATTTTCTGCGCATGTAACAATTGGACCATTATTAGTTTTCAAAACTGGAAAGTGTTATTACTGGGAATGTAAATTTTCACTACATTTAGTAATGTGTTTAGATGGAGATCAGGGTCTTGCTATTTGAAGCTAGTCATAGATAGACTAGATTGTGGATAGTATAATGAAGATAAAATACTTTATCTATTTTGTTAGTTGTTTTGTAATAATAAGTAAGTAGTGTTCACTTATGGCTAGGAATTTATACATTTTAGTAGCTTTGTACTTTTAATAAATGCATGAATTTATTCTACCATGTACGAATAATTGGATGTCTACAAGGATAGTTTTAACATTTACACATTCAACTAGTTAAGAATAATTTTACAATTCAAAATTTTCTCCATAATTCTACAATATACGTAAGATGTTTAGTAGTGTCCTAGAAGTGAAGGTGTTACATGCTAAGAGGAAGAGTTAAGGGAGGTGAATAATGGCATTATCTAAATAAGCCTACACAACACCACCCCATTGTCTATTGTTAACCCATTATATTGGGGACTTTGATTTGATATCAATGAAAGCACATCTATCCCTCTTTAGCTATAAACAGCCCTTAAATTGATAGGCTTTAAAGGCTTAAAATTTTATTTGGTATCTAGTGTGTTCATCCTAACATCTTTATGAAAATTCTGTAATGTAATTGTTCTATCCTTTCTACCTATTCAAGTAATCCACTAATAGCTATAGATTAATGGAAAAGAATTTTCTAATAAATTAAAGCCACTTCCTGATATTGTAATTGATTTGTAATATTACTAGCATAATTCACTCCAACCTAGGAGTCTACAAAATTAAATGATTTAATTGCAACTTAATTGATCCAATTAAAATCAAACAAGTAACTAAATCAATTGATTGAAAATTTGCTAAAACTAATTAAGTTGGTTTAGTTGGTGGGTGATTATAGCAAACATTTAATATCAATTATATATATGTATATATTATATTCTCTCAAAAAGCATTGATATTTGAATTATTCTTTACTCATAGGTCACATTTAGGACAAATCTTCAAATTCTAAAGGTTTTCCAAGGATTTTAATTTTTACTTTGGATTTTTTTTTGGCCAATAGATATTTCATTAAAACAAAAGGAAAACAAACACCATAAAGAACAAGGTGGCTAGTTATAGCACACCAATCTAGCCAATACCTTGTCTACAACCTATTAAGTCCCTAGAAATAACTAATAAAAAAGGGATAGGAGGACGGATTCCTGTCTTGACAGGCACAACCCCTTAATAGAATGCTTAACAAGCCAATTAGTAACTTGATTAATATACCTAGGAACCCAAGAGAAAGAACAAGAAGAAAATTGTCTACCAAATTAGGTAACATCTTCTATAATTTGCAAGCTTTCCTAATCTGTACAAAAAGAACATGAGTTAATAGCATTAATTAAATCTTGATAGTTAGATTTTATTTCCACCTTTGACAGTGCCAAATTCTATGTCACTTGTAAGTGCTTAAGTAGAGGAAAAGCCTCAACCATAAAGGAAAAAACAATAACCTAAGGACTATATAGCCATTTCACAAATTAACCATTACAATCTCTAATTGCTATTCTAACTCTAGCTATTCTAGAATTCACATTTAAACTATCATCAACATTAATTTTAAAATTACCTCCCTAGGGGTTTCTATAAATAAACATCTCAATAGCATCAAAAGTAGTAGTTGAAGCATTTACAAGAAACATCCATTTATTTACTAACTAGAGCTCTTGAAGGGCTAATGTAACATCTGATTTTTTGAAAACGAGAGAAGACCATGAGAAATGTTACGTACGGTTTCTCCGTAAATGAACGAAACTCATTGGATACAAAAGGAAGTCCCCAAAAATGAATTAGTTAAGATCCCAAAAAATTTGGGAAGCATTCTAGATTCCTAAAAATGAGAATCTCAGGCTCAGATGGAAAAAAAAATGAAGCTAGAATGAAGAAACAAATTGTGACGAAAGGTTAACAAAACATAAGGGCATTTTTGTCATTTTAAGAAAATTTTGGAATTTCACAGAGAAGGTCTTTTTAAATGAAATTTTTGAGTTTTTCGGAGTTCTCAGAGGCCTTGAAAACCATAGAAAGCCTTAAGACAATTCAAACCCCTTCGGTGGACGTTTTCTAACGTTGGTTAACTCAAACTTTGACTAATTCGTTTGGGAAGGTTTTAGCTCTGATTTTAGTGATTCCAAAGGCATTTTACTAAATTGAGAACCTAAATTTTATAATAGAAAAGATTATTCTAAAAAAGGAGCTAAAACGAATTAGAAAAGAAAATGCCAAGAAATAAGGGCAAAACAAGAATTTTTGAAAAGTTCTTCTTCCTCCTTTATATATATAAGTGGCACCCCACTCTCACCCTCATGTAGCTTCATATGTTTCTGCCCTAGACCAAAGAAAGAAGCCCTAGGAGGAGGCGTGCCAAGAGGAGGATGAAGGAAGGAAGAAAATAAGGTAAAAAGGTATGGATTTTTATGATTTTTCATGCTTTCTCCTTTCCAAACCTATCCTTCTCCATTCCCCTTTCTTTCTTATGATTATATTGAAGTATATGAATCTGTTTTAAGGGAGAAATTAAGGGGAAAATTTAGATTTGAAGAGAGGAGCTAAAAGAAGACAAGATTCAAGTGAGAAAAGCCATGAAAATAAGGTAATTTCTTCTTCTATGGTTACTACTCCTTACTCCCCTTCTTCCTATGTTTCGCCCCACTTAAGAAGACCTAGGAGGGCTTGGTTTTTAGGTAGAACCAAAGGTGATTCTTAGAAAAAAGGGTGTAGAGATTAAGAATATGTAAAGAGAATTAACAAATGACAATAAAAATTCAAGATGCAAAGTCTAGGGTTTTAAGTGTTCCTTACAAAATCTGATTTGATCTCTTAATTCCTATGCCTAAATGAGAGTTTAAATGAGTACTTAAAATCCCTAGAAGTATCTTTATGTGCTTCCTCTATCAAGAAAACAAACCAAAGTGCATGGAAGTCCATTTCCTTCATTGTCTCAGCTTAAGAGGGTTTGCATACCTAGGGAGAGTTTTAAATTTTTCTAAATCTATTTTTGAGTCATATATGATAAGTGAAGATGAGGGGAGGCCTTGAAAAAAATTTAGAAACCATAAAAAGTGAATTGGTGTCTTATGTTCCATAATATGACCTAAAGAAACAACATGTAGTTAGAATCCTTATTTTAATTGTGTGATGATTCCAAGAGGCTTAAAAGGAGTCAAGAATTATATTTGAAAGGAAAGAATAGAGCCTAGGATTTATTTGATGGGTATTGCTTCATTATGTGCATTTTTAGAACTATAAAGGGGTTTATAGGTTAAGCTAGAGTTTAAGTAAGTTGTGTGGCCTTAGAATTAATTCTATGAACCTAATTGGCTTCCATAAATTGTGTTTAGGCCAAGAGAAATCATTCCCACATCATTAAGTGTGTGAGGCCAAGGAAGGGAGAGAAAATCCAAGGGAAAAAGTATGTGGTTGCATCCAAGGTAGCTCTCCCCACCTTCTCTCATGCATGATTGTTTGTTTTACTTGTCTTTGAATGTGTGTATGTGTATTTTAAGCCATGAAGAATGTTCTAGCATGAGCCCTTACTCCATGGTACCATGATGATACATTATGTTTCTAAATGATGTTTATGATGCTTGCTTTGGTTTGTTTAAGTGTGGTGAAGCCAAGAACCCTTAGCCATAGTGAGGATGAGCCAAGAACCCTTAAGATTGGTTGAGATAAAATAAAGAGTCTCCTAAAAGTGAGGTTGACTCATAAGGGTAAGGTTGAGTCCAAGAACCTCTTACAAAATGGGTGAGGCAAGTCCAAAATCCACAAGTAAATGGGTGAGGCTAATCCACTTGCTTGGCAAGCCTTTATATGCTATGTATGACTTGCTCAAATGTTGAAAATGCTTCTTGAATGTTTGCACATGTTAATATACCCATGCATGCATTTGTAAGACTTGTTTTGCATGCTTTATGTATGATTGGATGGGAGATGAACTATTAGGATTCTTTGAATCTCATCCCATCATTTCCAATGTCTTAACATTCTAGATGAAACAATTGAGCAAGGTAATGGAGGCCACCAAGCCTAGAAGAAGAAGATTGATATCAAACTATATAAATATGCCTAGTTTTACTTCCTTTTTAGCCATACACATGGCATATGATGTAATCTCTTGATGAAATTGTGATGTAACCATATGAGCATGTGTAATTATGTTGATATGTTATGTATAAATGAGAGTTAAGGTCATATCAATGAGAATGTATAATTTTGACATGTAATGGTAAACTAGCATAATGGAAATACATGTATAAATGGAAGTGGAATGACCAAAATGAGACACATGAGGTTTGGGACCATTTGAACAGTTCATACAAGTCATATCCATGCTTTTGAACTTGCCCAAGAGGTACCAAACATCAAAGGAGACCATTTGGACATTTTGATACCTCGTATGAAGCAAAATTTGACCACTTTAGAACCCTACACCACTTTTTATCTAAATGAGCTCTTCTTGATCTAAGACTTGGCATACATTTAGAGCTTGTTGAGAGCTTTTTTAGAAATTAAAGCGCAAAATTTTTGGAGGCCCATGGAATATTTGATAAATTTTCAAAGTTGAAAAATTTTCTGATTTTGGTCTAGTGTACTGTTTATTCACGTCCGAAAATGAATTCTGTCACTCAAGGGGAAAATGATGTCCAATTGCCATGAAATTTTATAAAAAGAAAATAGACACTCCCAATGAATTGTGCCAACTAGAAGCACCTCATTTGAATGTCTAGAGAGGAAGATATGAATTTTTGAAGTTTCTATCCAGTATCAGGCATCTAGACTGATCTCAAGTACTGCTTGATTGATTTTCAATATTTGGACATGCCTGAACTAGTCTAGAGTTATTTTTTTCCTTTATTTAACATCTATAGCTTTCCATATTGGTATCATTTGCATGGATTGGATTTTTTTGGAAGTAATTGGATATTTTTTAAGTTTGCTGCAAAAACCTGTGACAGTACCAGTAGACAGCTAGACCTCTGGATCTTTTCGAATGTCAAACATCTTCTATATAGTGATTCATGGTCTGGACATATTTTTACATAAATTGCACATGTGTAGCTTTCCAGAATGGCCAAGAATGTATGATTTCAATTTTTCTAGAATTAATTATGATTTTTCAAAGTTTGTGACAGAAAAGAAAGAATTCTGGCCAAAAATACAATTATGTATTTTATGCTTCCCTTTGCTTTCCACTAGTTGTAGGCCACATTTAGTGATGAAAATGAGTTGTATCCATGTAATTAAATATGAGAATGTGATACATAAGTCTATATGGCCCACAGGACTCCGAAGAAAAATTTTATACACGACGCAACGTTAAGAAACTCATTATATTAATGATATATTTCTTACTCTCTTATGGATTGCATGATATGAGACATAGAAGTAGTATGAAGTAAGTTAGAAATATATGGTGTTACAGCCAATATAACATATTGCATAGTAGAAATTGGTATTATCAAAAACCCATGCACATCTAACCTTCCAAATATAGTAGCAAATTATAAAGATCATAGCCTTTTCAAAATCACCTATATTCCCATTCATAAATATCTCAAACAATCAAATTTCAATTCAAGAAATGTTGGTATGATCTAATTTAAAAGAGGAGGGTGAAGAGAATCAAACTTCTTGGCCCATTCACACCATAAAAAGAGATGCTCCAAGGATTCCTCTTTAGCATTGCAACAAGGACAAATAAGAGACTTACAACATCTTTACTCCTAAAGGTTAACCTTTGATGGCAATGATCCAAAACAAACCTTCCATAAAAAAGTCGTGACCTTTGGTGAAAATTTTAGTTTTCATAAATATCATGATAACTAAGAAGGGACTTGATAGGACAAGCCAAGCCGAATGAGCTTCAAATAGTTATAATTAGCTACCACAAATTGATAGCATCTTTTAATAATTTAAAAACCATCTCTAAACCTATTCTATGCCTACCTATCTTCTCTACTAATAGAGCAAGAGGAATTTTCCTAATAGTTTGTCAAAATAAGATAACTATGAGTCAACAACAGATAAATCTCGTGGCCAATTACAAATTAATTTTGCCACCACACAATTTTCAAGGTCTTCAAAAGGAGGAAAAGTTGAAAGTTTAAAACCTTCTAAAAAGGGAATCTAAGGATTATTATAGTCGTCCCTCTAGAAACAGAACTAAAATTGATATATTGATATTGGAACACCCTAAAGCAAAGTAAATTAAGACTAAATGAGATTAAGATGTTAATTAGAATATCTAAAAATATGGGTAAGAGTTTAAAGATAGCTTGAAATCAGAGCCAAAGTGGCTGAACGAATTTAAGGAATAACGTAGTGGCAAAATTGTAATTTCGAACAACTTTTTGAAAACTCAAAGGAGGGAATTTTAAAGGAAAAAATTGAATTTTTTAAAATTCTCAGAGGCCTTAAAAATCATAAAAATCCTTAGAATGGTCAAAACCCTTTCGATGTATATTTTAGGTTATCAATTGATCGAAATTTTGATTAGACGGTTCGATAAGAATCTAATTTGGGTAAAACTAAAGGCATTTTATGAATTAGAGGATCTAAATTTCATGATAAAAAATATAGTTCTAAAAAGAGTTGAAATGAGCTCAAATGGAGGAACCAAAGTTTAGGGATAAAAATAGAATTTTGAAAATGTTATAATATACCCCTCCACCCTTCTTAAATCACATCCCACCTTCTCCCTCATATCTAAACTGACATATTTCCATTCTGAAATACATCCAAGATCAATCCTAAGTGGCACACCAAAGAGGGATCAAGGGAGAAGAAGGCTTGTAAAGGTAAGAAATTGCTACTTTTTCATGCTCTTCCTTTCTCCAATATTCTTCTCCTCTTTCTCCTCTCCTTCTCCATGATTTTAAAATTTTGAATGATGGTGTTTCATGGTTGGTTCAATAGAGAGAAGAAAGGATTTGGAGAAAATCTTGGAAGCCTAAGAAAGTGCATCCTGTAAGGAAGTTAACAAGGTAATTTCTCCATGAAAATTCTGTTCTTTTGGTTCTTCTCTCCCCCCACCATTTCGGCCAGACTTAGAGCACCATGTGGAGAGTTTGGTTTTGATCTAAACTTGATAGAAAATAGGGTTATGAAGCATGAAGAATCATATGGAACAATTAGAACTAAAAAAGAAGTGATAGATAACAAGTTATGAAAATTAGGGTTTGATTGCACTTAAGAAAATTTGAAATTTTAAAATGATATTTTAGATTGTGTAAGAGTATGATTGAGTTAATCAGATGCTAAGGAACTCACATATGTGCCAATTTCCCTAAAAAAACAAGCAAAACTTCGTGGGTGGCATTCTTGATGCATGTCTCGACCAAGGAGTACTTCAAGTACTTAGAGAGAGTTTTCATTGATTCCAAAAATAGAAATGGTCTAAATATGAATTATAGATACTATAGGAACCATTGGTTTAAATTTAGAAAACATATTTTAAAAGTTAAAAGTTTAGGATTCCATTTGCATAAAGAAGCAACTTGGTGTTAGGTTCCTTGATTTGAGTTTGTGATGACTTTAATGAGTTTAGAAGGAGTCATGTGACTTAGATTAAGAGAAAAATTAGAGCCAAGATGATGAATTATATGAGTTGTTTCATTATACAATTAAATGGAGCCATATAGATGTCATAAGCTAGAATTGGCTTAGGTAGAGTTTATGTGAGACTAAAAATAGTTTCATTGATGCATTTGTCTATTGTTTGATGTGTCTAAGCCAAACAAAGCAAATCTCTCCCAAGTATGTGTGTGAGGAAAAGAGGAGAAGCTAGGAAACCAAAAAAAAAAAAGAAGTTGTGCTTCTTGAAAAAGATTGTTGTTCATCCATTCTTGTATGCATATCTTGATTATTTGATTGTCATTAATTACTTGTATGTGTATTTGAACCATGAATTATGCCTATTACTATTGGTTTGATGATAGGATATCATTATGATTCTTAAATTGCATTTGGAATGTGTATGACTCTTAAAAGATGAGGTTGTGCTAAGCGTCCCTTGAATTGAGTGAAATGAAGCCAAAAGTCTCATGGATTAAGTAAGGCTAAGTCAAAGTCTCTAAAATGGGTGAGACTAATCCAAAAGTCCCATATAATTGGGCGAGATTAGACCAAAAGTCTCTAGAGTTTATTTTTGACCTTGATGGATCCATGTAACTTTGTAAAAATGATTATATTTGATATTTGGAAGCCTTGGATGCATGCTTGCTTTCTTTAACATGATAACATAATACTTGAAATGGTGAATGAGCTATTAAGATTCTTTGAATCTCACTCTTTTCCATTTATGTCTAACCTTGTTTAGGGAGTTCTCAAGGAGCAAAGAATGGAGATCAAGAAACTTGAACTATATTCCTTGGACAATGATTTAGAATACTTATATGTAAAAGTATGACATTATGATGAATGTATCATATTTGGAAGCATAAGTCTAAGAACATGGATTTTGACATGTATGTGGCTTGTAAAGTTTGTATAAATCCAAGTGAGAGAGTGATTTTGAGTTCCATGATATTTTGGATGTATTAAGATGGCCATATATGCTGTAATTTATGTTTTGGATGTGCTCAAATGGTTACTTGCACTAAGAGCCTTCATTTTGGACCATTTGGTGTTCCATGTTCCATATTGAGCCATAGTTTGCCTCTAAACTAAAACCAGACCAAATTATTGAATTTTAGTACAAAATTTGGCAGATATATAGATCTTATTAAGAGCTTTTAATAGAGATAAAGAATATAATTTTTAGAGCTTTGTAGAATTTATTATAATTTTTCAAAATTGCTAAATTATGCAAAATTGCCTATCACACCCGAAAATGTGATCGCGTAGCGCTTTCAAAAGAATTTCTAAAGAAATTTTTTATTTTCAAAGAAAACGAAAATTGAAATAAAAATTTAAAATAGTAGGAGTCGCTATCAAAATTTTATTTTTGAAAAGGAAAAACTTTGAAAAAACTTTTTTAGTTTGAAAAATGGTCTGCGAACCAGATTTGGATTCAAAAGTCAATTGTGAGTGGAGAAAATGTTACACACTCTACTACACCCGTTATTAAGAAGGGTTATCCTAAGTTAGTTGTGCAAAATTAAAATGACCTTGATTTTATTTTAATTCTCTCCAACAAATCACATGCAAAATAAGAAATAAAAAATTGAAGGAAATAAAATTAAGAGTAAAAAGAAGGAAATGAAATTAAAGAAATAAAATTAAAAGTAAAATAAGATAAAAAGAAATTAGAGAAATAAAACTCAAAGAAAATAGTTATTTACGAGGGCGGACTTGACCTAAGATGAATGCCTAAAGCCTACGTACCCTACAACAGGGATCAAAGTCCACGTAGTTCGCACAGAAACTATGTTTATTTGTTTTTTAGTTTGTTTTTGTGTTTTTTCTTTTTTTTCTTTTTTGTTTTTTTTCTTTGTTTTGTTTTTGCTTTTCTATTTGTTTCTATTTTTATTTTTTTTCATTTATTTATTTATTTTAATGCTTTTAGTTTTTCTTATATATATATATATTAATGAAAAGAGAAAGATAGTAAAAATAATTTTAACTTTTGCAAATAAAATAACTTTGAAATTGATTGATAGATTTTACTTTGCAAAAATTAAGTTAATTTCACATCTTTACTTTTTTCGTTTTCTTTTTTTAATTTTCATCCTTTTTTGTTTTAGTTTTGTTTTTTTTATGATTATCATGATTTTTTTTGTGTCATTAAAAGGGATTTTTTGTTTTAAAAATTTTTTATTTGATTTTATTTTTCTTGTTTCTTGATTTTTTTTGTTTTTATTTTTTTATTTTTCTTTCAAACTTTTTGTTTTGATCAATTTTTTTTATCTTGTTTTTATTTTTGTTTTGATATTTGCTTGAAAATTTTTGTTAGATTTTGTTTTTTGATTCTTGGTTTTTGTATCTTATTCCCCTTTTTGTTTATTTTAGAAGTGCTTTTTCATTTACATTAAATATATTTTTAAAAGGAATCTTCACTTACTTTTCTTATTTTTTTTCTTTTTTCTTTTTCTTTTTTTGTTTTTTGACGTTTTTTCTCTCTTTTTTTTCATTTTTACCTTTTGTCCTTTTTCTTTTTTTTTTAAAAGACATTTTCCAAAAGGAACAATTAATTTTGATTTTTTTATAAAAGACTTTTTTTTTTTAAAGAAAGACCTTTAAGAAGAGAAAAGAAAGAGGTTTTTTCTTCTTTTAAATTAGTAATTTATTGCCGAAAAAAGTTTTTTTGTTTCTTTTTTTTTGTTTTAAAAAACATACTTTATTTTGTCCAAAAGAAAACTATATATATATATTTTTCAAAGAACTTTATCTGGTCTTTTGAACCTTTTTTTTTGTTTTGAATCATGTTTTAATGATTTAAAATATTTTTTTAAGCACATTTTCTTTTTCTAAGAATTAATTTTATAAGGCGATTAGAATTCAAAACTTGTGCAGATGTATATATATATAAAAAAATCAATGAGCATCAAAGAGACTTTATTGTCTCACATGATACTCTGATTAATCCCTATGTGCTTGAAAAGATATAAAATCCCACACGACTACCATAAAAAGTAAGAAAATAATAATAACAAAAATGAATAACAAAACGAAATATCATACAAACACATGGTAATTGGGGATTGTGTGTGCCATGTGTACAGCCAAGTGAGCATCAGATCCAAATACATTTTAGATATATGAAGAAGGACAAAACCGATTTGTCGTCACTTGTGTGTCTCCATCCTTTGGTTAAATTGATAAGTGAACTTCATGTATTTTCCATCAAGTTCCATGTGTTGCTCCTCTGGAGCATCTTGCCTTAACCAATTGAGTGTCTTCTAACTCCTTTGTACAACTTTCCTTTCTCTTCACTCCATCAATTCTGAGGGCCTCACACACAACAGAAACAGAGGCATATTAGCTTCTATGATGATAAGTTATACTCCATAACTGATTAAGCATCCCAAAAAAGTTTGTCCCTCAGATGAGAGTCCAGAGTAACATCAAAGTGTAACAAAACATTGGAAGAATTAAAAAATTTACAGCATAATAATTTTACTTTATAGATAATGTGGCAATTTATTTCTATCAAGAGAGGCATCCAATACCAAATTTCATGCTGAAGCTCATTTGGACCAAACCCATTTGAACCAGATACCCAAACCAAGAAATACAGCTTCCTTAAATTAGACCAACCCTTAACCAATTATCCTAGAGGAACATAAATCTAAACACCCAAACCCATGGAGTCGGGTCACGTTCAAACAAAGAGGCCCTGAAAGACAAGAACCAATGGATACCAAGACTTATTCCTCCGGCCAATACATGATTTCTAATAACCAATCCAGAATAGAGAAAAAGGGAAAGGGAGGAAAATTAAAAGACCCAAAAGAAGGAATAATAGCTATAAAATATGATCTTGTGAAGAAATTATTCCACGTGAGGCTCTACCATGTCCAAATTCACAAACAAAAAGAAAGGAATTACTGGAACAATGAGCACCGTACCCAGCCCAACTGATATCATGAATCAATGAAATGACCAGCATTACCAAATCAAAAATTAATCCAGTTTCCAATGGAAAACAACAACAGATTAATACTTCCCTATTTACATTTCATTTTCAGTAACAGAAATGGCATCATGGGGACATAGACTATACAAAGAAAAACACGATAGCTGGAACACCATATGATCAACATGAAAACCTGATAAAACACAGCATTTTCCTACCCCTTGATTAAGAAATGCATAGCTAAAGCAAAGGAATAAACTCACTATAACCCAAAATTGTCCCAATGCACTACTAAAAAACTTAAAAAACTTCAGGAAAAATATCAGATGGCTCATTGTAATATGTGACAAACGAGCAGAACCAAGTTTATTTACAGACAATTTTTATCTCGATTCTATTGTGAAAAACAGATATTTGCTAAATGTACCAAATATATAACCAAGTGAACATGCAAAATTTTACATGAAATTCTATTTAGGACTAAACAGGACTTTCAGACTAGATCAGGGAGCCGTCACTACACCACTATCGCAAATGTACATGACACCATATAGGTTCTTATCTACTCTCCAAATCATGCAGCAAATGATTTCAATTACCCAACAGGATAAGCTACCATCAATACAGGGCTGAATCAAAGCATACACTAGCTATAACATTTCAGAATCAAACCCATCCTTCAACAAGAGCAAGCGCCTAATGCATTTTCAAAATCTTTTATACAATGACGATATATCCGGAAGAACCAAAATCCAAGGGAAAGCAAGCACGAAAAATTACCTCTAAGGAACTAAGAAATGGTGCATTTCCTTCCGAGTTCGCCTTTTCGATCTGCAAGCCTCTTCTCTAGAAATCCATGCCTTTCCTTTCTTCTGGAAGAAGTATCTTGTTAAGACTTCCCCCCAGTTGCCTCTCTGCTTCGTTTTTTCCTGGTTCTCGCTAGCTTTTCCCTTCCCGGCGTCTCCAGTAGCTTCTTTGCTTCACTCTTGGTCTTTAAAACCCCAGACCCCTTCTCTCATTTTTCATCTCACGCTTCTTTGTATCAGAAGCTTCTTCCCCCTCTCATTCTCTCTCAGATGCTCCTGATTTTTCTCCTTTGTGTCTCTTGATTTGCTGGTGTATCCTTGGTTTTTTTCTCACTGTGCCCCAAATCCAAAAGAGAAAAAGGGCCTCTGAACCTCTCTCTCTCTTCAATTTATTCTTGCTCCATTCCCCCCCTCTCAGTTTCTCCTTCACCTCAAACCCTCCAATCCTCTCTGCTTCGCCCTCTCTCCTGTATATCCAAGCCTCCTCCTCTCTCGCACCCTTCTCTAAAACCTAAAAGCTCCTCCTTTCCTCGGTGTGTGCATCCGTTGCTCCCTTCTCTTCTGAATGCTCTTGCCCGTCTTTGTGTGCGTGAATCCCGTGAATGTGGTCCCCTCTTCCCTCTGTGGTCCTCCAGAGTCGTGCCCTAATCCCTTCCAATTAACCCTTTTTTTTATTTCTGCTTTCTTTTTCGGTTTGTTTGTTTTATTATTTCTCTCTCTCTCTTTTTTTAACACTTGGGCTGAAGGAAATGGGCCTTTTCCCAAATTCTTTGGTTTTTTTAATTTTCTTTTATCTATTTTTTTAAATTCCTTTTTTATTATTTTTATTATATATTTTTATATTTTTTCATTCTTTCATTTTTTATTTTCTTAAAAATATTTTTATTTAAACACTTTTTTCTTTTCTCCTTAACTCTTCCTCATTCTTCACATTTTTTTAATTTTTTAATCTTAATTAATTTTTTATTTGATTGATTTTTTTAATTGGGTTTAAGGTAATGGGATTAAAGAAGCTAATTGGATTACATGAAACAGGGGTTAATAGATAGAGCTAGGTTGGGATTTTTTCCTTTATTTCATTTTTCATCTTTTCAATTTTGTTTTCATTTTTTTTCTTGCTTTCTTACAACTTTTCCTCTTTTTTTTTGTGATCTAATTTTTTAATTGATTTTTTTCTTTCTTTTTCTTTCTCTTATTTTTCTTCTTTTCTTTTCTTTTTTCTTCTTATAATTATTTTAATAATTTACTAATTTATTTTTATTGTTATTTTTGGGATATGCCTAGACAAAATACGATGTTCATATTGTCTATCATTGTTCATTTGGTTAGTTTTGATTTTCTGTGTATTTGAGGGGTCAAATAAATCTAATACTCATGAAATTTACAGACACATAGTTGGTATTATAAGTTTTTCATAACCACTGATATCACTCAATTGATATCACTCAATTTGGAGTGGTGTAGCTCAAGATATGCATTTCTGAAGTTTTAAGTCTTTATATGCATGAAAATTTGATAATAGTACTTTTCCACTAGATTTTTGTGGCCCAACAAATTTATTTTGATTTGAAATTTTATAGCATGTAATTCATGTCGTGAGCTTTTCTAGAATGTCCTCATTTACATGATTTGGAGTTCTTTAGCTTAAGTTATGAAATTTGGAAGTTTGTGACAAAATTATGGAATGACATGGAAATGGTGTAATGGTGCTAGTTTGTGATACTTGACCTTAAGCCCAAATGCCATGCTTCTTTTTCTGATATTTCAAGCATATTAAGGGTGAAAATT
Source organism: Erythrophleum ivorense (assembly GCA_026724425.1). Classification (NCBI taxonomy): domain Eukaryota; kingdom Viridiplantae; phylum Streptophyta; class Magnoliopsida; order Fabales; family Fabaceae; genus Erythrophleum; species Erythrophleum ivorense. The sequence continues at coordinate 349,138 of JAIUCV010000626.1, read as the reverse complement.
GATATTGACAAGTTGAAATGGTACAATTAAGCAAAAATAAGATATTTTGACTTTTAATATCAACAATTTCTGCGGTAAAAAGTGTTGAATATATGAAAAATGATGTTATAAATACAATGTGATATAAAATTTGTGCTATATTATCACAATAAGACAAGGATTTTTTCGCAAATTAATTTTAACCCCATTAACAATACACCACAAAGTTAATTAGATAGGAAGTCTCTTCCATCTAAGATACTTGACCAAGCCTAGGAAGCCTTTAAGCCTTTTTTTGCATATAGGAAATTGGAATTTGGGAAATAGATACTTTTAATAATTTGTACCCATAAGTCATTAAAATAAGATAAAATATGTCAAGCTTGTTTAACCAAAAGAGCCAAATTAAAAGAAATAGAATCTTTGAATTGCATACCTCCACTACTTTTTGCCTTGGGTAACTTCCTCCAGGCTTGCTAATGAATGTAACCTTCTTTTTTGTGTTGTCCCTACCAAAACCTAGCTAGAATGCTATCCAACTCTTAACATGATTATTTTGGGAATTTAAAACATGACATGGAATAAGTAGGAATAACATTTACTATTGAGAGAACTTCCCTGCTAGCTAGAGATAGGACTTCCTATTTCCACCCCTGTACTTACATACCATTTTGTCTTAAACAAAACCAAGTGCCTCAAATTTAAATATACCCCATCGAATTAGGAAACCTTAATATTTATCAAGAGAATCTTTCATATAAATATCTAGTAAGCTTTAAATATATTCACTTATATTCTTTAAGGTATTGATAGAAAAGAAAACACAAGATTTATCATAGTTAAACATTTAACTAGATGCCCTGTAATAATCATCTAAAATCCTCTTCATAATCTGGCAATTGGTAGCAGTTGCTCTTAAAAAGAACATAGAGTCATCTGCAAATAAACAATAAGAGAGAATAGGACATCTTCTTGCTAATTTGATTCCTTTTAACATGGGCATTGATCATTATGAAAGTACTCTGCAATAATTATAAACAAAAAAGTGAGAAAAAGGATCCCCTTGTCTCAAATCTCTTTGGGATAAAATCTAAGCAATTTTTCTCCTGATAATAATAAATTGAAATCTACTAAGGCAACACATTTTATGATCTTTTCCACTTAAGCAGCACAAATGCCCATTTTAAGAAGGCCTTTTTTGAAGAAATCCTATTCAACTTTGTTATAGGATTTATTCATATCTAATTTAATTGCTAGTTCATGTTTACTACTACCCCTCTTGGTCTTCAAATAATGAAAAGTCTTATGAACAATGAAGATGTTATCTTGTATTAATCTACCTGATACAAATGCTCTTTGATTTTTTGTTATAAAATTTCTTAGAATGTTCTTTGTCCTTGTGGAAATAGTTTTGGAAATGACCTTGTAAGAGAAATTATGTACACTAATAGGTTTGAAATTACTTACAGTTTCAGGGACTTCAATCTTGAGAATTATTACCAAATTTATAGAATTCAGACTAGCCATAGAAAAGCCATGTAAGAAAAACTCCTATACTAGTTGATAAACTTGCTCTTCGATAATGTTCTAGGCATGTTGATAAAAGAGGCCAAAAAAACCATCAAGGTTAGGGGCCTTAAGAGCTCTTAGTTCAAAAATAGCATCCTTGATCTCATTTGAGGTCAATGGACTAAATCACATGTCATTATCATCGTCAGTAACCACAGGAGGAAAAAAAACTAAGCACCTTAGAAAAATCCCAAGGACATACTGAAGCAAATAATTAAGGAAAAAAATCATAAAACTATTGTCAATCTCCAATTTGTAATCTAACTAGTGGCCATTATCTAATTTCAATTTCACTATTTTATTTCTCTAGTGTTTCTATACTATTGTACCTTGAAAAAAATTCGAGTTTTTTTATCCCCACAAGCCAACAATTGAACTCTTGATTTGTAACACCATATTTCTTTAGCTTATCATATCTCATTCATATGTTCTTTTCCTTTTTCCCCTACCTTTTCTAAGAAAAATGACTAAAAATAACATATTATTTTACGTTGCATAGTGGATAAAATTTTCATTTCTCATCCCGTGGACCATATGAACTTTCCCATGTCATTCTCCTATTTAATTACATCCATATAACTCCAAACCATCTCAAAATGTTGCCAAAAACTCGAGCTTATAGAATATATACCCAAAATAATGCAAGTCAATTTCAGGTCCAACTTGACAGATTTCTGGAGCAACTTTGAAAAATCATAACTAAATGTAAAAAAATCAAAATCTACTCCACCATAGCTTCTTAGAAATCTCTGAGTATTAAATTTACATTAAAAATAAATTCAAGCCATGAACATAGCATTTGGACTACGTTTGATAATGAAAAATGCACAAAGGTCCGCTGTCTAGTGATATTGATACAGATTTCTGATATGAATTTAAAAAATGTCCAATTAATTCTATAAAAATCCAATCTATACAAAAAATACCAATTTAGAAAGCTACAGATGTTAAATTTATGATAAAAATAAGTACAGACCAAAACAGGAGCAATTAGATCATGAAAATTGATGAAATAGTAACTAGGGTCTCATTGTCTCACTGTTTCTACTGCACCATTTCAAAAATTAGTTTCTCACTCCACAAACCTCTAATTGAGGTGTTTCTAGTTGTTACAAGTCATTGTGATCATCTAGTTTATGCTTATAAAATATTAGTCTCACTTGGGTGACAAACTTAGAATGACCAAATGAATAGTGAATTCTGCAGTTTCGATTTTTTGAGGCCAACTTTGAAAAATCATAGAAAATTCTATAAACCTCCAAATGAGGTGATTCTTAGACCAACAAATAGCTTTAAATGATCTCTACATATATGCCAAATTTCGTGCAAAAAATAGCTCATTTGGTCAGACTTTAACATTAGGGGGCAAAATGAGATTTTTTTGTGTTCAAAGAGGGCTCCATGGGTTCAGATTTGCTTCTCCTACTTCTAAAGCTCTATGAGTACGTGGGAAAGCATCAACATAGGCTACCAAACATGGCTCAAAGGTCTACCAATCCAAATTTACAAAACTCACTCTCCCACACCAAATCATACACCATGTACATAATGCCAAAATCTTGCTATTCATACCAAAAATTTGCAACATCATTCATATAGTTCTAATTCTCATACATATACAATATGTTCATACATTTATAAGTATTCATAAGTGCATACACCATGTACATTATTAGATTACATTTCTTGACAACAAAATGGTTATAAAATGACTATTTTACAAGTCCTTTGCCAAATTCCCTATCTTCAAGTTTGGTAGCTCCCATCTCTTTGTTCACTTAGTCCACCTAGATATATTAGGCAATGGGGAGAGAAGAATGAGATTCTAAGAATCCCAATAACTCACCTCCCTTTCAAACACACACATTTGATAAAAAATTCAAGTCTAAAATGCATGTGAGTCAAACATGGAGTTCTCAATCATACATAAAGCATTTCCTTCATTCAATAAGACATAAATAACATACATAGGCTTGCCAAGACAAGGGTTTAGCCTCACCCGTTCTCTCTTGGGACTTTTGGTCTTGCTTCACCTATTTTTAAGAGATTTTTAACTAAGCCTCATTCTTTCTAGAGACTTTTGGCTTTGTCTCACCTAATCTTAGGGACCTCTGGCTCATCGTCACTTTAGATAAGAGACTTTTGGCTTCACCAAGTTCAAGAAAACAAAAAACATTCATGAAAACATCTTTCAAGTACATAACATAGCAACATGGTACCACGACATGTAATCATTCACTAAGAACATATTTCATGGCTTAAAACATCCACCCACACATTCAAGACAAGAAGGACACTCAAGCATGCATGAAGGAAAGTGGAGAAAGCTACCTTGCTTAAAATGGCATACTTTTTCCCTCAAAAGTTCTTCTTTTTTCTTGGCCAAACACCCACAAAGAGGTGGAGCTTGATTCCTTTGGCCTAGATACATGAAATGAGACCCACTTATACTCTTGGAGCATTCAACAAGGTTGCACACACTCTAGAAAAATTAACTAATCCTAATGTTCCATAATGGATCCATAAGGCATCTAAAGGAGCAACCATTAGCATCTAAGGTCTTGGCTCCATTTTCATCTTATATCTAGGTTTCTTGGTTCCAATGAGACTCCTTGAAGTCATCATACACTCAATTCCAAGAGACTAGGACCATATTACTTCCATAGTTCATATTATGGAACCTATTGTCTCATCTCCTATTCTAAGGCTTCTAAATTTTTCTCAAGAATTTCTCTCATACTCTCCCATCATATAAAGTCTCAAACTAAGGCTAGAATGAATTAAAATAATCCCTAGCCTATTCCTCTAGTCTTGCCCTAAAGTGACACACCATTTGGAGCCCATGGGGTGTTTGATTTTTCCTTGATGGGAGAGGCACATGCAAGAAAATTCATGGATTAAATTAATTTTTACAAAGCGTCCAAGATCTCTACACTTTCCTAACTTGATTTTTATTAACTTTTCTTCTAATTTTCTTGCATCTTCTAACTTCCTATGGTCTAAAGCCCATAATTCTTTCTTATTTCTGGACAAAAATCCTCCCCCCAAGATGGTTTAGTTCTAGCAGAACTCCATACACAAAAGGCAAGAAAAAGAAAATAACCAAGATAGAAAAATCACCTTGATTTCAAGCTTATCTCAAGAGCTCTCTTCCTTGCTTATGCCGTCTCCTTAAATTTTGAAATTTCCCCCTCTGTTCTAGGCTCAAAACAGAACCAAACATTTCACTAAATCCATAGGAAGAAAGAAGGAAAGGAGGGGAAGAAGTTTTCTAAAAGGAAGAGCAAAAGTTTCTATGAATTCATATCTTTCTCTTAGCTTTTCTACTTCTATTGAGCTTGCTCTTATGTGCCACTCTCTCTCTAAGTCTCCTCTCTATTTTTTGGGCAAAAACAGAGCATTTAAGTGCAGAGGAGTTGTTGGAATGTGGATAAGAAGCTAAAAGTCACTTTATGCAACTTTTTACTTTTACATTTTAGTCCCTTTTCTTGTCTTTTTTATTTTAGGCCCATTTCAACTCATTTTTTAAATTTGTCTTTTCCATCATAATATTTAGGTTCTTTAACTTATAAAATACCTTTAGAGCCACTCAAATGGGATTTTAAACCATTCTGAACTGTTTTATCAAAGTTTTGGTCAACTGACGGTCGAAATCACTCACTGGAGGGGTTTTAACTGTTCTAGGGATACCCATAGTTTTCAGGGCCACTGAGAATCCCAAAAACTCAAAATTTTCATTTAAAAAACCTTTTTGTGAGTTTTTCAAATTGTTCAGAAATTACGAAAATGCTCCAACTTTCTTTCATAAATTTTCTTAGCTCGTTTGACTCGGGTTTTTCAGCATCTTAGATCTTGGATCCTCGTTTTCTATTATTTAAAATTTTATTTTAATATTTATTTAGTCTTAAATAACTCATTTTAGGGGACTTGCTTTGAAAACTGACTCATTTTGATGTTTTATGAAAAATCGGACATTACATGATCTCTATGCCTAGAATTTTACTTCTCTATCCCATAAATCCTCTATTTTCCTTCTTAATTCTCCTCCTTGTAAAGCTAAAGATTCATTCCAATCACCAAAACACATCATTGAAACAGTTGTAGAATCAATTTCTTTCCTACATGGGAATTCAATCTTACTCCATTTAATTAAAGTAGTCTTAACCTTTTGGAGATTTTAAAGGAAGAAGGCCTTCACCTTTACACTTAAACCTTTTAAAGAGATCTAGTTTTAAGACATAATATTAACTAGCTATCATGGGTAGTCCACGTTAGTTCAAATTGGAAGTCTTTTGGAATGAAGACATCTATATAGATCAAATTTGCTATCAATGGGAAATGATCAGAGCCCAATAGCTCAAGATGAAATATTTGGACCAACGAGAATTACAATTGGCCCTGTTAATGTGTTCCTTAATATATGTATTACTTGTACAGTTTTTAGACCAAGTAAAAATTGGTCCTTTAAATTCAAGATCAATTATTTCAAATTCAAACATGAATTCCTGGAAGTTAATAAAAAATGATAGAGGTTGAAGGTGTCCTCCCTATTTCCCTATATTATAAAGGAAATCACTAAAATGTCCAGCTGGGCTACTTTTCAATGATTTCTTGTTGAAAAATGCGATTTTTTTCATTTTATGATTCATATGGGAAAAGGAAGCGGCACATCAAGACTAGGATAAAGGCTATGGAGGCTCCTCCATAAATAAAGATATGGAAACTAGCGCCCAACCGCTCACTGATAAAAACATAAATTAAGTTTTTTTGTCAATAGCAACGCTTCAACCTTGATATAAGGACTCCACCAAAGAGTCAAGCCATCAAATAAACCACCAAGTCAATAGTAATAATATTCTGAAAACTTCTAAATGCTTATGGAAACTTTTAATCTTTTGAGCATTCATTCTGGTCTCTAAAAAAAACTAAAGAGGGTTTGAATTTTCTACAAATTTCATTAAGAGATTTACCCGTCAAGGTCACCCGCCAATCCTTGACAATTCCACTATAGAAGAGTCATGGTGCCCTGATGACTTTTTCAGGACAGCCACTAGTCCTATCAGCAAGAATAACATCAACTCCAAATATGAAAGGACTATCAAAAACTTCCGACGACCCCATTAAATGCCTCCCTGAATTTTTCAAACTGAAATTACCCAATTGAATAGGAATATCAGATTCCTTCTTTCCCTTTCTCAATAGTGATTTACGCTTCTTCCCCACTTTAGATGCTTTTGAAACTATCTCCTTCTTACTATTGATCGAAAAAGAGACATTAGCATATTGAGCATCCAAAGCCTCCAATAATTGAGTCGGATCCTCCTCTTCATTTGAAGTACTAGATACTTTTGATTTTCTTTCCTGTTGTAAGGTCCAACTCTAACTCGGTTGAATGCTTCAGATAATATTCTTGAACTCGCTTGATAGAATGAGGCCGTTGGCAGGCTCGTGTAGAAGATCAGTAACGCTGCAATGTTCGTGTGTATTATCTTCTGGTGGAAGTTCGACTACATTTGGAGAAAACAAGGGATGTTGAGGATTGAAACAAGGTGTAGATACTGTAGTTGGAAGAATTTGATCCCCTTTATCATCTTTTGGCCCAAACGACGTTGTTCCCCTGTCAAAATGTCGAACAGATGTAGGTATCTCCCCCATAGAAATCCCATCTTCTTGAAGTGGAAAAGCGCCTGACCCATGCTTCATACAAGAAACAAATGAAAGCCCGATATGAAATGAGCCAATCGAAGTATCAACCATATGCTGACATGGTATCTTCCCTTCATAAAGCCCATCAGAATGAGAGAGATATTACTTGGGCTACTTTTACCACATGAAACAGTAGGAGGCCCATTAGCAATTAATTCATTAGATTGATCACCTAAATACTAAGAAGGCTTCACATTTTCCAGGCCCAAATCCGATCGTGCCATACAAGTTACTGTCCACACCAAAAGTCAGTTTTGCATAGGCGGTTTGCTGACAGGAGAGTAATATAAAGGACAGTGATTATATATGAGGCTTTTTTTTTTTAATTTTTTTTTTTCATTCATTCACCTTTTTTTTTAATTTCTTTTTAGCATAATGTCATCATGCTCGCAAGGAAATGGAGGATCTGGACTCCAATTATTCTGCTTCCATGCGATGCAATCATTTCAGAGATCTGCACGTCTTCACGCGCCTCAATATTTGGAGAACCACACGCCTTCTTCCCGCTATTGACCACCTCACACCAGCCATGTTTGCAGATGACAAGAGCATCCTCCCAAGTCCTCACTGGAGAAGTGCCAATCCAAGGATCATCAGGCTTCCATAGAGATATAATCCTTTGCACACTACAAAGTCTAAAATCATGTCCGAGTATGCCATATTTATGGCAAAAGTTCTGTAACGTTTCATACTGCACAGAGACCCAAACAGAGAACAGACTAGGCCGAGGTACCCAAATGATAGTATATATAATAAAAAATGGTTAATTTTTAGTTACACTGTTTGTTATGTAGTTACCCTTAAGTTAAGTCAGTCTTTTGTTTTATCTTTTCATGTATATATAAACTCAAGTGTTTTGTTCAATAATGTACGTTCTTTTCATTCTTCAATTTCTCTGAGTAATAGTATTAGAGCTTCCATATTGCGTGTGTCTCTCTCTCTTTTTTTTTTAATTACTTTCACTTTAGTCTTGTTGACTTTTGTATTTTGATCATATGGTGTATCCTGAAACTAGTTCCTACAAAGTAGCCCCAACGTAGGAAAATTGACTATTTTCTATTATATACTCAATCAATTAGCATGATATATTGTAGCAAATCCAACATTTCATGAACGCACCAAGCACGTAAAATTGGACTGTCACATTGTGTGTGAAAAACAACAAGCAAGTGTTCTACATTTACTTCCTATTTAGTCTCTCAACCAACTAGTTGATATCTATTGTAACACCATAATTCTCTAACTTATCTCATAATATTTGTAGGCTCATTCCATGAATTACATAATATTCTCAAAGAAAATCCTTTAAAACAATCAATTAACTTGTATTGCGTAGCGGATAATTTTCTCATTTCGTGTCTCATGGACCATGTGAACTCATTTATCTTATGCTCATATTTAATTACACAATTATAACTCAAAACCATTTCATAAAGTGGCTTAGAACTCGAGCATGGGAAGTGGATATATAAAAACAATAGGTGCAGCCTCGGATTGAAATTCTAAAATACTGACAGGAACTTTGAAAAATCATAACTAATTTTAGAAAAATTGAAATCAAGCATACTATATCATTCTGAAAAGCTACAAATGTCTACTTTATGCTAAAAATAATCTTAGACCGATGTTTAGCTATTGAAAATTGATGGAATAATACCAAAAGTCACCTATCACTACTAGTACTATCCTTTAACTTCAAAAATTCATATCTTCCTGCTCAGAGGTCCAATTTAGATGATCTTGGTGGCCATGGAAATTTTATCATATCTAGTTTATGCTTGTAAGATTTCATAAGTATTGGACATCATTTGACCTATGAATGATATAGCTCAAGAAACTAACCATATAATATTATCTGTATCAATTCAGCAGAAAAATGCCAACTTTAAAAATTCATAATTAATTCCACAAAGTTCCAAATAATCTGATTTTTGGCTTTCCAAAAAGATCTATATATGTGCCAAATTTCATGGGCAAATTCATTCATTTGGTCAGATCTTTACATTTGGTTGCAAAATGACTCATTTTGTGTCATATAAGGAGTCCAAATGGTCCATTTTGGGTTCTAAGGCAATCATGACCACTTGAGTACGTGAGAATGCACCAAATGGCCTTCTAAACTTGTCTCAAGGGTGCACAAACCTAGAAATTAAAAACTCACTCTCTCACCCCATGCCATACACAAGGATATATACACTTTCTATTGCCATTCAATACCCAAAAACTACATTAACATTCATTTGGCATCAAGTATCATACATATATCAAATATTTGAGTATTTACATATGATCAAATAATTATACAACATTTCTACCATAGGATTACAACATATGCCACTCATATGGCTACAAAATGAACAAAACAACACTTTCTTTGTCAATCTTTTATCTTCCATCTTGGTGGCTTCCATTACCTTGCTTATTTGGTGTACTTAGCATATTAAGACATTGGAGAGGAGGGAATGAGATTCAAAGAATCCCAATAGCTCATCTCTCCTTCAATCATACATAAAGAATGCATATGTTTAAAAATGTATGCATGGGAAATATGAAGCTTGTGATCATTCAAGAAGCATTTGTAGCTATCAAGAGATTATACAATACATCCATAGGCTTGCCAAGTAAGTGGCTTAGTCTCACCCATTTTCTCAAAGGCCTTAAACTAAGCCTTACTCTTGGGAGACTCTAAGCTTTGTCTCAACCATTCTTAAGGGTTCTTGGCTCATCCTCACCATAACTAGTGGGTTCTTGGCTTCACCACATTCAAGCAAACTTAAGCAAACATACTAGGTATCATTTAGAAACATAATGTAACATCATGGTACCATGGAATAAGGGCACATGCTAGAACACTTTTCATGGCTTAAAACAAACATACACACATTCAAAGACAAGATAAACACATATTCATACATGAGAGAAAGAGGAGAGAGCTACCTTTGCCACACAAGCACACTTTCTTCCTTGGAAATGCACTCCCTTCCTTGACTACACACTCACAAGAAGGTGGAGTTTGTTTCTCGACCTAGACACAATATATGGAAGCCAATTAAGTTCTTGAAATTAATCTTAAAGCTACACATCTTTTTTAAACACTAGCTTGCCCTACTTGCTCTTTTATGGTTCCAAGATGCACCCAATGAAGCAACATCCATAATTTGAGTTCTTGGCTCAATTTTTTCCTTCTATTTATGATTCTTGACTCCATTTAAAATTCTTGGAGCCATCACACAATTAAAACAAGAAGCCTAACTAGATGTTACTTCTTTAGGCCATAATATGGAACCTACACTACCAATTCATTCTCTAGGCCTCTTAAATTTTTTTTAATGCTTCCCTTCATCTCCACCCATCATATATGACTCAAAAATAGATTTGAAAAAATTTAAAACTATCCCTAGGTGTCCTGAACCCTTTAGGCCGAGGCTATGCTTCTTGTCATCCATGGAGTTTGCTTTATTTTCTTGGTGGAAGATGCATATAGGGATCCTTCTAGGGATCTTAGGAGTTTATCCAAATACTCATTTAGGCCTAAGAATTATTGTATCAAATCAGATTTTCAAGAGATACCATGAAATCCTAACTTTTCTATCTTGAAATTTAAGCTAGTTTATTGTTTTCTTTTCATATTCTTGTTCTCCTCTCTTGTTTTTCTAAGATTCATTCTTATTTTAGCTAGAAACACAACCCCTTAGGGCTGGCCTTACCTAGGTCGAACCATCCACAAGAGAAGGGAGAAGGAGAATCAAGCATGAAGATGACAAAACACCTTAGTTTCCTTGGTTCCCTTTACTTGTTTTTCACCCTCCTTGGCTTCCTCCCCTTGAATTCAAACTTTCGCCTCTATTCTGCCCTCAAAACAGATCTAAGAATCTCAACAAAACCATAGGAAAGAAGGGAGGATGGAGGAGAAGGAGTTTGCTAAAGAAAAAGCATGAAAAACAAGAAAATCCATACCTTTTTCCTTGTTTTTCTCCTTTCTTTCTTCTCCTTCTTGTGTGCCTCACCCTTGTGGTTCTTTCTATGGTTTAGGGCAGAAACAAAATGAGCTAAGTGAAGGAAGAGGTAGGGCGTGACATATATATATATATATAGCTAGGTTAAGAAGTGACTTTTCAAAATTCTAATGTTGTCCCTTCGTCTTGACATTTTCGTTTCTAGTTCGTTTTAGCTCTTTTCTGAGAATCGTCTTTTCCATCATAAAATTTAGGTCCTTAGTCTCATAAAATGTATTTTGAATCACTCAAATTGGAGCTAAAACCTTCCCAAACCAAAGGGTTAAAGTTTGGGTCAACTAACATTTGAAAAAGTACAACGGAGGGGTTTTAACTATCCTGGGACTTCCCATGATTTTCAGAGCCTTTGAGAACCCTGGAGAACTCAAAACTTTCATTTAAAAAGACTTCCTGTGAGAATTCCAAATTTTACTTAAAATTACAAAAATGCCATTACATTTCATCAACACTTCATAAAAATTCGTTTCTTCATTCTATCTCCTTTTTTCTTTTCATCTGAACCTGGAATTCTCATTTTTAGGAGTCTAGAATGTTACTTAAATATTTTGGGACCTTAACTAATTCATTTTAGGGGACTTACTTTGAAAACGCATCTGTTTTCGTCATTTAACGAAAATCGGACAATACATCTACACCAAAACTCTTCCTCCTTCTCACTTTAGTTCATTCATGTCCAAGCTGAGAATGGTGGATGTACATTCTCCAGCTTCTGCTAGGGGGTGATAGAGTATATAATAGAAAATGGTTAATTTTCAGTTACACTATTTGTAATGTAGTTTCCCCTTAAGTTAAGTTAGTTTTTTGTTTTACTTTCTGATGTATATATAAACCCAAGTGTTTTACTCAATAATGTACATTCTTTTCATTCCTCAATTTCTCTAAGTAATACCAAAAGCCAAATAACAATAGTTTCTTCAAATCAATAATAAAATGATACTCCTGAATCATTTAACAACTCCCTCATCTTAACCACGTTACTTTTCGACATAGCCTCTTGAGGGATATTATGGAATTGTACACAAAAAGGACAAGAATTAAAATCATACTCCTGAATCACTTGATAATCTGACCAACATTGGATGTTCAAAAGAAAACTCAATATGGACCAAGGTCTTCCCCTAAGAATTCTTTTACATTCTTATTCACTGTCCAACTTGAAAATGAACACTTCTATTTGCCTCCAAGATATCTAATCCCTCATGTAAGTTTCATCCTTTTCATATCATTGACAACATAGTATTCTTATTCAAAGGTTTATCTATCCGAGATAATAACTAGATTAAAAACTAAGTTATGATTATGTAAGTGTAAATATATTTTTAAGTCTTACTTTGGATAGATTTAAAGGCTTTAAAACCTATATAAATAGAAAATTATATCATATATTAAATTAACAGTTTGGAAGAAAAATCTGAAGTGCTTATTGTATATTAAATAATATTTCTATTAAATATTATTTAATAAATATTATTTAGTATATATTAAATAATATTTATTTTTAACACTTAGCACATGGTGTAACCATGTGCATTGGATTGAAATAGTCTAACAGCTTTTATGTTCCTAATATGAATATTTTAAATTTAAATTTGTTTTAATTTTAAATTGTTTTATTTTACAAAAAAACACAATTGATAGTAAAATAAAACACAATTTGTTGTTTAAACATTAAACAAATATGTTTCTTCGAAATAAACATAACTCTTTTGAATGGCAACATCAATGTAGGATTCTTAATATAAATAAGAGTCAGACAAATTAGAAAAACGCATGCAGAAAATTAACATCTTCTCCTTCCTCTCAAATTTCCTACTCTGCAACTTTAAGTTGTTCTATAGGAGAGATTCTAGAAATTGTTGTTTGTTAATCTTAGGGTGATTGGAATAAATCCCTGGGGTGATTTGCCATATATCCAGTAGCAAATACAGTGGGGGCAAATATCACCTTAAGGAGAGTATGGATTGACACACGTTTCTAAGCACTTATTTGTCTTCCTTATATATTTTCTTCTACAATCTTAAGGTGATATTTGATGAAGATGGAGACTACTAGGATTCTACATTCAAGTTATGAATCAAGATTTCATCAAACTTGATTGATTTAATGGAACAAACTTCAACCAATGGCAAGATGAGATGATGTTTTTTCTCATTGCCATGAAAATTTCATATTTACTTGATCCCAATCGAATGCCTATTGCTGATCCCAAGGAGGATGACTCTAAACAACTTAAGACAGAATGCAAAAGGAGGCAGAAGATGAAGTACTTTGTCATGCTATCCAATTGTTTGTATGATCTTTACTCATCCTTCATATCTCCAAAAGAAATATGGGATGCTCTTAAAGTCAAGCATATTATAAAGAAGCAAGGAATAGATAAGTTTCTTATTATGCAGTATTTTGATCACAAATTGCATGATTCTTCTTTTATTCTTGATCAAGTTCATGATATGCAAATTTTGGTTTCCAAATTGAAAGATTTAAAAATTGACATTCCTAAGTGTATGCAAGTGGGAGAAATTATTGCAAAATTGCCCTCAATTGACATGATTATAAAAAGAAATTGTTACATACCACTGAGAGTTTTACTTTAGACTAGATTCTAAAACATTTATGCATTGAACAAGAAACTTGAGTTTTGCAAAAAAGAAAAATAGAATCTGTGTCAAAAGTTAACTCTGTGGATGCAAGGAATAAAAATTAGAATTATTTTGGGAATAAGAGGAAGAACCCAGACCCTTTTGCCACTAATTCTAGGAAACTGTATAAGACAACTAACCCTTGCTTAACTATGGAAAGAAGGGGCATCTTAATAAGGATTGTAAATACAAGAAAAGGGAAAGGAATGACAATACTAATATACCTAACATGGTTGAATCTGAGTCCAATGTGATTGCTGCCATGGTTTCTAAATTGTGTATTAGTATGATTTTTGAGTTGAACATGGCTACCAATATTAAATCTTTTGACTGGTGGTATGATGTTAGAGCAACAATTCATATTTTTCATGACAAGAATTAATTCAAAAGTTATGAGGTTGCTAAACAAGGACAAGAAGTTCTTATGAGTATTGGAAATACAGTAATTGTACTTGGCAAGTGCATTGTAGAATTGCAATTTATTTCTGGAAAGGAATTGATACTGCAAAATGTCCTTGAAAATAGGAAAAATCTTGTATTTGCAAATATGTTATGTTAAAAAAGGCTAAAGGCTATTTTAGAGTATGATAAACTTGTAATCTCCAAGAATGGAGTATTTATGGTTAAGGGCTACTCTTGTGATAGAATGTTTAAGTTAAACATAATAATTCAATTTTTGTCTATATGCTTGAGCAATTTTTTTCTTTGTGGCATGGTAGATTATGGCATGTTAATTACAAAACATTAAATTATATGTCAAAGAAAGGTCTTATTTCTTGTCAAAATAGTAATAATAATGAATGTGAAATTTTTGTTCAAGCAAATATGACAAGGAAAACATTTTCTTCTATTGAAAGGCATTCTAAAATTTTGGAACTTGTACATTCTAATATTTGTAAATTGAATGGTATATTAACTAGAGGAGGAAATAGGTATTTTATTATTTTTATCAATGATCATTCAAGATTTACACAAGTGTACTTGATGAAATCTAAAGATTAAACTTTTGACAAGTTTACATATTATAAATCAATTGTAGAAAACCAAAAGGAAAAGAAAGTAAAAATACTTAGAAGTGATAAAGGTAGAGAATATTTCTTTGCAAAATTTACAATATTTTGTGAAAATAATGGCATAGTACATCAAACTAGTGCACCTTATACCCCTCAACAAAATAGGTTGGTAGAAAGGAAAAATATAACATTAATAGATATGACAAATGCCATGATTCTAAGTGTTAAATTGCCTATAAATTTATGAGGAAAAGCATTGTTGGTTGCTAGTCATATACTTAATAAATTACCTTGAAGCGTAATTAAATATTCTCCTTATGAAATATGGAAAAGAAAAAAAGCCAAATTTAGATTATTTAAGGGTTTGGGGGTGTCTAGTATTTTATAGAGTTCCAAATCCTAAGAAAACCAAATTCGGACCAATAGCTTTAAAGAGTGTCTTTGTAGGGTGTGTAGAAAATTCAAAGACATATAAACTCTTGGATGTTGAATCTAATGTTATTGTAGAATCTAAAGATGTAGAATTCTTTGAAAATAAATGTATGAATGATTTTGTGGAAATTGCTCATCAACAAGCAACTAGTAAAGGAAATAATGAAACTACATCTACAGATGGTATGATAGAACATCAATTTAAAATTGAACCTAAAAGAAGTCAAAGAGTTAGAAAAGAAAAATATTTAGACCTTAATTTTATTTTTTCTCAAGCTATTGTGTTCTTAGTTGAAGGTAGTAGGGATGTTGTTATATATCAAATACCTATTTTATTAAATATCAAAGAAGATCTGATGACTTATAGTGAGACTATGGCATCAAGAGATGGTAGTTTTTGAAAGGAAGCTATCAATGATGAAATGGATTCCATATTATTAAACAATATTTGGGTATTCATAGACATACCTCGTAGTTCAAGACCTATAGGTTGTAAATGGGTATATAGACATAAATATCATATAGATGGCTCAATACAAGCTTTTAAAACTAGGGAAGTGGTTAAAGGTTTTAGACAAAATAAAGGGATAGATTATTTTGATACATATGCACTAGATGCTAAAATAACCTCTATCAAGGTATTATTAGCTTCAACCTTAATTAACAATTTGTTTGTTCATCAAATAGATGTTAAGACAACATTTTAAATGGTGAATTAGAAGAAGTATTATGTATGGGACAACTTGAAGGCTTCATACTATCTGAAGATAAAAAGAAAGTTTATAAATTAGTTAGGTTTCTTTATGAAATAAAAAAATCACCAAAACAATGACATAAAAAGTTTGATTTAGTTATTTTGTCTCATGGCTTTAAGCATGACGATGCTGATAAATGTGTTTATTCAAAATTCACAAATGAATATGGCATTGTCATTTGCTTACATGTGAATGATATGTTTATTTTTGGGACTAATATAGTTGTTATGAATGAAACTAAGAAGTATCGATCTTCAATATTTAAAATGGAAGACCTTAGAGAGGTAGATACAATTTTCAAGATTAAAGTAAAGAGGTATAGAGTGGGTTTTGCCTTGAATCAATCTCATTATATTGAGAAGGTTTTAAACAAGTTCCAACACTTGAACATAAAAGAGGAAAATACACCCACGATCATTTGCAAAATTTGAAAGAAAATACTAATAAATCAATTACTCAAATTGAATATGCTAGTGCCATTTGTAGTTTAATGTATGTGATGCATTATACAAGATTAGATATTTCTTTTGCTATTTGCAAACTTTTTAGGTATACTAGTAATCCTAGTCATGAATATTGGAAAGGGATTACAAGACTTCTTGGGTATTTAAAAGAGATAAAAAAAATCTAAGGTTGTTTTATAATAATTTTCCAGCAGTATTAAAAGGATATATTAATGCTAGTTGGGTAACTAGTGCGAGTGACAATAAGGCAACATCTAGTTGGATATTTACTCTTGTAAGAAGAACTATTTCTTGGGCTTCTAAGAAACAAACTTGTATAACTTATTCTACAATGGAATGAGAATTTGTTGTCTTAGTAGTAGCATGTAAAGGGGGAGAATAGCTACGAAATTTGTTATTAGAAATAAAGTTGTAGTGGCAACAGGTGCTAGCCATCTCTTTACATTGTGATAGTGAAGTAACTATGTTTAAAGCTTTTAATAAGATCTATAATGGTAAATCTAAACATAAAAGTTTAAGGCATGATTATGTTAAGCATTTGATTTGTGATGGAATAGTCACAATTCAATATGTGAAAACAAAAGATAACTTGGCAAATCTTTTCACAAAAGGGCTCACCAAAGATTAGGTGATGAAAACATTAGAAGAATGAGGATTAAAACCCTCAACTAGAGTTACCAGTAGTGGAAACCCAACCTTTAACTAGACCAAATCTAGTTTAAAGGTTCAATAGATAATAACAAGTTACTAATAAGTGGCTAAGAGCACTAGAAAATATTTAACTATTCCAAGTCTAGTTTATATTATAAGAACTTAAGTGTTCAGAATGAGTAAAACCCTTAATCAATTTAGGAAAGCCTAAAAAGGATTAAGGGTTAAAAGAATTCCACCTATGTGAACATATATAAGGAATGATGCCACTCTTATAGTAAGAATTTGGGGTTGATTCTTGGAAATGTTCATGAAAAGCCTAGGGTGAAGCACTTGACAATTTAAGTGTTGAAATTTGTTGTGAACTTTTTGAAGTTATGTAAGATCCTGTGTGTGGTATTTTTGGCATTAATATAAGAATTGTGGTTCAATGCTTTCAAGCAACTATCTATTTGTTAATACTTCAAAGTGTGAAGGGTTAAAAGAATTCCACCTATGTGAACATATATAAGGAGTGGTGTCGCTCTTATAGTACGAATTTGGGGTTGATTCTTGGAAATGTTCATGAAAAGCCTAGGGTGAAGCACATGGCCATTTAAGTGCTGAAATTTGTTGTGAACTTTTTAAAGTTATGTAAGATTCTATGTGTGGTATTTTTGGTATTAATATAAGAATTGTGGTTCAATGCTTTCAAGCAACTATCAATTTGTTAATACTTTAAAGTACTTACACTAGTGGCAAGTTACAAGTCGAAAGACATCTATCTTTATGCATAGCCTTATGAATTAGAAAGGATACTTAGTTTTCAAACTAAGTGGGAGATTGTTAAAGATAATAATTAGTTTAAAAACCAAATTATGAATATATGAGTGTGAATGTATTTCCAAGTCTAACTTTGGATAGATTTAGAGGCTTTAAAACCTATATAAATGGAAATTCACATCATATGTTAAATTAACAATATGGAGGAAAAGTCTAAAGTTTTTAGTGTATATTAGATAATATTTATATTTAATATTATTTAATAAATATTATTTATTAAGTAATATTTATTATTTAATAGTATTTAGTAAATATTAAATAATATTTATTTTTAACACTTAGCACGTGGTGTAAGTATATGCATTAGATTAAAATAAATTTGATGGTTCTTATATTTCTAATATGAATATTTTAAATTTAAATTTGTTTTATTTTACAGAAAACATAACTAATCATAAAATAAAACACAACTTGTTGTTTAAACTTTAAATGAATATATTTCTTTTAAATAAATATAACTTTTTTGAAGATTATATTAGTGCAAGATTCTTATTATAAATAAAAGTTGAACAAATTAGAAAAATACATGCAGAAAATTAATGTCTTTTCCTTCATCCTAAACTTTCTACTCTGCAACTTTGAATTGTTCTATAAAAGAGATTCCAAAAATTGTTATCTGTTAATGTCAGAGTGCTTGAGATAAATCCTAAAGGTAATTTGTCATATGCCAAATAACAAACATAGTAAGGGCAAATATCACCTTAAAAAGAGTATGAATTGACACATGTTTTTGGGTATTTGTTCGTCTTCCTTATATATTTTCTTCTACATTATCAGCAGTTAACTTTCCTAACAGAGTCTTGCTCAATACCTCCTTGTTCTTGACATTCCACTGGAATGCAATCCACTCTTTACTCCTATTCCATCTTCCTCTAAATCCAAATCCATCATAGCAAAGCACACAAACTAACTTAACACGGCCTAAATTGGTACACCGTCATCGAACTGGAGAAAGGAAATTAAAAAAAAAAATGGTTGACCTTGAAATCTTTTCACAGAGGAGAGAGAAAACAACTCTACCAGAGGAAAGAGATGATTGTTTTACTTTGGATTTAAATGGTTGCTTTTAAGTGATTAAGATCTAGACTTGGATATACTTTAACCAAAATATTTAATTCATGGGATTAATCTTGATTAAGGATATAGAATCTATTAATATTATTTAAATTGTTGAATTCAAATATTATACTTTACATGAAGTTCGAAATCAAAATTTTTATTCTTAAATGTTAATGTCATATTCGTAATTAAATTCTATAACAAACTAATCATTTATTATTTGAATTATCTTATTTATTAAATTAAAAGTATTACTTTTTGTTTTGCAATTTGTGATTTATAATTTATTTAAAGTCAAATGTTTATCAATATCATTAACTTAAACCTCATCCAACATTTAATATCATGTCCATCAAAACTAATATTAAAATTTTTTAAAATGTTTTGTTTATGTGAAGTTAATTCTTGTCGACAAAAAAGTTTCATAAGATTACTTCTTCTTCAATTATTTTTTAGTACAAATATCTATCAAGGTTTTATATAATTTCCCTTAAAATTAAGAATATATAAAAATATAATTTATAAGTGTAAATTTTTTAATAGATAATTCATTATTATTATAGATGTGTTTACAGACCCAACATTCTCATATGTTTGAAATAATCTAATTTCTAATTTGTATTATCAAAGTTTATATTATTAGGGCAACCTCATGTAACCCTAAAGTTAACGACATTTGGTATATATTCTTAAATATAAAAAGAAAATGAGGTTCAATTCATACGTAATTGGTTATCTTATAACAAATATTACTGTATTTTGACCGCTATGAACTCTTTCTATCTTCTTGGTGAAGAAAGAATTTGTATTTTTAGTACTTTGAGCAACATATTATTATATATCTACTAGACTAAGCCGCATAACCCCTATTTTGTTTGCCCCTCAACACCAACAATTATTTGTTTAAAATAGCCATAAAAGTTTAGAAGAAAAGAAAAGAAAAGAAAAGAAATGTTAAATAGAGCTTCAAGAAATACAACATTTTTATTTAAAACATATAATTTATTAATATTAATGCTAAGGTTATCTTGATTCTCGCAGTTATTTTTATTTAATATTCACTCTTATAGATGGATTAAATAGTTTATAAAAGTAATTTATTTCATGAACAATGTAAGCACATATACATAATTCTAATTTGAAAAATTACACACACACACACATACTACTTTTCTGTTCCCCAGAGATAATTTTAATTACATGATCCTTTTCTTAAATTAAAAAGAAATCGATAGCTAAATTTATTTTATAAAATAAATACTTTATAATTATGTAGTAAAATTTAAAATCATTTAATAAAACAAAAAATTAATTCCTTTTTTATTTTTCAATGAAAAATTCAATTGTTGTTTCATTTTTGATTGTTTGTGTTACATGCCTAAGGAGATTAAGGGGGTTAAAATTGTCTAAACTTATACTAATTGATGGGCAAGTGGTAATGTTTTTACACATTCCTACTCACCATGTAAAAAATAGAGTTATTCAGCTAGTTTTTGGAAGATCTGGGGAAATTATACATAGATATTTCCATCTAGTCTTAAATTTTATGATGCATCTACATAGAGAGCTATATAAAACATCTAAGCCCATTCCTAAAGATTTAACAAATAAGAAGTGGAAATGGTTCAAGGTAGAATATTCATATGTCTGTACTATGATGGTTTTTTTCTTTCCTTTACTTGTTATGCACCCTATTGACTTGCAACTTTCACATAGAATTGTCTTAGTGCACTTGCTGAAATAAACATTAGGATACACATGCGGTCAAAAGACAAAGCTAGGTACTATAATAGAAAAGGGGAGATTACCACAAATGTCTTAGGGTTGTGCTCACAAGATGTATAATTTATTTATGTTTGGCCAAGGTGGGAAGGGCCAATTGCTGATGGAAGGGTCCTATATGATGCAATTAGTTGGACACATGCTTGGAAAGTTCCTCAGGGCTAGTATACTTACTTTTTATGTATATATGAATACCAATATTTTTTTTGAAATATGTGTATGTATAATTAAAAGAAGGGCATGATGTTTAGGTTGTTACTATTTAGTTGATGTTGGGTACACTGATTGTGATACCTTCCTTACACCCTATAGAGGATAAAGATACCATTTGAATGAGTGAAGATATGGTTGCATGTTGCAAACCCCAAATGAGTGCTTTAATATAAGACACTCAGTAGTTAGGAATGTTATTGAGAGGTGCTTTGGGATCTTGACAAAGCGATAAGCTATCCTTAGCTGTCCGGCATTCTACCTTGTTAAAACACATAATTATGTCATAATTGCTTGTTGTTTACTACATAATATCATAAGGTGAGAGAATATTATGGATCCTTTAGAAGAAAAGATTAATGAAGTGGAAGCCACAAATCCTAATATGGATGCTAACCCCATTTTGACAATAGAAACTTCTTATGCCTAGAGCAATTGGTGGGAGACCTTAGTAAATGACATGTTTAATGCCCTTAATGCCCATAAAGGAAATAGATGAAATATTGGGGATGTAATGTAATCTTTGATGTTTATGTAATATTTGAGATCTATGTATTTACATAGAATTAGACATGTATTTGTAATTTGACATCTTCCATTTATTCTTAATGGAATGACATGTTTAATGCTTTTAGTAGTATATATAGTTAATCCTTTTCAGGCTATGTATTAGTCTTGTAAGTTTATAGTATATACTGTTTATAATTTTTCAGCTATGATTTTTGCTTATCCTTTGTAGCATGTAGCAGGATTCGAAAGTGAGCACTCAAGGTTCTAAGCATGTGTGGACCCTAACTAAGGATAGTTTCTTGTTGGATGCCTTGTGACCTTGCAAGTGGAACAAAAGTTCACGGCCAACAGCGGATTTAGGCTAAGCTTCCTATAGGTGCTTGAAGATATGATGGAACTCAAAGCTCCTGGGTGTGGCATAAAAGGTATTCCATTTATACAATCTCGACTAAAGATCTTGAAGGTTTTTGGGCAAATGGTTCATGACATGATATATGTTGTAATGAACGTAATTCATAAAATGATGAGTTGTATAAAAATAAGCCTTCTGAAATGAGCTAGATAATATCCCAAAAAAATTTGGGTAGATTTCAAGGCTCCTAAAAATAATAATTCCAGGCTCAGATAAAAAAAAAATAGAGCTAGGATGGTGAAACAATTTGTAACGAAAACTGACGAAACGTAATGACATTTTCATAAATAAGTACAACTTTTGGAAAAATACATAGGAGGAATTTTTACATGAGAAATTTGAGTTGTCCAAGGTTCTTAAAGGCCCCAAAAACCATGAGAAGCCCCAGGAGGGGTAAAGTTGCTCTGGTGTACATTTTCTAATGGTGATGTGTCGAACTTTGACAGATTTGTTCGGTAAGATTTTAGTTCCAAATTGAGTGATTTCAAAAGAATTTTATTAAATTGGGAACTGAAATTTTATAATGGAGAAGACAGTTCTAAAAAAAGAGCTAAAACGAAGCCAAAAGGAAATTGCCATTACAGAAGGATGAAATTGGAATTTTAGAAAAAGTAAGTTTCTTGAATGTTCCATAAGCTTCTTGTCTCTTCTCCCCCTCATATAGCATGACCTTTTCTATCCAAAATATAGAAAAAAGAATCTCTCTCTTAGGCACACAAGAGAAGGAGAGAAAGGAGGAAGAAAGCCAGGGAAAGGTAGCCAATTTCGAGGAATTTCATGCTTCTTCTTCTTCTAATTTTGTTTTCCTTCTTTCAAGCTTTCTTTCTGTAACAACCAGAAAAAGAAAAAGAAAAGAAAAAAAAAGGAAGCTAAAAAATTTTTGAAATCCTGAAATTTTCTAAGTCTACTAGTTATAGCGAAAAATGGCCTAGCTATAGCGAATGTACCTGTTCTCTACAGCGAGAAAGGGTCTAGCTATAGCGAGAATGCCTTTTCGCTATAGCAAAAATGCTTCTAGCTATAGAGAGTGCGGGCATCCCATACAAAAACCAGGGAGCTGCTCACCGAAGCATGCACTGTAGCAAAAACAGGGGTCTAGGACTGATACGTGCTCGCCGTAGCGAGGGTTATGCTTCACTATAGCGAGAGTTAGTCCGGAAAAACGTGAAAAAAGAGAATTTGACTTCTTAAAACATCCAGATTCATTTCTTCTCTTTTAATCGACCTAAGCTTCGACCAAAAGAGAGAAAAGGGCTGTGGAGAGAGCGAGAGACCAAGAGAAGGAAGGAAGAACAAGGAAAAAGGTAAGCATGGCTTGAGATTTCATAGTTTTTCTTCTTAGCATGTTGTTCTTCTCTCTTTGCCCTCTCTTGCTATGGTTTTAGATGTTGAATTAGTTGGGTTTTAGGTTTGGTCCAGAAGAGAGAAAGTGGGAAACCACTCTTGAAGAAGGCTAGAACTCATGTATCTTCACTTCTTCTTCTTTGCTTTCCTTTCTTGAGAGTTTGAGAGAGAAATGAGAGTTAGTGGAATTCTAAAGAAAAAAAAAATCCCTAGTTCTTACATATTTAGTGGGGTTTGCCTTGATGAAGAGCCCCCTATCCTGTGAGTGTTTATTTTAGTTATGAGAGAGTAATTTCATGCTCTTTGATGTGCCTAGACTCAAGAGAAGCAACTCCATCTAGTTGTGCTTGTGGGACTAAGAAGGAATAAGAGAAATTGAAAAGAAAAGCTTGTGTTGGCTAATAAGGTAGCTCTCCACTCTTTCTTGTTGCATTCTTGGATTTATATAGTCATTGTATGCTTATGTAGGTGCTTGTTGTGTGAGACATGCCATATGTTATTGCCTTGATGCATTGGTACCAATATGCTTGTGTTTTGAGTTATGAAAATTGCTCGGGTGAGGTAGTGCCAAAAGTTCTTTGAGACGGGTGAAGTGGAGCCAAAAGTCCTTAAACCAAGGGTGAAGCCAATTCGAAAGTCCCAAAAACTCGGGTGAGGCTAGACGAAAAGTCCCTAGAGCTTATTCTTGGCATTGATATGAAATCATGGCATAAAAAGCATGTGTTGTGTAATTGTGAATGGTTTGCATGTTTTGACTTGTTTATATGCCTTGATTGCTTCCTTGAATGAGTGTATGAACTATTGAGATTCCCTGAATCTCACCCCCTTCCCTCTCCCATCTCATATGGTCCAGGTGGAGCTCAAGAGCCTAAAAGTGGAGGCCATGAGGCATAAAAGGCCTTTGTATTGCCACTTTTGCACACTTACATATAGTTTGATGCATAGGAAAGCTAAAGTGCTTATGTATACATATTCTTTTGAGATGTAAATATTTGAGTAAGTGTAGAAATATGTATAAATGATGTATGAACGATGTAGAGAGCCAAAGCAATAAAAATGTAGAATTTGGCCCTTTTGTGAATGGTATGCAATAGTGCATTTTGGCCCGTAGCATAGTGAATTTGAAATATATGATGATTTGGATCACTTGAGCATTTCATATATGCTATGTTTATACTTTAAAACTTTCCCAAGAGGTGTTAGAACATGTGGGAGGCCATTTGGACCCACTTTGAACCATTTTGGGTGCCAAAACTACTAAATTTGTGAGGTCCTTCAAGATATGACTAAATGAGCTCTTCTTGATATGAAATTTTGCATGCCTCTAGAGCCTATTGAGAGCTTCTTGAGAAGCTAAAGTGGGTAATATTTAAAGGTCTAGGGAATATTTGGTGAATTGTTGAAGTTGGAGAATTTTTTGGTTTTGGTTATTGTACTGTGCAACTAGGTCCAAAAATGAATATGCGTCATTAATGAACCAAATAGTGTCTGATTATCATGAAATTTTATGGGTATAAACTAGATATCCATAGTGACCTATAACAACTAGAAGCACCTCAATTGGAGGTCTGTAGAGGGAGAATGAACTTTCTGAAGTTCTGTACCAGTATTAGGGATGCCATATGACTTTTATTACTGTTTCATCAGTTTTTGAGATCCAATGGCTACTGAAATATCTAAATTATTTTTTCCCTCTAGTTAATATCTGTAGCTTTCCAAATTGGTATAGTTTTCCCAAATTAGATTTCTGTGAAATTAGTTATGGATTTTCGAAGTTCATGACAGCAAGCTGCACTAGTACCAGGGATAGCCAGACCTCTGTCTCTTTTTCGATGTCAAACATGGTCCAAATGTTGAGATTGTGCTTGGGCATTATTTTTATTGTGAAGTTAATACCTATAGATTTCCAAAGAGCTATGGTTTGCTTGATTTTCATTTTTTTATAATTAGTTATGATTTTCCAAATTTAGAGCCAAAAATATGACTTTTGGGCTCATTCGAGAAATTGCATTTTCTTAGTTTTTGGCTTCATATTCGTGGTTTATGAGTTGTTTGATGCTATGTATGAGTTGTATAAATGGATTTTGAGTGGAGTATGTGATTGATGGGTTCACAGGACCCACGAGGCAAATTATGAGCGTTTGAACCAGGTTTTATAACATGAAAATGTCACGGTTTATACTTGTTCTTTAGAAATCATATAGAATTAAGCCTAGAGGGAGCTTAGTTAGAGTTAATTCATTATGGTGTTACACTTTTCATAGTTTTATTAAATGGTTTTGGTTCTATTTTGAGTCTAGAACAAGGGGGGATAATTCAAAATTCTTGAGGAGAAGCAAATCAAGGAGAAAAGGCTCTTGAAAGCAAGCTTAAACCAAGGTAATTTCTTATTTTGGTTGCTTCTTTCTCTTGCTCCTTCCTTGGGTGTATTTTGGCCTAAACTAGAACCATATGGGGGAGGGATTTTATATCCAAAAAATAAGCGAGGAACTAGGGTTTTAGACCATGAGGAAGAGGAATATGGCAAGAAGGTGCAAGAAAAACTTATGGAAAATAAGATAGAAAAGTGTAGGCTTCTTTAAGGTTTTGGCAAATTTGATTTTGTGTGAGTAATTCCTTAGCTATTTAAGTGTTTCCTTGAGTTCCTAAGACCTCTAGAAACCCTCCAAGTGGCTCTCCCATAAAGAAAAATCATAAACTCCATGAACCTCTATTATGGTGCATATTTCGGCCAAGCTAGGTTCATTATGCTAGGGGATGTTTTAATTTGTTCTACCCTTGGTTTGAGACTTTATATGATTTTAGAAGATGAGAGAAACCATTGAAAAAAATTTAGAAGCCATGGATTAGAAGATGGAATAATGGTGTCCATAATGGTGCCTTATAAAGCAACTTAGTTTTTCAATTTTGCAAGTGAATGTGTGAGGGCTCCAAGGACCTTAAATGAGTCCAAGAAGTCTAAAAATAACAAGAGAATGGAACCTAGAACTTGAAATGTGAGAGTTGCTTCAATAAGCCATTTATGGAACCATTATGCCACTTATGGAATCAAGTGTGTGTTCAAGAGTGAGTTTAATGTCTTGGCTTTTTTTAACTGTGTAATTGTGTGTTGTTTATGATGTTTAGGCCAAGAGAACATACACCCACCTAGGTGTGCTTGTGGGACCGAAAAAGGGAAGGAAAAGGATCAAGAAAACTTGCATAAATCTGAGGTAGCTCTTCACCTCATTCTCCTTGCATTCTTGTGTGTATATGTATGTTTTTGTGTGTTTGTGTATACTCTTGTGACTTGAGAATATGCCACTTGATGCCTTGACATTACATTGGTACCAATGTGTTTTTTTGAATGGCCTTGGTTGTAGAAATGACTCATAAGGGTGAGATGATGCTAAAAGTCCCTTAATGAAGGTGAAGAGATGCCAAAAGTCTCATGGCATGAGTGAGACAAGGCCAAAAGTCTCTTGGAAGGGTAAGGCCAAGTCAAAAGTCCCTAGGCCAAGAGTGAGGCAAATCCAAAAGTCCTAAAAATGGAGTGAGACAAAACCAAAAGTCCTTAGAGCATGGTTTTAGCTTGAATGTGAATAAGTGGCATGACAATTATGACTTTTCATACTTTATGGTTGCCAAACCTTTCATACATATGATTTGATGTGTATATGCCTTGAATATGTGTGTGAATGGGTGTGTGAGCTATTGAGATTCAAGGAATCTCACTCCCCTTCCCTCTATTATCTTGAAATGCCTAGGTGATGTCCAAGAAGCAAGGAAGGCAAGCCAAGAGCATTGAAAAGTCATACTTTGTCCATTATGCAGCTTGCTATGTATTTGAATACCAAAGTTACTTTGTACATGTAACACCATAATTTCATGGCTTATCTCATGTTTTAATCCATGCATCTCACATAAGGAGCAAGAAAAAGTAATTAAAATAATGAATATTTTAGTGCTGCGTTACGTATAAATTTTTCATTCGGTGTCCCGTGGATCATGTGAGCTCATGTATCATATTCTCATATTTAATTATATAGATACAACTCATTTCCATCACTGAAATTGGCCTAGAGTTCGTGCAAGGCAAGGGAAACACATAAAATCCATAGTTGTAATTTCATCCAAAATTTTCCCTTTTCTGTTACAAATTTTGAAAAATCATAACTAATTTTAAAAAAATCAAAATCATAAATTTTTTACCATTATAGAAATCTATAGATGTCTAATATATGCTAAAAATATGTTCAGGCCATGAGACATAACAAAAAAGACATTTGACATTCAAAAATGTACAGAGGTCTGAATGGCTATTGGTACTGATACAACTTTTTGCTATAAATTTTAAAAGTATCCAATTAATTTCACAAAAATCCAATTCATGTAAATAATACCAATCTAGAAAGCTGTAGATGTTAGATAGAGGAAAAAAATAACTTCAAACCAGTCCAGGAACATCTAGACCTTGAAAACTAATCAAACAGTACCTGAGATCTGTTTGAATGCCTGATACTAGGTAAAAATTTTAAAACTTCATATCTCCCTCTTTAGACATCCAAATAGGGTACTTCTAGTTGGCATAATTCATTGGGAATGTCTAATTTCTCCCTGTAAATATTGTGACAATTGCACATCATTTGCCCTATGAGTGACAAAATTCATTTTCGGACCTGAGTGAATAGTGCACTAGACCAATTTTATAATTTTTCCCAATTTTGAAAATTCATTAAATATTCCATAGAACTCCAAAATTTTTGCACTTTAGCTTCCCTAAAAGCTCTCAACAAGATCTAAATGCATGCCAAATCTCAAATCAAGAAGAAATTATTTGGAAAAAAAGTGATATAGGTTTCCAATATGGTCAATTTTGGTCCATATTAGATACCAAATATGCCCAAATGGTCTTTCTTGATATTTGGCACCCCTTGGGCAAGTTTAAAAGCATAAATATAACTTGTATGAACTGCCCAAGTAGTCCCAAATCTCATGCATCTCAATTTGGCCATTCCACTTCCATTATTACATACGTTTCCAAGATACTAATTTGCCATTACATGTCCAAGATACATATTTCCATACATATAACCTTAAATCTCATTTGTACATGATACATTAACATAATTATACATGTTCATAACATCATGGGACATATACAACAATAGATTTCAACATTTTCCATTCATATGGCCTTAAAGAAATAAAATCTATGCACTTTGATGTCATACTCTCATCTTTCAAGTGGTTGGCTCCCATTTCCTTGTTCTCTTGGTCCACCTAGTATGTCAAAACATTGGAGAGAAGGGAATGAGATTCAAAGAATTTCAATAGCTCATCTTCCTTTCAATCACACATAAAGATGCAAAACAAGTCTTACAAATGCATGCATGGGCATATTACATAACATAAACATTCAAGAAGCAATCTTGGCATATGAGTAAATCATACAAGGCATCCATAGGCTTGCCAAGTAAGTGGATTAGCCTCACCTATTCACTTGTGGATTTTGGACTTGCTTCACCTATTTCTTTAAGAAGTTTTTGACTGTGCTCTTGGGAGTCAACCTCACTTTTAGGAGACTCTTTACTTTGTCTCAATTAACTTTAAGGATTTTTTGGCTCATCCTCACCCTGGCTAAGGGTTCTTGGCTTCACCACACTCAAGCAAACTCAAGTAAACATCATAAACATCATTTAGAAACATAATGTATCATCATGGTACCATGGAATAAGAGTTCATGCTAGAACATTTTTCATAGCTTAAAATACACATACACACATTCAAAGATAAGCCAAGCATACATTCATGCATGAGAGAAGGAGGAGTGAGCTACCTTGCTTGCATTTGCACACTTTTTCCTTGAGCCTTGAGTCCTCTCCCTTGACCCCACATACCCAAGGAGGTGGAGATCATTTCTCTTAGCTTAGACATATCGTATGGAAGCCAATTATACTCTTGAATCACATTCTAAGGCCACACATTTATTAGAAAAGCTAGGTAATTCATAAGGCTCTTTTATGGTTCTATAATGCACTTATGAAGCAACCTTAAGAAAACATCATCTTAGCTCCATTCTCTCTATTTATTTATGATTCTTGACTCCTTTTAAACCTCTTGGAGTCATCACATAATCAAATCAAGGAGCCTAGCTAGGTGTTGATTCTTTAAGCCATAATATGGAACCTATGATACCATCTCACTATCTATGGTTTCTAAAATTATTTCAAGGCTTTCTCTCATACTCTCCCATCATACATGATGCAAAACTAAGCTTGGAAGGAATTAAAACACTCCCTAGGTCCATGAACCCTCCTTGGCTGAGGCTATGCTTCCATATGGCACCAATGGAGTTGTTTTAATTTCTTTGATGGGAGAAGCATATGGGAGGCTCTCTTGGTATCTTAGGAACTCATATATACTCTTAGACAACTTAAATTACTACTAGGAAGCTTCATCTTAGCTTAGGTGCAACCAAATCCCTAAATTCTGTAACTTGCATTCTAAAGCTCCCTTTTCAATTCTAGTTGTATACTCTTAATCCTTACACTCCATAACCTTTGGTTCCATCAAGAATACAAAAAGAAAAACTCTCCTCCTCACTTTCTCTCTCTAGACCTAAGCTTAAATAGCTTGAAAACATAAGATTTTGTAAGTGTTTCAAGTAAAGTCTTACCTTAAAATAGAGCTTTCTTCGTGAAGATTATTTTTCACCCATTAATTTCTTGAAAAGAGTTTTTTTTTTGGCTTGGGTTAGACCTGAATTTTCAAGTTTTCAAGAAAAGAAAACCAACATTAGAGAGCTCTTAGAGAGAGGAACAACTTTCCTAACTGCACGCGGGATGAAATGGGGCCATTTACTTACCTAAACAGAAGCTTAAACTTCCTCTCTCTCTCCCCTCTTAATGTCATGCCATTGCTGCCCATTTTTCTCAAATGGAAGGTTTGAGAAGGTGATCAGGTGCAACCTTACTTAAGAAGCCTCTTTTATAAGTTTTCAAAATGACCATTTTGCCCCTAAGATCTTGTTTACTTTGTTTAGGCTCATTTTAACTCCTTTTTGAGAACCATCTTTTTCATCATAAAATTTAGGTTCCCAATTAAATAAAATATCTTTGGAATCACTCAAATCAGAGCTAAAACCTTCCTGAACGAATTAGTCAAAGTTTGGGTTAATCAACATTAGAAAACGTCCACTGGAGGGGTTTTAACTATCCTGGGGCTTCCTATGGTTTTCAGGACCTCTGAGAACCTTAGAGAACTAAAAAATTTCATTTAGAAAGTCCTTCTGTGTGAATTTCAAAATTTACTCAAAATTATGAAAATGCCATTACGTTCCGTAAGTCTTTCGTCAGATTTCATTTCTTCATTCTAGCTCCGTTTTTCTTTCCATTTGAGCCTAGGATTCTCATTTTTAGGAGTCTAAAATACTTTCTAAATTTTTTAGGACTTTAACTAATTCATTTCGGGGGACTTGCTTGTGTATCTAGTGAATTTTATTCATTTAAGGAGAAACTGTACGTTACGTTTCTCACTTTTCTCTTATTTTCAGAGAATTGGATATTACAGTACATATTATTTTTTAGATGTAAGCTCATGAACAAATGTAATATGATGTATGACTCTTGTATAGACCATATGTGACATGAAATCCATAGAAATGGGAATTTTGGCTTCTTGATGGCTTGATGTATTAGTGCATTAATGGAAGTGGAATGGCCAAATTAAGATGCATGAGATTTGAGACCACTTGGGCAGTTCATATAAGTCATATTCATGCTTTTAAACTTGCCCAAGAGGTACCAAACTCAAAGGAAAGCCATTTGGACCAAAGTAATGCCTTATAAGAGGCAAAATTGACCATTTTGGTGAGCTATGTCACTTTTTATCCAAATAAGCTCTTCTTGGTCTGAAATTTGGCATGCATCTAGAACTTGTTAAGAGCCTTTAGGAAGCTAAAGTGGGTATTTTTTGGAGGTTTGTGAAATATTTGGCAAATTTTTGAAGTTGAAAAAATTTTCTGGTTTCGCCAATAATACTGTTATATAGTCCAAAATTTGTTTTCTGTCATTCATGGGGCAAATAATGTCTTACATGGAGAAACTAGACCTTCCTAGTGACTTGTGCCAATTAAAAGCACCTTATTTGAATGTCTAGAGAGGGAGATATTAATTTTTGAAGTTGTTATCCAGTACCAGGTAACTAGTCAGACCCATGTTACTATTTGATTAATTTTCTTGGTCTAAACATTCTTGAATTGGTTTGGAGTTATTTTTTTCCTCTAGCAAACATTTGTAGCTTTCCATATTGGTATCATTTGTGTGGATTGAATTTTTGTGAAATTAATTGGACATTTTTGAAATTTATGACAGTAAACTGTATTAGTATCAGGTGGCAGTCGGACCTTTGTGGTTATTTTGTTATCAAACATGGTCCAGATGAGATTTTCATGGCTGGGACATATTTTTAGTGTAAATTTGACATCCAGAGCTTTCTAGAAAGCAATGGTTTGTGTGATTTTGATTTTTCTATATTTAGTTATGATTTTTCAAAATTGCCCCTGAAATCTGTCACTGTACAACCACGATGAATGAAGAAAATTTTAGGGTTTTTGACCCTTGATCCATGGTTTATGTGAAATTTTGAGATGTTTATGACTTATGTGAATGGAAAATAGTTAGAGAATGATGTTGGGGAACTCACGGGGTCCATATAACGTGAATTGAAAAATTTTACCATGACGTAACGTGATAAACGTGTGTTATTTTCATATTTTTTGTCACTTTTGTCTTGTGAACGTGCACCAATTGCCCAGAATGGAAGAGTATGATAATAGAAAAATATGGTATTACATATGTAACATCTGGTCCTTCTAAAATTGAATTAGAATAAAAAAGATGATAAAGGAGAACCCTAGAAAGAAATAAATTAAGGCCATGCAAGGGTAGAATATTAATTAGAGCATCAAAAAATGAGCATAAGAAACCATGGATAACTCGAAATTGGAGCCAAAACAACTACATAAGTTAAAGCACATATGCAATGACAAAATTGTAATTTCAGGTAAATTTTTAGAAACTTAAAGAAGAAAGTTTTAAATGGTAAAATTAGATTCACTAGGGTTCTCAAAGGTTCTAAAAAGCATAGGAACCCTTAGAATGGCCAAAACCTTGCTGGCATGTGATTTAAGCCTTTGGTTGACCTGAATTTTGACTAGACAATTCATGATAGTTTTGAACCCCATAAAATTGAAAGTAAATGTTTTGAATAAACTAGATAATCTAAATTTTCATATGGAAAAAATAACTTTTAAAAAGGATTTAAAATGAGTTTAAACAAGGCAATTAAAACATAGTGGCAAAAATGTAATATGGGGAAATGTTATAAAAAATCCCTCCCACCTTTATAACATGGCATGCCACTTCTTTCTTCATTTTCCATTGACATGAACCAACTACAAGCAGGTCTGAAATGGCATCCAAAAGAGGAGGATAGAGAAGGAAGAAAAAGGCAACATAGGTATGAAAACTTGCAAAATTTAATGGTTTATTAGTTGGCAATGTTACTTCTCTCTCTTTGCTCTTTCTAATAGTGGTTTTGGCTTCTAAAAAGGGTGAATTTATGGTTAACCTCATGAGAAAAGGAAGGATTTTAAGGAAGCTAATAGCACCACACAAATCTCTATTAAGCAAGGATTAAAACAAGGTATGATGCATATTAAAACACTTATTTTTCCTCTATGATTTTTCCCTTCCCATGTTTGGCCACCATATAGAAGTCCAAGAATGACTTGGTTCTAGTTGAAAAATGATTGGATTAGGGGTTTTGAGGCATGGCAAATTAGAATATGTAATTGAAATGTCATGAGAAGCCTTAGAGATCAAGATATGATAGTTAAGGTTTTAGTTGCACCTAAAGAGCCATAGAACCTACGAGCATAATTCAAGTCAAATGAGAGTATAATTAGAATACAAAGAAGCCAAGGAATGTTTCCATGCATCAAATTTCCATGAAGAATGAAGAAAACTCCCTAGGCTTCCATACATGCATCAATTCGTCTATGCCAAGGTTAGAGCACCTAAGGAGTGTTTTTTTTTGAATTCTAATGAGTTAAGGGACTTAGATGAGAGGAATAAATAATTGCAGGATCATTGGATTGAATTTATGAGCCCTAAATTGAAATTTGAAATTCTAAGGTTCAAATAGGCAAGTTAAGTTTGTATAATTTTGCAAATGATGATCTAAATAAGTTCTATTAGAGTTATATGGCTCATGGTAAATGAAATTGTGAAGTCTAGAAAGTGAATTCCAAAGATGGCCTCTTAAGGAAACTAAATGGATTAAAGTTACACATTAGGTTTTAAGGAAGTTAAATTTAATTAACAATACTTGAATTGGATTCTGATGAGCTATTTGGCATTGTGTATTGCTATAGGCAAGCCAAACAAGTGCAAGTTTACTTGATGGAGGTATGAATCGAATAAAGAGAAAAGATTCATGGGAGTTAGTGGTAGCTTGAAGCTCCTACCTTTGTGAGATAGTTATCTCTTCCTATCTTGCATGTATTTGGATGTTTGAATGAGTTGAGATACTTGTATGTAGGATTATTTGATGATTTTATGATTTACGATATGAATTGGCCATGATTATGAGTTTTATGCATGTACATTGATATGTTTTAGCTCCTAACTTCTGATGATAGGAATTGAGCATAGTAGCTCTTCCTTAACCCAAAGTTAATCATAGTTGAGCCTAGCTAGTATGATGTCATGTCATGGCTAGATAGAAGTGTAAGGCTCATGCCAATTCTCATGTTTAAATCATTTGAGGCACATAGCCTCCATCCATGCATTTCCTCATGTGCATTCATTGTGTGCTTGATATGGAATGAGATATGCTATTTAGATTGTCCCCAAAATCTCACCTATGTTCCTCACCTTAACTATTTTAGGATTTTCAAGCAAGGAGATGGAAAATGAGAAGCCATAGACTTTAGAAAATCATGTTGTAGAAATTTTCTTACAACTATGTACTTGAAAGCATATATGATACATTAGCAATTACACGCTTTATGTATAAAAGGAATGTATATGAATATAATTCGTGTGTGAGCTTGAGCATGTTAATGTATGTACCATCTTAATGCAAAATGTAACCATGTGTGTATGATATCCATATTAGGAGTCATTGAAATATGCATGTATGAATGAGTGGTAAGCTTAGGTATACATGATGAATCTTGTGGGAATATCAAGGTTATGAGATAGTATTATGTGCATGAGTACAAGATCACTTTTATATGGCATATTGATACTTGAATGGACCTTTAGTACTTGATTTTCTATATGGAATGACTTATGAACCATATGTATTTATGGATGTGGAATGATCATATTTTAATCCAAGCTTTTCCTTTTGTAATGAAATTGATGGAATTGATGCTTAGGATGATTAAAATTTGCTCAAAGTGGGAAAGTGCAAATTAGAAACTATTTAGACCATTTTGAACCTAAAATTGGTCTAAAAAGGGTCCTAACTTACACCTCTACTACAAATGGCTCAAATGACCTAGTTTGTAGTTGAAATTTGGCATGCAATTAGACCTTGTATAGAGCTTGCTAACAAGCTAAGAATGGAAATTTTTGTATTTTATGAATTTTTAAAATTCAAAATTATGCAGAATGGTCCATGTACTATTTACACAGTCTAATTTTAGTTTTTTTATGGTTTCGAGGGGCCAATGAATTTAGTTGCTCATGAATTTTTACAAGCATAAATTTCACATTGTAAACTTTCCATAGACATCTAATTTGCCCAAATTGAAGTTATATGGCCCAAGATATAAATTTTCAAAAATTGATGCAAAATATGGAAACTATGACATTTCGGGCTAAAGTAATTCCATAAGCATCCAACATGTGTTTCATGATTAAATGGACCAAACCAAGTATGTTTATGATAAATGTGAATGAAGGAAAAGAAAAACGAAATTGGACCCTTATAGCTCTAGTTGGCTTATGAACAAGCTGATTTTGGTTGTTAAAAGCATATTTTTTTTATTGTAAATCTTGTGACATAAGCATATAAATGATATCAATGGATTAAAGGAAGCTAGGTATGATAGTATATGATGCTAACACTTCAAGATTTGGTTGGGACCTAGTCAAGAATTGTGTCACTGTTGATGACCAACTTTGGGATAAATACATGAAGGTAAAACTTGTCCCATCTATCGTCCTTGTGCGGATATTTATTTATTGTCTTGTTGTTTCATTTAGGTGTGGATGTTGACATTTCACAAGGAATGTGAAATGCATATTCTCTTTTGTCTTTATTTTACTATATTTCTAAATATATGATTCTGCATAGACATAAAAAAGGTCATAATATTTTGGAACAAGTCCTTTCCCCTCTTTGTGTAACATCCGACTAAAATTTAGCAAGATAATGAAAGAAGGTCCCAAAATAAAATAAATAAAGGTCAAATAAGGGTAAAAAATTAATTAGGACATCAAGAAATGAGGTTATGAATTCATTTACAGAAAGAAAATGTAGCTAAAGTGGCTAAATAGAGAAAAATGGTACATCAGTGATAATATTGTAATTTTGAGTAAATTTTACAAAACTCAAGGAAAAGAGTTTTAAAGGCAAAATTAAGCTCCCTAGGGTTTTTAAACGTCCTGAAAATCATAGAAACAGTTAAAATTAGTAAAAACCCTTTTTGTACACTAAAAGAGTCAGATAGTGCTGAGACTTTAACTGCATCTATTTTTCACTACTTTAAGCTATCTAAATTTCAAAAATAATGTTTTTATGTGAATGAGCACTCAAAATTGTGTAGGGAGCATGCAAATCTTGAAAAGCCAAACGGAGCAAATATGCAAGTAGGAGCAAAATGGTCATTATGAAAAATTATAAAGTAAAGCTTCTTAAGCAAGCCACATCCCTTATCTTCTTCAACCTTCCATTTTCAGATTTTGGAACCTTTAATGGCGTCACACATGAGGGAGGAGAGAGAAGGATTTTAAGCCTTCGTTTAGGTAAGTAAACGGCTTCATTTCACCTTGTGCAAGTTAAGAAAGTTGATATACTCTTTGAGAGCTTTCTAATGGTGATTTTCTTTTCATGAAAACTTGAAGTTTAGATTTGACCTAAGGTAAAAAGAAGTTCCTTTCAAGAAACTAATAGGTGGGAATCAATCTATGCCAAGAGCACTCCGTATTGAAGTAAGTTTGTAATATCCTGTTCTTTGAAAATGAGAGAAAACATGAGAAATGTAACGTATGATTTCTCCGTAAATGTATAAAATTCACCGGATACAAAGGAAAGTCCCCTAAATAGAGTGAGTTGAAGCCCTAAAAATTTCATGTAGCATTCTAGACTCCTAAAAATAAGAATCCTAAGCTCAGACGGAAAGAAAAACGGAGCTAGAATAAAGAAACAAATTTGAATAAAAGGTTAACAAAATGTAATGGCATTTTCATAATTTTGAGAAAATTTTAGAACTCTCACAGGAGGGCTTTTTAAATGAAAGTTTTGAGTTCTCAAAGGTTTTCAAAGGCCCTGAAAATCATGGGAAGCCCCGGGACAGTTAAAACCTCTCCGGT
The DNA here is from genome assembly GCA_026724425.1 of Erythrophleum ivorense. Taxonomy (NCBI): domain Eukaryota; kingdom Viridiplantae; phylum Streptophyta; class Magnoliopsida; order Fabales; family Fabaceae; genus Erythrophleum; species Erythrophleum ivorense. The sequence goes on along the minus strand of JAIUCV010000626.1, from coordinate 312,186 downwards.
GGACGTTTTTCAATATCGGTAGACTTAAACTTTGACGGATTCATTCTGAAAAGTTTTAGCTCCGAGTTGAGTGATTCCAAAGGCATTTTATTAAATTGAGGACCTAAATTTCATAATAAAAAAAGATAGTTTTAAAAAAGAAGCTAAAACAAGTTAGAAACAAAAATGCCAAGAATGAAGGGCAAAAGTGAAATTTTTAAAAAAGAAGCTTCAAGAGACCCCTCCTTATATTTTTCCCTCCTTCTGCTCATTCTTAGACTGACCTAATTCTGCCCTAAAACTAGAGAAGAAAGCCAGCTCTTAGGCGCACCAAGTGAAGAGGTTTTGAAAGGCGAAAAGGTATGAAACTTCATGGAATTTCAAGCTCTTTCTTTAGTAAAATATTTCTCCTCCTTCTCCCCTTGCTTCCTACAATTTTCTTGAAGTTTTTGATGCTGTTTTGGGGGCAGAATAGAGAGAAAAAATATAGATTTGAGGAGAGGAGGGCAAGAAAAGTGAGAAACAAGCAAGGAAACAAGGTAAAATCTCACTTCTATAGGAGCTTCTTCCTCTCCCTCTCTCTTGTAGGTTCGGCCACCTTAGGGAAATCCAAGAAGACTTAGATTTTGGGTAGAACCAAGAATGAATCATATGAATTAAGGTGTGGGGATTTAGAATATGTAAAGAAAATCAAGTAAAAGCCATAGATTTTCAAGATAGCAAAGTTAGGGTTTCATAGGCTCCCTTGAAAATCTGTTTTGATGCAATTGTTCTTAGGCCTAAATGAGTGTTAAATGAGCTCTTGAGATCCCTAGAAGGCTCCTCATATGCATCTTCCATCAAGAAAATGAAGCAAACCCACTTGGTACTCACATGAAGCATGATTTTGGCCTAGGCTAGAAAGAGTACCAAGGGAAAGTTTTAATTTGTTCCAAGCTTAGTTTTGAGTCATGCATGATGGAAAAGGATGAGAGGAAGCCTCAGAAAGATTTTGGAAGCCATAGAAAGTGAGATGGTATCATAGGTTCCATATTATGGTTTAAAGAAACAACACCTAACTAGGCTCCTTAATTTGATTGTGTGATGACTCCAAGAGGTTTAAATGGAGTCAAGAATCATAAATAGATGGAGAGAATAGAGTCAATATGATATTTTCTTAAGGTTGCTTCATTAAGTGCATTATGGAACCATAAAAGAGCCATATGAACCACCAAACTTTTTTAGTGAATGTGTAGCTTTAGAATTTAATTCAAAAGTATAATTGGCTTCCATATTATATGTCTAGGCCAAAGGAAACACATCCTACCTTCTTGTGAGTGTGTGGCTATGGGAGAGGAACTAAGTTCTAGGAAGAAAGTATGCAAATGTGATAAAGGTAGCTCTCTCCTCTTTCTCTTATGCATGAATGTATGCTTACTTTGTCTTTGAATGTGTGTATGTGTGATTTAAGCCATGAAAAGTATTCTAGCATATGCTTATATTCCATGGTACTATGATGTTGTATTATATTTTCAATTGATGCCTAGTATGTGTGCTTGGGTTTACTTGAGTGTGGTGAAGCTAAGAACCCTTAGCCATGATGAGGATGAGCCAAGAACCCTTAAAATTAGTTGAGACAAAGTAAAGAGTCTCCCAAGAGTAAGGTTAAATTAAAATCTCTTAGAGAAAATGGGTGAGGCAAGTCCAAAATCCACAAGAGAATGGATGATGCTAATCCACTTACTTGGCAAGCCTATGTATGCTTTGTATGACTTGTTCAAATGCCAAGGATGCTTCTTGAATGATCATACATGTCATTATGCTCATACATGTATTTTTAAGGCTTGTATTGCATACTTTATATGTGATTAAAAGGTAGATGAGCTATTGGGATTCTTTCAATCTCATTCCCTCCTCTCCAATGTCTTAACATGCTAGGTGGACCAAATGAACAAGTAGATGGAAGCCACCAAGTTGGAAGGTAGGAGATTGACATCAAAGTATCTAGAATTGCCTAGTTTTATCTCTTTTGTAGCTATTCCATGGCATATGATGTAATATTATGATGGAAATATTGTATAATCATTTGAACATGTGTAAATACTTATATATATGATGTATGAATAATAATTAATGCCATATGTATGATATAACATGATTTGGGTATGGAATGACAAGACTAGACATATGCATTCTTGTGTATATCATGGGGTGGTTGAGTGAGTTTGAGAAATATGGGTTTGTGCACCTTTGAGACAAGTTTAGAATGTCATTTTGGTGCATTCCCACGTGCTCAAGTGGCCACACAAGCTTTGGAAGCAAAATTGGGCACTTTGATACTAGTAAAAATCATAAAAGTGATCAAACAGGAACCCTATGGCACAAACTGACCAAATGGATGAATCTTCCCATGAAATTTGGTAGACATGTAGAACTCATTGAGAGCTTTTTGGGAAGTTAAAGTGAAGAAAAATTGGAGCTCTATAGAATTAATTATGAATTTTTAAAATTAAAAATTTTTTACTATTATGGTGTATGTACTATTCATATGGTTAGTTTTGTGTTATATGTCATCTAATGGTTAAATGGTGTCCAATACTTGTTAAACTTTACAGGAATAAACTAAAGTTATAAGCTTTCTGTGGCCACCAAGATCACCTCATTTGGAGGTTTGAGTAGAGAGTTACAATTTTTGAAGTTTAGTGTCAGCACTAGTAGTGCCACTCGACCTCTTGTACTGTTTCATCATAATTTAGTTCCTAAATGAGCTTGGTGTGACCTAGAAATATTTTTCCCTTAGAGTTAACACCTGTAGATTTTTAGAATGACTAAATTTGCATGATTTGGATTTTTTTAGAATTAGTTATGAATTTTCAAAGTTTATGATAGTAACTATGACTGTAGCCCAGATAGTGGAGACCTTGGGGCTTTTCAAATGTCACACATCTTCCAATTCATGTTTCAAGACCTAAAATTATTTTTATCATATAATAGAAATTCAGAGCTTTCCAGAATGGTATAGAGTACTTGATTTGAATTTTTTTAGAATTAGTTATGAGTTTTTAAAGTTCAGGCACAAAATATGAAAATCCTGCCCGAGGCTGCACACTATATTTTCGAGTATACCATCCATTTGCATGAGTTCTAGGCCACTCCTTAAGCTTGTTATGAGTTGTAATTATGTATTTAGATATGAAAATGTGATGGATGAGTTTATATGGCCCACGAAACATTGAATGAAAATTTTACCCGTGACGTAACGCAATGTATTTGCACTTTTCTATGGCTATTCTTTGAGCAACTCATGTGCTTCAAGGAAATAAGCCTACATATGATGTAATTCAAGGGTTTTAGCATGCAAGGATTTCATATTTACCATTGGTTTCCTTTGAATCATGAAAGAAAGCAAGATAGGCCATATTGTGTGTGTGTTCAACCAAGGCATAGATGAATGGGAAACCACGTTTTCAATCCCTAATTAGTGTATTTAGATGTTTTATGATGCAAGAAATAAGAATTTAAACCTAGAATTGAATGAATCTTTGAAATCTCCAAGTTAGGGTATATATGGTACATATTTAGTATGATGAATTCAGAGGGTCTAGGGAGTTGTTCGATTGATTTTGGGGATATGAATAGTCTTAAAATGATATAAGAATTTAGAAGCTATATTTTGAAAGTTGAATTTTTAGGATTCAAGAAAGGGCATTTTGAGATCAAATAGTGTTAGGTTTGTCTAAGCAAGTTTATGATGGGTTTAATGAATCCTAATGACCTCATTTAGATTATATATGATGAGAATTTGAAATTTAGAAGTTGAATCTTAGAAGCATTTCCTTGAGGCTTAAGGTTACATGATGGGTTCTAATATACCAAAAATGAAAAGTATTAAATGAATAGTACCCATGATTGTATAAATAGTAAATATGGAATTTATAACTTGAATTATGAATTCTAGAAGCATGGATTTGCTTAAGACTCATGTTTAGTGGAATCCCTAACCTAGAACCTAAGTTAAGGATTAATTACAGGAGGTTAAAAGCTAAAATAAATGTTATACGGTTAGGCCTTCAAATATGGTAAACATAGAGTATTTTAGATTATGTAATTATCACCTAATAAGTATGAAAAAGAGAGTTCTAAGTACACTTTAAGTGGTCTAAAGCATATTCAAAAGTTAATGAAGCTTAAGAGAAGTTATTATGAGCTTTAGATGTTGATGTTATGTTCATGTGACATGTTTAGAACAAGCTTGTGAGGTTCAATCCAATTATAGGTGTAGAGCTAAAAAAGAAAAGGAAATGGAGCAACAAAAAGAGCGGGAAGGTTAGAGGTTTTATTGGCTTCCTTTCACTTATTCAAGGTAGCTTTGTCTCTCTGTCTTGCATGCATTTGAATGCTTGATTGAGTTAAGATGCTTGTATGTGTTGTTGTTGGATGTATTCTTGAGCTATGCTTTCCATTATGAGCTTTATGGTTAACCTAATATGTTTTTGGCTCCTAACTCCTTATGTCAGGAGAATTGAGTGTAGTAGCTTTTCTTTAACCTATAGTTGGGTTGAGTTAAGCCCAGCTAGTATGTTGAGATGCCATGGGTTGTTGTGAAATGTCATGCTAAAAGTTGTGTTAGAGTTTCATGATGCATAAGAATCACATGCCTACACCACAAGCATTGCATTTCCTTATAGCATTCTTGTATGCATGATTTGGTTAAGATTAATTATTGAGATTTTCTTGAATTTCATCCATATTTCTATCTTTCCTACTAACCAGTGCCAGGTGGAAGTACCGGTGCTAGCAAAGGAAAAGAAAGAGAATGAATTGGGATTAGCAAACATTATGGATGTTATTTGTATATGATTTTTTTGTAACATTACAATGAATATATATGTTAAGTTCTACTTCCTTAGTGATGTATTATATGAACTAGTATGATGTTAATAGTGATGTAACTCTAGCTTGAGTTGTTTAGAATTTTGATGATGATGATGTATGTCTAGATAATGTTATTTGATGTTATTATTATTTGTATTTTCCATGTCTATGAGTTTTGCATCGAAATGTGACCATTTAATTGGTTTGGATAACTAATTTTATATGGGGAAATTTTGTCAAATTCTTTTTAGAATGCAATATAAATTTTCAATCTTTATTAGTTAAGGTAAATTGGTAATAAAGGATTACCAATCATCATCTGCTAAAATGGAATGACATGGAATCATGAAAAGAGTAAGTGAATGTATTTTGAATTTTTTGATTCAATGTTTTACCTGCATGAATAAAAGAACTCGTTGATGAATCATACTAATCAAAGAAGAGCTAGATAGTTAAGGTGTTATATTAGTTGTATCAAAGCAAAGGTTCAGGCATGTTAAATATGGTTAGGGGTTAGGGAAGAGGAATATGTGTTACAGATGTTGGTTTTTTGGTGAAATTCTAGGTGTGCATGTTTGTGGCATATAGGTAAGTTATGTTATAAAATTTACTTAGCCCAAATAGCATGATGAGTATTGCAAAGGGAAGGCCAACTAGAGTAGTGCTTGTAAATCCTAAGCTAGTAGCACTATAGAGTATGATGTTCTACCTAGTGTAATGATAGGCAATGATGTAATGCAGTAGAGCTGCAGCAACAAGAGGATTTGTTCAGAAGGAAACTGAGAAAGTTACTCCCCTCAGCCACTACAATAAGATGTAACACCCTAAAATTTATTAAGGATAATTATGATGATTAGGGAGTTAATGTGGGATTAATTAGAAAGAATTAATTAAGAGATGCAGATACTTAATTTGGGTTTTATAATTAATTCAATTATGCTTAAGACCCACTATAGAAGTCCAATTATGCCACGAGCTTAGTAAGAGAGCCCAATATTAATTTCTTGTAAGCCTAACTTAAATTTTCTGGAGGCCCAATATTTACTTATATAAACTCAAGCTAAATGGACTCTTGAAACTTGGCCCAACCCAACCAAAAATCTACACTCACTTAGAATTGGGCATTAGGGTCAGCCCAAGACCGAAACTTAAACCTTAAACTTTTAGTAGCTACTCCCCATTCTGCAGAAAAGAAAAACATAAGAGGTAAAACAATTTTCAGAGGTCTCTTAGAGGCTAGGTCTTCAATCATCTTCTTAACCCCATTCCCTAATTTTAGAGTCAAAATTAGCTAAGGTTTGACTCGATTGGTTTCTCATTTGGAGCATTTTCACCATACCCAAAATCTGATATGGATTATTTGATGTTTTCTTGAAGGATTTTTAGAGATTAAGGCTATGAGGGATATTAAGTAAGTATAAACTCCTCATTTTGATGCTTTTTCTACTGGTTTAAGACCTCCATAATTGATTTATAGTATGGGCATTAATTTTGTACAAATTTGCTTAGGATTTAGCATGATACTCTAAAGTTACTAGTGGGGGAAACATCCAATCCAAATTTTGTTCTTGTAGTGGCTAGATAAGTGTCCTCTAAGTAGCTATTGGTGATTTAATTCTTTGAATATTGGGTTGCTGCTATAATTGATGAATAGAAATGGTAATGGTCTAATTTTGTGTTCATAGGCTAAGGTAATATTATTGTTAGCTCTCAAGGAAGTGTCTACAAGTGAGGTAACGGGGGTTGATGTTAAATTTTATGCATATATATAATTTAATTTTATATTTACTACACAATTATTGTAACACCATAAATTCTTAGCTCATTTCATACTATTCTCATGCCCAAAGCCATGCCATTCACATAAGAGGCAAGAAAAATGGTATTAAATAATGCATTTCTTAGCGTTGCGTCATGTATAAAATTTTCATTCGGTGTCCCGTGGGCCATGTGAGCTCATGTATCACATCCTCACATTTATTTACATAGATACAACTCATTTCCATCACCAAAATGGACCTAGAGGTCGTGCATGGCAAAGGGAAGCATAAAACATATATTTGCAATTTCGGTCAGAAACTTCCCTTTTCTATCTCAAATTTTAGAAAATCATAAATAATTATAGAAAAATTGAAACCATAAATTCTTTGCTATTCTGGAAAGCTACACATGTCTAATTTATGCTAAAAATAAAACTAGGCTATGAATCATCACAAAGAAAACATTTGATATTCAAAAATGTCCAAAGGTCTGGCTATCTATTGGTGTTGTCATAGGTTTCTGTAGCAAATTTAAAAAATGTCCAATTAATTCCACAAAACTCCAATCTATGAAAATGATACCAATATGGAAAGATACAGATGTTATATAGAGGAAAAAAAACTCTAGACCAATTCAGGCACGTCCATACCTCGAAAACCAATCAAATAATACCTGAGGTCAGTTTGAGTACCTGATACTAGGTAGAATCTTTAAAAATTCATATCTCCCTCTCTAGACTTCCAAATGGGGTGATTCTAGTTGGCACAATTCATTGGAAATGTCTAATTTCTCCCTATAAAATTTCATGGCAATTGAACATCATTTGGGCCCTGAGTGATAGAAATTATTTTCGGACTTGAGTGAATAGTACCCTTGACTAAAACCAGAAAATTTCTCAACTTTGAAAATTTATCAAATATTCCATAGACCTTCAAAAATTCTATTCTTTAACTTCCTAAAAGGCTCTCAACAAGCTCTATATGTATGCCAAATCTTAGATAAAAAAGGGCTCATTTGGACAAAAAGTGATATAGGGTTCTAAAGTGGTCAAATTTTGTTCCATATGAGGTATCAAAATATCCAAATGGTCTCCTTTGACATTTGGTACCTCTTGGAAAAGTTTAAAAGCATAAATATGACTTGTATGAATTGCCCAAATGGTCCCAAACCTCATGCATCTCAATTTGGCTATTTTACTTCCATTTATACACAATTACATAAAGCCATCTAAGAAGCTAGTTTGCTATAACATACTCAAATTATATTCTAATGGTAACATAACATATTCTCCCATTTATACATGACATATTATCATAATTACATATGTTTATAACACCATAGGACATATATAACCATAGATTACATTAATTATCATTTATAAAGCCTTAAAGTAGCCAAATCCATGTATTTTAGTGTCAAACTCTCATTTCTCATGTGGTTGGCTTCCATTCCCTAGATCTCTTGGTCCACCTAGCATGTTAGAACATTGGAGAGGAGGGGATGAGATTCAAAGAATCCTAATAGCTCATCTCCCATTCAATCATACATAAAAGATGCAAAACAAGTCTTACAAATGCATGCATGTGCATATTGTCATGTGCAATTATTCAAGAAGCATTTTCAACATTTGAACAAATTATACATAGCATACAAAGGCTTGCCAAGCAAGTGAATTGGCTTCACCCATTTACTTGTGGATTTTGGATTTGCTTCACCCATTTCTTAAGAGGTTCTTGGACTCAACCTTGCTTTTGGGAGTTAACCTCACTTTTGGGAGACTTTTTACTTTATCTCAATCAATTCTAAGGGTTCTTGGCTCATCCTCACCATGGCTAATGGTTCTTGGCCTCACCACACTCAAGTAAACACAAGCAAATATCATAAAGATCATTTGGAAACATAATACATCATCATGGTACCATGGAGTAAGAGCTCATGCTAGAACATTTTTCATGGCTTGAAATACACATACACACATTCAAAGACAAGTAAAGCAAGCAAGCAATCATGCATGAGAGAAGGTGGAGAGAGCTACCTTGGAAGTAGACACATACTTTTTCTCTTGAATTTACTCTCCCTTCTTCGGCCTCACACATACAAAGGTGTGGGAATGATTTCTCTTGGCCTAAACACAATTTATGGAAGCTAATTAGGTTCATGGAATTAATTCTAAGGCCACACAACTTGCTTAAACTCTAGCTTAACCTATAAACTCCTTTATTGTTCCAAAAATGCACCTAATGAAGCAACACCCATTAAATAAATTCTAGGCCCCATTATTTTCTTTCAAATATGATTATTGACTACTTTTAAGCCTCTTGGAGTCATCACACAATTAAAATAAAGAGTTTAACTATATGTTGCTTCTTTAGGTCATATTATGGAACATATATGGCCAACTCACTTTCTATGGTTTCTAAATTTTTTCCAAGGCCTCCACTCATCTTTACTCATCATATATGATTCAAAAATGGGCTTGGAACAAATTAAAACTATCCCTAGGTACACAAACCCATCTAGGCCAAGGCTATGGAAGATTTTAGCTTCAATAGAGCTTGCTTTGTTTTTTCAAGGGAAGATGCACATGAAGGGACTTCTAAGGATCTTAGAAGTTCATTCAAACACTTATTTAAGTCTAGAAATCATTGTATATAATCAAATTTTACAAGGAACACTTGAAACCCTAGAATTTGCATCTTGAATTTCCATAGTTTTTTGTTAATTCTTTTTACATATTCTTAATCTCCACACTCTTTTTCCTAAGAATCACCCTTGGTTCTACCTAAAAACTAAGCCTAGCCCTCCTAGGACTTCTTGAGTGGGGTGAAATGGGTGGAGAAGAGGAGCAAGGGGAAGCAATCATGGAAGAAGAAATTACCTTATTTTTCTTTGTTTTCTCACTTGAATCTTGTCTTCTTTGAGCTCCTATCTTCAAATTCAATTTTTTTCCTTAATTTCTCCCTTAAAAAAGATTTATAAACTTCATTATAATCATAAAAAACAAAGGAGAATGGAGGAGAAGAGGTTTATAAAGGAGAAAGCATGAAAAACCATGAAAATCCATACTTTTCTACCTTGTTTTCTTCCTTCCTTCATCCTCCTCTTGGTGCGCCTCATCCTAGGGCTTCTTTCTCTGGTTTAGGGTAGAAACATATAAGGCTAAATGAAGGGAACGATGGGGCACCTCATATATATATAGGTGGAGGAAATAAGACTTTTTAAAAATTTCCATTTTGCCCTTCGTTCTTAGCATTTTTGTTTCTAATTCGTTTTAGCTCCTTTTTGAGAACTATCTTTTCTATTATGAAATTTAGATTTCTAATTTAGTAAAATTCCTTTGGAATCACTTAAATCAGAGCTAAAACATTTTCGAACGAATCAGTCAAAGTTTTGGTCAATTGACATTAGAAAGCGTCCATCGGAGGGGCTTTAGTTATCTTAAGGCTTCCCATAGTTTTTAGTACCCCTGAGAACCCTAGAAAACTCAAAAATTTTATTTGAAAAGCCCTCCTGTGAGAATTCCAAAATTTGCTCAAAATGATAAAAATGCCCTTATGTTTCGTCAACCTTTCATTCAAATTCGTTTCTTCACTCTAGCTCTGTTTTTCTTTTCTTTTGAGCTTGAGATTCTTATTTTTAAGAGTCTAGAATGCTTCCCAAATTTTTTGGGACCTTAACTAAGTCATTTTGGGGGACTTGCTTTTGTATCTAGTGAATTTTATTCGTTTACAGAGAAACCGTACATTTGTTTCTCACATTTTCTCTCATTTTCAAAGAACTGGATGTTACAATTATGATTTCGAATGCATAATGAATAGTTGGTTATCTAAATTGTTGTGTTTGGTGTAACATCATAATATCTTAACTCCAATTCATCTCCCACTAGGCTTGATTCCATATGATTTCCAAAGAAAATGACCAAACCGTGGTATTTTACAACTTTAAGTTGGGGTTTAACCGGTCATATTTTGCCCTGTGGGTCTCGTGAACCCATCATTCACATTCCCTACTCAAACACCATTTATAAGACTTGTACATAGTCTCAAAAAACTCACAAACCACGGATATGAAGCCAAAAACCAAGAAAATGCAATTTCTTAAATGAGCCCATAAGTCAGATTTTTGGCTCCAAATTTAGAAAATCATAACTAATTTTAGAAAAATGGGAATCAAGAAAATCATAGCTCTCTAGGAAGCTTTGGATGTTAAATTTACACTAAAAATAACTCTCCACCACAATCTCAACATTAGGACCATCATTGACATCGAAAAAGACACAGAGGTCCGGCTGTTCCTGATACTGGTGCAGTTTACTGTCATGAACTTTGAAAATTCGTAATTAATTTCAAGAAAATCTAATCTGGGTAATCTATACCAATTTGGAAAGCTACAGATGTTAAATAGAGGATAAAAATAACTCCAGATCAGTTCAGGAGCTCTTGGACCTCGAAAACCGATGGAACAGTAATGAAGGTCAGAAACTTCCCTGATGCTGATACAGAACTTCAGCAAATCGTTTTTCTCTCTACATACCTCCAATTGAGGTTCTTCCAGTTGGTATAGGTCACAGTGGATATCTAGTTTATTCTCATAAAATTTCATGACAATTGGACAACATTTGGTATATGAATGGCATGGTTTCATTTTCGGACTTGATGCACAGTACCATGACCAAACCATCAAAATTTTCCAACTTCAACAATTCACCAAATATTCTCTAGACCTCCAAATATTACCCACTTTAGCTTCTCAAGAAGCTCTCAATAGACTCTAGAGGCATGCCAAATTCCATATTAAGAAGAGCTCATCCGGTCATACTTTGACGGAGCTCACAAAATTGACGGTTTTGGCACCCAAAATGGTTTATTGGGGTCCTAATGGCCTCCCACATGCTCTAGCCTCTTTTGGACAAGTTTGAAAGTACAAACATAACATATATGAAATATCTAAGTGATCCAAAACATCATACATTTCAAAATCACTATGCTACGGAGCAAAACGCATCATTTCATATAAGCCATAAAAGGGCCAATTTCTACATTCTCATTACTTTGGCTCTTTACACAATTCATACATCATCTATACATATGGTTACATGTGCTCACATATTTACAACTCAAAAATAATAGGTGCATATCCATTTTGGCATCTTTTTACAACAAAAAAACCAAAAGAACTATACATTTCTCTAAGTATGCTCACTAGGTTCCATGAGGTGTACTTGATTCTCCTTGAGCTCCACCTGGATGTTAAGATGGGAGGGGAAGGGGTGAGATTCGGGGAATCTCAATAGCTCATACTCATTCAAGATGCAATCAAGGCATATAAACTAGTCAAGCATGCACACAAGTCACAATAACACAACAGATGTGTTTCATGCCATGATAACAAATTAATGTCATGATAACAAATCAATGCCAAGAATAGGCTCTAGGGACTTTCGGTCTAGCCTCACCCGAGTTTTTGGGACTTTTGGATTGGCCTCACCCTTGGTTCAGGGACTTTTGGCTGCACCTTACCCGTCTCAAGGAACTTTCGGCACCACCTCACCCGAGCAATTTCCACAATTCATATCATAAGCATATTGGTACCAATGCATCAAGGCAACATCAATGGCATATCTCATCATACAAGCACATACACAACATACAATGACTATTACACATCCAAGAATGCAACGAGAAAGAGTAGAGAGCTACCTTATCGGATAACACAAGTCTTCCCTTTCAATTTATCTTCTCCCTTCTTGATTTCACACTCATAACTAGATGGAGTTGCTTCCTTTGAGTCTAGGCACAACAAAGAGCACCAAATCATTCTCTCATAACTCAATTAAGTACTCACAAAGCTAAAGGGGCTCTTCACCGAAGCAAAACCCCCACTACCCTTGTAAGATCTAGGGATTCTCTCTCTAGAACTCTACTCACTCTCCTTCCTCTCTCAAGCTCTCAAAGAAGAAAGCAAGGAAGAAGAAATGAAGATATATGAGTTCTACCCTTCTTTTAGAGTAGTTTTCCACTTCCCTCTTCTGAACCAAACCCAAATTAACTTCCAAAACCATAGAAAGAGAAGGCAAAAGGAGGAGAACAACATGCTAAGGAGAAAAGCTATGGAAATCTAAAGATTACTCACCTCTTTGCTTGGTCTCCTTGCTTCTCTAGGTCTCTCTCTCTCTCCACAGCTCTTTCTCTCTCCTTAGTCGAAGCTTAGGTCGGTTCTAAGAGAAAGGAAAGTTTGGAAGCTTTTAAAAAGTTAAAATCTCTCTTTTCACGCTTTTCCGGACTCACCCTCGCTATAGCGAGCCATAACCTTCGCTACGGCAAGCTCATGTCAGTCCCAGACCTTTGCCTTCGCTATAGCTCTCACTACGGTGAGCTACTCCCTGGATTTTATATGGGATGCCTGCACTCGCTATAGCTAGAAGCATTTCGCTATAGCGAGAAGGCATTCTCACTATAGCTAGCCCATTTCTTGCTATAGCGAACAGGTACATTTGCTATAGCTAGGCTGTAGCTAGCAGACTTAGAAAATTTTCAGCCTTCGAAAATTTTTAGCTTTTCTTTTCTTTCCCTTTTCTTTTCTCTTTTCTTTTCTTTTCTTTTTCTGGTTGTTACATTTGGACCTTGTGAGTCCATGGTAGAGTTGTGGTATAGCTGTTACTTGTGCATTGTGCTTCGATCTAGCCTCGAGTTGTGATCAAACCCTGATATGCACTGAGCCTAAGTTGTGCTCATTAGGAAGTTGATATCGTGGACAGGCCTTTCCTAGTGTTAATGGCCTTTAACATGTGAAATGTGATTACTAATATAAGATAATAGTCACTGATAGCCTAATTATTTCATTTGCTGATATGACTGGTGCATTTTTTTATACTTATTTGATTTTATGCATATATATTAATTAAATTAGAATATATGAATGAAATTTGCCTTTGGTTACTGAGATTTGCATCTTACCCCATTTCATGGGATAATACTTTCAGGTGAAGGCTCTTAGTGTAAGGATAAGGGGAAGCAAGTGAATAAAAATCCATGAGCTTCAACCATGTGTGAGAAAGGTTATACTTGGACTGATTTAAGTAGAGTAGATGCTAAATTTTGTATTTCTCCATGTATAGCATCATCATATAATCATGTTGCCAAGTGTAGGAGTTTGTATTTTGACAACTTAGAATATATCTATTAAGGAGTTAGGCCTCATATTAAATTGGTATTTGATGTATGAACTTATAATATCTGATATGAAACTTAGTTGATCCTATGATATGGTATACTAATTGGAAACATAATCATGTGATACGCTAGATGTTGATTTAAACTAGTGATGTATGGAACCTCTAATAGAATTATGTTTGAGTATTAATGTTAGTAGTTTATAAATCATTTGTTGTCATTAATCCATGAATTGGGTAGTTAGATGAGTGGGAAACTAACAGCTAAACTTTGAATCAGTAATGATAGGTAAGTTAGACAAACTAGGTAGATGAAAGTCATTAAAGCCTTATAAATTCAGGTAGAGTGACCTTAGAGTATTACTAGAGGGAGAGTTGAAGTGTATAGGATGAATCTTAGGGAGAAATGGTGTAGGAGAATGTCACGCTACAACTAAGAAGAGCTGAGCCACTGCCAAGAGTCTGACAAAAGCTAGGAGCACATGGCACAAGGCAAAAAATGTAACACCATAAATTCTAGCTCATCTCATGCTTTTAAATGGCATAATATCATGAACCATATAGGTTTCCCATAAAAAAAGCAAGGAAAATAGGATTATTTTCCCGTTGCGTCATATCTAAAAATTTGCAATCGGTGTCACGTGGATCGTGTGAGCTCATACTATGTATTCTCATATTTAATTACATCATTACAACTCATTTGCATCACAACGTCATGCCTACAATTCATGGAAACCGAAATGAAGCATGAAATGGGCTTAGTGAATTTCGGCCAGATTTGCTCCATTTTCTGACCAAATTTGGAAAATCATAACTAAATCTAAAAAAATCAAAATCATACAATCTTGGTTATTCTGAAAGGATTAGGATGTCTACTTAACATAAAAATATGCCTAGACCATAACTTGTATCACAAAGGACTTTTGACATCTAAAATGATCTAAAGGTCAGACTACATTCTGGAACTGATATAGAATTCTACAAAAAATTTTGAAAATATCCAATTAATTCCAAAAAAATCCAATTCATACAATTGATACCAATATAGAAATCTGTGGATGTTAACTAGAGAGCAAAAATATCTCCAGACCAGTTCATCAAACCTAAACCTTGAAATTTAATGGAACAGTACTTCAAGTCGGGCAAAATTTCTGATACTGGACAAAAATTTCAAAAATTCATATCTCCCTCTCTAGACCTTCAAATAAGGGGCTTCTAATTTTTATGAGTCACTGTGATGGTCTAGTTTCTCTGTATAAAATTTCATGGCAATTGGACATCATTTGAGCCTCGGGTGATAGAATTCAAATTTGGACCAAATGAATAGTACAGTAGACCAAAACATAAAAATTGACAACTTTGAAAAATCATAAAATATTCTGTAGACCTCCAAAAATTATCATCTTTAACTTCTCAAAAAGCTCTCAATGAGAACTAATTGCATAGCAAATATCAAATCAAGACTAACTCATTTGGCTAAAAAGTGACATAGGGTTCCATTATGGTCAATTTTGGCTCTATATAGGGTACCAAAGTTACCAAATGGATTTCCCTTGGTCTTGGCACCTTTTAGGCAAGTCTAAAAGTATATTTAAGACTTGTATGAGCTGCCCAAATGGTCCCAAACCTTATGTATCTCATTTTGGCTATTTAACCCACACTTATGCACATTTCCATGAAACTTCCAAATTGCATACTTGGGCATTACATACTCAACATATATGCTAGAGTTGGTACATCATATCCATACCTTTAAACATCACATAATATCATATTTACACATGTCTCAAGAGTCATAGACCATTTACAACATCATATACATTATGAAGCATTATTATAGTTCCAGAAAGAATAAAACTAGATATATAGTTATCAATCTTCCTTCTTCATTGTTGTTGGCTCCCATTGCCATAGCTACTTGGTCCATCTAGCATGTTAGATCATTGGAGAGGAGGGGATGAGATTCAAAGAATCCCAATAGCTCATCTCCCATTCAATCATACATAATATGTGCAAAGCAAGCTTTACAAATGCATGCATGAAAAAAATGGAAGTCATGGACATTTTAAAAGTAAACTTGGCATATGAACAATTCATACAAGACATTCAAAAGCTCACCAAGTGTTTGGAATGGCCTCACACTTCTCCTCATGGATTTTGGACTTGCCTCACCCATTCTTTAAGAGCTTTGGATTCAACCATACTCTTGGGAGCCCACTTTTCTTTTGAGAGACTCTTTGCTATGTCTCAACCAAGCTCAAGGGTTCTTGGCTCATCCTTACCAAAGGGAAGAGTTCTTGGCCTCTCCACACTCAAGCAAACTCATACAAACATCATGTAGTCATTTTAAAATATAACATGGCATCAAGAATCATGGCATATAAAGGTATACTAGCATACTTTTCATAGCTTGAAAATACACATACACACATTCTAAACTAAGCTAAACACACATCTATCCATGAGAAGAGGTGGAGAGAGCTACCTTGTGTGCACTCACACACTTTTTTCTTGAAATTCAAGCCTCCTCTTTCAGCCACACACCCACAAATTGGTGGAGATGGTTTTTCTTGGCCTAGATATAATTTATGAGAGCCAATTAAGTTCATGAAACACATTCTAAAGTTACATAACTTGATGAAACACTAGATTGCTCTATAGGCTCCATATGGTCCATAATTGCACCTAATGAAGCAACACCCCTCAAATGATTTTTAGGCCTCTTTCTTTCCTTCCAAATATGATTCTTAACTCCTTTTCAGTCTCTTGGAGTCATCACACCATTAAAACAAAAGGCCCAACACCATGTTGCTTTTTTAGGTCATAATATGGAACCTACAGCACCAAATCAATTTCTATGAGTTCTAAATTTTTTCCAAGGCCTCTCTTCATTTTCATTCATCAAATATGACTCAAGAATGGCCTTAGAAAAATTTAAAATTCTCCCCCACACATAGAACCCTCCTTGGCCGAGACTATGAGCATCCTTGGGCCACTTGGAGTTTTCTTGATTTTCTTGGAGGAGGAAGCTTGTGGGGAGCATCTTAGGTGCCTCAAGAACTCATTTATACTCTAAATTAGACCTAGGAAGCATCACATAAATTCATAATTTGAAAGGTGCACTAGAAACCCTAGGTTTTGCATCTTGAATCCTAATGCCTATTTCATGGTTTTCTTTGCATATTCTTATTCCTCTCCATCAAATACCTAAGATTCATGCTTGGTTGAGCTTGAAAATAAGATCTTCCTAGGGTTCTTGGTGTAGGTCTAAATGGAGAAGAAAGGAACATCAACATAGCTACCATAGAATACATTTTTACCTTGTTTCCTTAGTTAGTTTGGCTTGAATCTTGCTTTCTCCAAGATCTTCTCTTCAAATCCGAAAATTCCCCTCTATTCTTCCTTCAAAATAGCCCTCAAAACTTCAGAAAAATCATGGAGAAGAAGAGGGAAAAAGAGGAGAAGAAATTGGTGGAGAGAAAGCATGAAAAACAAGCAAATTTCCATACTTAAAGCTTGAATTTTTCCTCCTTCTTCTCTTCTCTTAGTGCACCACTTCCTAGGGCTTTGCTTCTGGTTTAGGGTTGGAAAATCTGAAGTTGAATGAGGGAGAGTGTGAGGCACCACTTATATATAGTTAGGGCAAAAGGACTTTTTCAAAAATTCTAATTTTGCCCTTTGTACTTTGCATTTTCGTTTCCCCTTTGTTTTAGCTCCTTTTTGAGAACTGTCTTTTTCATTATAAAATTTAGGTTCCCAATTAAGAAAAATGCCTTTGGAATCACTCAAATCAGAGCTAAAACCTTTCTGAACTAATCCATCAAAGTTCGGGCACACTGACATTGGAAAACATCCACCGGAGGGGATTTAATTGTCCCGGGGCTTTCCATGGTTTTCAGAGCCTCTGAGAACCCCAGAGAACTCAAAACTTTCATTTAAAAATCCCTCCTATGTGAATTCCAAAATTTGCTCAAAATTACGAAAATGCCATTACGTTTCGTAAACTTTTCGTAAGAAATTGTTTCTTCATTCTAGCACCATTTTTCTTTTGGTCTGAGCCTCGAATTCTTATTTTTAGGAGTCTAGAATGCTTCCTAAATTTTTTGGGACCTTAACTACATCATCTTAGGGGACTTCCTTTTGTATCCGGTGAATTTTATTTGTTTACGGAGAAACTGTACGTTACGTTTCTCATGTTTTCTTTGGTTTTTGGAGAACCAGATATTACAAAAAAGCTAGCCCAAGGAGGGTAATAGAAAGTAGTTTCGCCACAACACGAGAGGTCAAGTTGTGGCGAGAATTAAGGGAGGAAAATTTTGTCTTCTAGAGAACAATTTCGTTGCAGTGCAAGTATAGCCTGCCGCAACACAAATCATGAAATTTTCTTCAGTAGGTTTCAGGGTGCTCTTCTGCCACGGTGCCATATAAGCTCACCACAGTGTGAAAATGTGAGGGGTTGAACCTGAGAGCAACTTCATCTTGGCATGAAAATCTTAGGCCATGATGCAAGGTGCGAAACTTAATTTTTAAGTTCCAGTAACGAATTTAGCTGCGATAGGGAAGGTTCAAGTATCGACAAAGGTTCCTAAATTCTTATTTTTAGCCTAGAAACTTTGGTTTTTCTTATGCTAGTATTAAGAGATGATTTGGAAACACTTATAAGAGGATTTGGTGAGTTGGAATCAATAGTTAAATGAATAAAAGACATCTTATTGATAATTAGAATCACTTATAGATTTAAATAGTTGTGATGTTAGGCTAATGACCCTAATAAAATCAAGGTTCAAGTTTCTCCACCTTTTTCCTAATTTGATTATTTGAAATGGTTTTAGACCTTAACTCATGCTTATTAATTGCATAATTAAGCTTGATTTCTGTGATTAGAAATTAGGGTCATTACATAAGATAACCCAGAGAATTTGGAAGTTATACCCTTAAGCCAAAACCCACAGGTGTCACTCTATAAAACCTTATCCAGCCTCAACCTACCATCTGGCTAATAAAAGATTAATGCAGAATGCAAGGCCCTCTAGCTTGGATTATATAGTTAGTAGGGTTACTCATGGTTATGGAGTGTATTTCAGAACATGAGGACTTATTAGCCATATTTAGGTTAATGAAAGTACCAAATTGTTGTGAGTGAGATAGAGAAAAAAAGTTAGAAAACCTAAGACCCTTAGAAATAGATTCGATATTTATAGAGAATAGTTAAGTGATAGAAGAGTAGTAGGCCCAGTATATGAGTCCAAAAAAGAGGTTAAGGTGTTTTAAGACTGAGCCTCGAGTAATTAAGAAACAACAATACTTTAGAATGAGAATGATAGTGTACAATAGTAGTAAAGGTTGTAGAGGCCACCTTGAGGTGTTGATTCCTATCTAGAATACTACTCTGTATGATATGGTGGATGGGTTAATAGTATCAACCCAAGACATACAAAAAATGTTTTAAGTGTATATATATATAAAAGAATAAGGCAAGGTTAGAGAATGTTAGGAGTATCCAACTAGATTGTACTTTAAAAAAATTGTAATCAATTCAGTGTCAGATATGGAGAAAATCCAGTTAAAGATTAAAGAATAAGATTGAGATGAATCAGACCCCCTTAATCTTTTCAAAAAACAAGTCAGTCAAGGTAAACTTAGAAACGTAAGGGAAAGCTTTTTATTCTAGATAAGTAAAGGAATAATAAGGAATTAATGAGAAAGAAGGTGGCAACTTCAAAGCCAAGAACTTTATAAAGTTAAGAACAAATGAAAAAGCTATACAGTTTCGTGCACTTGAAAGCATTGTTGTATTTGATATGACTGTCTATATAGTATGATATAATGCCTTGAGTAGAGACAATGAGATAAGAGAAGATAGCCTAGAGATAAAGTAATAAGTAATAGAAAAAAATTTAGAGAAAGAGTTCTTTTTGTCTTTGTAGTTGTCACATAATATAAAGAAGTAATAGAAAAGTAAGAGAAAGGTACTCTAGATTGTTAGAAAGCAGGTAATATACTAGTGATAGTGGTTTGAGCTTAGTTATGATACTCTTATATATTAGTGATTGATGTTGAGATTTGCTTGTCATGGTGGTTACATGATATTGAGTCTGGCCAACTCAATGGTAATGTAACTTAAGTGCATAGCAAATGATAGTATCAACCATAAAGAGCATATGATGATCCAAGAGCATCCTAGTCAGTTTAGTTAAAGGATAAACTAAAGAAAAGAAAGTAAAGGGGTTCTAGTAGCATTGAAACTATAAGAAAAAGTATTAAGAACGAATCCCTAATATAGAGTGATGTAAGGGAAACATGCCTATAGCACTAGAATCTAAAAAAAAAAAAATCAAGTAGCACAAATTTAGCATGTATGGTATGAGTCCCTTGTAATAAAATCAAATGAAATGTTAAAGAGACCACTATATAGTATTTATCCTGTAAGAGAAGTTAGATATACTTAATGAGTAAAATACCCTATTAGATATAGAGCACACTAGTGCTAAAGGCACTTAAGTGTGAGGTATAGGCATGATTAGAAATTGCAAGATAACTTAAAAGTGATAGAATGAATACATGTAAAGTGTAAGCCCAATTTACATTATTAAGCAAAGAAAGTAAAGTAAAGCATGCTAGTAAGAGTAAAGAAAATGAAGCAAGGTAAGCTAATAAGAAAAAGAAAGAGAGAAAGTATGATGAGGCTAGAAGTGGGAAACTGATGATTGCATTAGGAGTAGTTAGTACATGTCAGAATACTATCGAGTGTCATTGCTATCAGATAGTTATAGAAATGCTAATGGTTACAAGACCCACTTCACATGAAGAGTATAGTAGACATATGAGTTTAGCCTTAAAGATTATAAGCAATAGTTGCCAAACTTAGTAAATATGAATGTTATTTACAGACACAGTGATCTTAGGCTCTGAAACCTCTTAGAGATGGATCATAGTAGATCTTAGTATAATATAGTAGGTTGCAGTAGACCCTAGCAAGGCTCTAAGAGATTATAGTAGATCCCATAGAGTTACAGAGAGCTTATAGTTATAGTACAGTAGTTCTTTTAAGAGATGATATGTCATCCCTTACTATATAATGCTTTTCCTACTACAAATACCTCATAAAGAACTTATAAGAGCCACTGAAAATTTGAACTAATTAAAATTTTCTTTTTTAAAAGAACTTCCTCATACAATTTTATTATTCATTTGGTCATTCCCAAAATATTGTCTAACTTTGAAAATGAGTAATTAATTATAAAAAAAATCATATGAGGTCGGTTCAAGGCTCTAATTCAAGCTCTCTAAGTCCTTTACAAGGAAAAAAATACTTGCTAAGTAGAATCCATATAAATTCCTATAAAAATGTCCTTCCAAAAATCAGACGATTTTACCCCTCATTTGACTTATTATTATATATATATTATTTGCTTTTACATAAGCACATGTATCTTTGCATTTTAAGCACACTAGTCATATTCTCTTTACTTAAGAGTTAAGTATATACATGGCTCTCTATTACATACCCGAGTACCTTACAGTACCATACCATAACTCATACATATAAAAATCCAAGATACTTAATTACATGACCAAAATGTGATGCATAAAAGTAAGGTCCTCGGTTTATGCCTCCACACATTTTGCCCTTTTTTTGCTTGAACTCGGACTTAACATAGGTTATATTTGGGGTGAGATTATGAAATCTCAGTAGTAAACCAATCTCATTCACAAGCTAGCATGTAAGTATATAACATAATGCCAATCAAGGTATCACATACTACATAGTAATGCAAGGAATTTCATACAAGGCCAAGCACAATCTAAGCATACATGTCTCATCTTATAGCATAAATGACAACTTGATATAGTATAACACTTATCATTATACAAATATACAAGTTTAAAGAAAGAGAAAGGAAAACTACTACCTTAGCAAACTTTGCTTCTCAAGCTTTGGAACTTAATTTACTTGCTTTTGGAGTTCCTAAACAAATATCAAACCCTATAATCATAATGATAATTCATTATAATCAATACATAAACTTTAACTACTAAAGTAGTATAACCCTTTTTGACTCATTGGAACCATTGGAATTGGAAAAATCTAACTCCTTCCTTTCCAATCCATTATGACCGAATAGTGTGTATTTCTTGGCCAAAATTTATAAATTTTATTCCATGAGTTTTGGGGGCTTTGCCATAGATATTCCTAGCTAAAAACACCCTTTTGAATCCATTGGAATGGATAAAATTATCAAATTCGAGACCCAACAATACGTTTTGGTCATAACGTAACTTAGCTCCGTTTTAGGCCCAAAAGTGAGTTTCTTTGGTTTTAAAAATTCCATAGCCTCTTCCTTTATATTTTAGGACTTGAAATTTGGTATACATGACTTTAGGATATTAAGAAAACACCATAAAAATTTTTAGGAAATTTGGACAGCATCTCCCTAACATTTCCATTTTCTCAAAAA
Source organism: Erythrophleum ivorense (assembly GCA_026724425.1). Taxonomy (NCBI): domain Eukaryota; kingdom Viridiplantae; phylum Streptophyta; class Magnoliopsida; order Fabales; family Fabaceae; genus Erythrophleum; species Erythrophleum ivorense. The sequence continues at coordinate 289,962 of JAIUCV010000626.1, read as the reverse complement.
TTATAATCTTTGTGTTTTTCAAAGTTCCAGCATATAACAAAGATGGATAAGCCCATATGGCCTCCATAGTCAATATATAAACTCCATTTCTAGGGCTTCATATTCAACATATAAACTCCATTTCTAATCATCCATATGCTATCCAAAAGTGGCCCATAGCTAGGGTTTAACAAAACTAACTTAAACCATGTAACTTTGAAGTGCAAGGTGGAGAAAACTTATTCTTTAAACTTAATCCTTGATTCCTTTGCTTTTCTCACACTAAAATCCCTTATTTTCCCACTTAGAGCAACATGCCACCTTGAAGAAAGGATCAAGATGCAGCTGCCCTTTGGAGAAAATGATTGGAGGATGAAGAAGATGAAGAAATTTGGCAAAGAATGGTAGTAGTTTTGCTTGATTTCACTTCTTCTTCCACTTTTCCTCCCTCTCTCACTCTCTTCATGTTTTTCTCTCCCTCTCCCTTGTGTGTGGTGTGAAAATGGTGGAATGGAGGTGAAGAAGATGAACTTAAATGAAGTTAAATGGTCATATCAAATTTGGACCCTTGGATTAACCTTTTCAAGATTAAATCTTAACATTCCATTCCTTTTTTTTTTCTTTTGATTACTAAATATCTTCTCCCCAAAATTCCTTGGGCACACACTTTGATTCTTATTCTTAGCCCTTAAGTTATGGTAATTTGATGGTTAGTAACCATGGTTAATTTTTTTAACTCAACCATGGTCAATTTTTAACTCAATCATAGTTAATTTTTAACTTAACCATAGTTAATTCTTTAAACTAACTAAAATTCTTTCTTTTTTTCTTTTTATTTTATATCTATATTTAGATTTCATTTTCTCTAAAGCCCTAATTGTATCTTCTTTCCTCTTATTAGGCCTTTAGAATCAGGTATTGGGCCTTATAACAGTCTAAAAATCGGTGTCCAAACCCGATTAAGGTTTTACAGTACAATACATACCTTTAGACTTTTTAAAATTTATAAATATTATTTTCTCTACTTTCTGGCCATACTGAGCCTCAAACATAGATCAGGGGCCCTCATGCTCGATCCTTATAAATTTCTGTGTCAATCGGACATCCGGATCTTTAGGTGTAATTTTCACAATTCTGTATTATGATTGTGCTCTAAAATTTTTATTTATTATAATTTAGTCCCTGAAACTCTTTCAGGGTTTCTTAGCCTTTTAGCTATTTCTATTTCCATGGTTGTTACAACTTTCTCTTTCTATTTTGCTCATGGCTACTAATTGGGCTAATTGGATCCCAGATCGAATCCCATCCGGCCATCTGAACAACGTGGCGTCATTAGATCCTTCTCATCAAACGGAGTTTAACCGTGAGTCATAGATTTTTGAGATTCCTGCTTGATTTTTTGATATTTGTGCCTAAATCCACAAATAGAGGGTGAAACTAGGGTTCCCTGAACTTTCGAGCAATCTATACATTTTTTCTGGCACATAACTTTTTTTTGCATTTTAGTCCGTGGCTCCTTCATACTTAACCTTGGAGACTCTTCGAGACCTTTTTCTGATCTTCTTTTTTTCATCTATTTTGGTACTAATTTTAGAGCACCTTTGGCCTTCACTTACCATTATTTGTAGTTTAGAATATCATTCTAATTTTATTGGATCTCAATTCACTCTATTTGAGGGACTCCTTTTTGTATCCGGTAAATTTTGTACGTCGATAGAGAAACTGTATATTATGTTTCTTATGTTTTCTTATGTTTTCTCGCATTTTCAAGGGACCAGATATTACATGATAGGCTAAGATAATTTTTACAAATAAGTTTAGTCTCTAAGACCAGTATAGTTTTAAATAGTCTTTGTCTCAAAGACAAAAAACTTTCTTGGTCTGGCAGATTATTACAACATAGTTATTAAGGCTTTACTTAGATAGATAAGCCACTGACTAGACTTCCTTGATAGATAAGTACAATACGTAGGATGAGGAAAGTAAGAGAGTAGCTTTCCAAAGTTATAGTTAGATGAACCGCTACCTAATAGTTATTAAGCCTATTTAAGAGAAGAGAAATCTCTGTATACTAGAGTTGTGTATCCAGAAAAAGGGGTTAGGTGTAGTTATTTGCTATATGGTAAGTGGTAAAGTATGCATCTAGAAGTTGAGGCTATGAGAAGTTTTTATCCCTTAGGGATATAGTGTTAGTCGGTGGTAGTCACTCTTCAATGCTAGTAAAGAAGAGTTAAGAGTTATGATAGTTAGTTATAAAGTTAAGAACTTGAATAGTACTTACTCTTAAGTAGATAAAGAGAGTAAAGAAAATTTTAGGCTTAAAAGGGCTAATATAGTAGTAAGTAAAGAAATTGAGACAATTAAAAATATAAGTTCCTTAAAGGAGCTACAATCCTAATAAGTGGTTAAAATATGAGGCCTATAATAGAAAGAGATATAAACTCTTATTATGGGATGAGCTAGTAAGAAAGAATATAAAGGTAAATAGTGGATTGAACATTTACATAAGTTAAGTAGATAGGAAAGAATCTCTAATGGCTTGTAATGAATAGAGAAGGATAAAAAGATTATGCTAAAAGCCATTCGAATATAGTATTGGAGATTTAATACTAATAAGATATCTCCAATCACAAATACAAATTAGTCCATTAAATAGAAAAGCTTAACCTCTATGAATTAGTTTGGGACCAATCAGATGCAGAATAGTAAGCTTTCCCAATAATAGGCTAAAGTTATTAGAACATGTTTCAATATCAAAAGGTAGTCTCCCCTCATGATAAGAGCAACTCATATGCTCTATAGAAACAACACTAGAAGAAAGGAATAAATTACAATAAGATTTGAACTAGTTGATGATAAAATTTTCTGGTGGAAGCAGATTTGAATGAGGCTAGTCCTTAAAAAAAATAAGTGAAGACAAAGGAAAGAAAGGTTAACTAGAAGAAGAATAATACCAAAGTCTCCAAATTTTGAGGATAAAATTTATTTTAGGGGAGAAAGAATGTAACATCTGACTTAAATTAAACTAGAATTCAGCAAGATAATGAAAAAGGGTCTCAAAATAAAATAAATAAAGGTCAAATAAGGGTAAAGAATTAATTAAGACATGGCTAAACAAAGAAAAAAGGTACATCCGTGGAAAATTCGTAATTTTGAGAAAATTTTAGAAAACTCAAGGAAAAGAATTTTAAAGGTCAAAATTAAGCTCATTAGGATATTTAAAGATCTTGAAAATCATAGGAACAGTCTAAATCAGTAAAAACCTTTTTTATACGCTAAAAAAGTCAAATACTATCGAGACTTTAAGAAAATCTACTTTTCACTATTTTAAGTCATCTACATTTGAAAAATAATATTTTTATGTGAATGAGCACTTAAAATTGTGTAGGGAGTAGACAGATCCTGAAAAGTTTAAAAAATGGGTTCGAATGGAACAAATATACAAGCATGGACAAAATGGTCATTTAAAAAAATTATAAAGTGAGGCTTCTTAAGCAAGCCACGTCCCTTATCTTCCTTAACCTTTCAGTTTTAGATTTTGGAACCTTTAATGGTGTCACACATGAGGGAGGAAAGAGAAGGATTTCAACCCTTCATTTAGTTAAGTAAACGACCCTATTTCACCTCGTACCAATTAGGAAAGTTGATATACTCTCTGAGAGCTTTCTAATAGTAGTTTTATTTTTATGAAATCTTGAAGTTCAGATCTGACCCAAGGTAAAAAGAAGTTTTATTCAAGAAACTAATCGATGAAAATCAGTCTACACGAAGAGTACTCTGCACTGAAATAAGTTTCTAACTTAAACACTTGCAAAATCTTTGTATTTCTTTGCCTTAATGGTTCGACCATGAGAGAGGAAGTGAGGAGGAGAGATTTTCTTTAAATTTTCTTGATGAATTCAAGGGTTTTAGCATGCAAGGATTTCATATCTACTATTGGTTTCCTTTGAATCATGAAAGAAAGCAAGATAGACCATATTATGTGTGTGTTCAACCAAGGCATAGATGAATGGGAAATGATGTTGTTTTCAATTCCTAATTAGTGTATTTAGATGTTTTATGATGCAAGGAATAAGAATTTAAATCTAAAATTGAATGAATTCTTGAAATCTCCAAGTTAGGGTTTATATGGTACATATTCGGCCATGATGAATTTGGGAGGGTCTAGGAAGTTGTTCAATTGATTCTGGGCATATGGATAGTCTTAAAATGAGATAAGAATAATAATGGAAGCATTGGATTGAATTTAGAAGTTATATTTTGAAAGTTGAATTTTTAGGATTTAAGAAAGTGTATTTTGAAATCAAATGGTGTTAAGTTTGTTTAAGTAAGTTTCTGGTGGGGTTAATGAATCCTAATGAGATTATTTAGATTATATATGATGAGAATTTGAAGTTTAGAAGTTGAATTTAGAAGTATTCTCTTGAGGCATAAGGTTACATAATGGGTTCTAATTTTCCAAAAATGAAAACTATTAAATGAATAGTACCAATGATTATATGAATAGTAAATATGGAATTTATGGCATAAATTATGAATTTTAGAAGCATGAGTTTGCTTAGGATTCATATAATACTTGGTCTTTTTTAAATTGAATTAAAATCAATGAGTTATGAAAGGAAGACTCTAGAATCAAAGGATTAAGGCTAAACAAAATTAGAATAATAATCTAGGTATCTAAAATGGGGATACCAAGTTAAAGATACCCTAAAATCAAAGTTTAGATGGGTAAATAAAATTTTTCAAAAATATAGTGGCATTTTTATAATTTCAAACAAATTTTTAGAAACTCAAAGGAGGAAACTTTAAATGAAAAAATTAGGCTTCCCAGAGTTTTCAGAGGCCTTAAAAACCATAGAAACCTTTAGAATGATTAAAACTCCTCCGGTGTATGATTTAGGTCGTCGATTGATTTGAACTTTGACTAGATAATTTGGGATGACTCCAAAGGCCATAAAATTAAAATTTTATATTTTTAATAAATTAGAGAACTTAAATTTTTATATGAAAAAGATGGTTCTAAAAAAGGAGCTAAATGGAGTGAAAACAAGAAAATTGAAGTCAAAGGGCAAAATGGAAATTATGAAAAATGTTATAACTTACCTCTTCCTTCTTAAACTAGGCTAGCACGTCCTCTACACTTTAAAACAAAACCAAAAGAGAGAAGCACATCAAGGGGATGAGAAAGAAGAAGGAAAGAAGGCCAAGAAAAGGTAAGAAAATGGCACTTTTTCATGTTCTTGCCTTCACTAACTTGGTTCTCCTCCTTGAGCTCTTTTTTTTAATAGTTTTGGTTTGTAAAAAGAAGCATTTTTATGGCTGGTTTGTTAGAGGAATGAGATAGTTTGAAGAAACTAAGCCAAGTATCAAATTTCTCTCTTGAAAGATATTAGAACAAGGTATGTTTCTATAGTTAAAAATTGCTTCTCCTTAGTCCTTCCCTTGTGTATGTGTTATGCCTAGGCTAGGGGAGGATGAAAAGAGATGATTTGTAATCAAAACAAGGTTGACCCAAGAGTTTTGAAGCATGGAGAATTAAAATATATGATTAGAATTAAGAAAGGAGCATTAGGAAACAAGACATGGAAGTTAGGGTTTCAATTGTACCTTGAGAGTTTTGGAACTTTAAGAGGATAAGCCAAGCCATATTTAATCATGTTTAGACTCTAGAGAAACCAAGGAATAAGAGTATGTATCCAATTCCCAAGGAAAAGCAATCAAACTCTATATAGCTTCGTAAAGGGTATAGGTTCGGCCAAGTGAGGATGAGCTACCTAGGAAGTGTTTCTTTGAGTTCTAATAAATTTAGATTTAGAGACTTAGATATGATGAATAAATAATTATGGAAGCATTGGATTGAATTTAGGAGCCCTCAGAATGAAGGTTGAAATTTTAAGGACCTAAATGAGGTTAATGAAGCAAGTTAGTTCTAAACCCTTTTAACCCAACATGTAATGATTCAAATGAGTTTCATAAGAGTTATAAGACTTGTCGCAATCAAGAAATTGGGATTCAGAAAGCAAAAACCAAGGGTAGCTTTATTATAGACCTAAAACTAACTTTATGTATTACATTGAGCTCTAATGAAATTCAAGAAAGATAATGAAGCCTAGAATCAGTTCTATGTAACCCAAACTCACTCATTTATGGGTGCCAGGACAAGGAAAGTAAAGGAACAGGAAGCCAACAAGTGGGTTAGTAGTAATTCAAGTTTCTAGGATCAAAAGGTAGCTTTATCTCTCTTTCTTGCATACATTTGAGTACTTGAATGAGTTTGAATGCTTGTTTGTATTGTTGCTTGATGCCTTCATGAGATATGTTTAACATGATTTCCATAATGAGCTTTATGCATGGATATGAGATGTATTTCAGCTCCTAGCTCCCCTAAAGCATGAAATTGAGTGCAATAACTCTTGCTTGGCCCCGGGTTGAGAAGAGTTGAGCCTAGCAAGTTTATGATGATGTCATGGCTAAGCAATGAATGAGTTTTCATATTTTATGATGCATTATGCATAGCATACACTCATGGCATTCTAAATTGGTTGAGATTAGTGACTAAGATTCTCCTAAATTTCACCCCTATGCTCCCACTAACCATTTCCAAGGTCACCAAGCAAGGATAAGGATGAAGAAAGAACTTAGAATCTAGATGTTGTGTATTAAAGTGTTATTATGTATCAAATCTTGACATATGCATGTATATGACATTTTATATGTATTATGATGAACCTATGATGTATATGAAGATGTTACTTAATGTTTAATGTTAGAATCAAGTGTAAAAGTATGAGAATCGCCATCTATGACCATTGTAGGCAGTGCATGTGCATTATGGTGGTATTGAATGTATAAGATGATGTGAGGCATACATGTAATCTTGGGTATTAAAGGATCAAGTTTTGATCCACCTATTTTGAAATGTTATATAATGGTTAGAAAAGCCATATAAGATGAAAAAAAATGTGCTCAAAGTGGACAGAAACCAATTGGATCCCAAATGTTCCGTGTTAGTGCCAAAATTGGTCTTAAATTTGCCATAAAAAACTCCTACGTCAAAATGGCCTAAATGACTTAATTTGAGCATAAGATTTGGCATGCATTTAGATCCCTCCTAAAACTTTTTCTCAAGCTAAAAATCATAATTTTTGGAGTTGTATAAAATATTTTATAAATTTGTGAAATTGTGCAAAATTTTCAAAATGGTCCTAATATTGTTCATACAAAATAGCTATGATATTTCATATCTTTTAGGGGACAAATGAAGTCCAATACTTATGCAATTTTACAGACATATAGTTGGCATTATAAGCTTTCTGTGGCCACTTAGATAACCTAATTTGGTGTCCTGTAGCTTAAGTTGTACATTTTCAAAGTTTAGGTTTGTCATATGGCTCCCAACCCAACTAGTGTTATTGTTCTATTATATTTGACAAGGCAAATGAACACAATTTCATTTGAAATTTTTACAACATATAGTTCACATCCTAAGCTTTCCATAGGCATATAATTTGTATGATTTGGAGTTGTATAGTTTGACTTATGAATTTTCAAAAGTAGTGCAAATTTTGGACTTATGCAGCCATCTTGAGTTAAAAGGAGATTTAGGGTATCCCACAAGTTAGGAATCATAAATTGAGTATGAACAAACTTGTTTATGATAAAAATGAATTAAGGAAAAGAATGAATCAAGTTTGGTTTTGGAAGCTTAGAAATGAATGTGAATTATGCTCGAAATCTCATATTTAATATGACTAAGTTAGTAAGAGCTAGGTATGACAATTCATGTAACGACCCTAATTCCTAATAACAGTAATTAAGCTTAATAAATCATGATTAATAATTGTGAATGAAGGTCTAATATCATTATAATTAATTAAATTAGGAGAAAGTGGATAAATTTGAACCTTGATATCATTAGGGTCATTAACTAAATAATCATAACTATTTAATTGCACAAATGAATCTAATTATCAATAAGAAGTCTTTGATTCATTAACTCTCAATTTCAACTCACAAAATACTCTGATAAATGTTCCCAAGTCATCACTTAACATTAAGAAAACCCATGATTTTTAGGTCAAAATTGGAGTTTGGAAACTTTCACAGCAACTTGGACCTTCCCCGCTATAGCTAAGTTGGTTATTGTAACTTAAAAACCAAGTTTAGAGACTTCCACTATGACTTGGTGTATCTGTGCCACGACGTAAGTGGCTACTGGAGCTTAAAATTGAAGTTTCACACCTTGCGTGGTGGCCAAGGATTTTCCCGCTGCGGTGAAGTTGCTCTCAGGATCTCATTATTCAACTTCCCTCGATTTTCACCACTACTAGATTCCCTATCGCTGTGGCAAGTTCAGTGTCTTGCCACAATGAGCCTATGTGGCGCTATGGCGAGAGAGCCTTCTAGAACTCTCTTGGCTTACCTCCTGACACTCGCCACTGTGAACTTCCCTTGCACTGCAATGAAACTACTCTCTGTTACAATCCTTGGGTAAGTTTCACGTGTTGTGTTGCAGCACACCTACCCTCTGGAACTCCCTTGGCTGCGACTTAAGTGATTTTGGCTGTGACTCAACTTTATTATGGTCTTATACTCTCATTTTCATACTCTCTAATCATTTCCCACTAGTCCTAGATGAAGTCTAAGATCTTAATGGCTAACATACATGGCTTCCTAAATCTCCTAGTTCCCAAATATCATGATTTACTAACTTCATTGTTTAGGGGTCAAGGATTGAATTAGAGCAATCAAACCTTAATTTCATATTAGTCAAGCCCATTCCATGACAGTAAAAGTGTTCCAACCACAATGAACATAAGGCCAATGCTTAATGATCATACAAGATCAAGTCACTCATCAATTGTTAGTTAATTACAACCACAATGTTCAATCGCATGATAATTATATTACATATATAGTCCCTATATTTGGCAATTTATGATGCAATGTGGCAAATATAAAAACTAGCATTCGAATTATACAAATACAACCTGACAAGGTTTCCAAACCTATGTGTTACCAAACCATACACTATGCTTCCATTAAATTCTCTTTACCATTAAGAGGTCTGGTCCCTGGAAATGTTAGCCCACAACTGGGGTGAGATATGCAATCTCAATAACAAGAGGAAAATTCCATATATATGTACAAGTTAATCAACATAATGAAAGTTCATATCATCAAATACCAGAATTATCAATTTAGTTAGTAAATAAACTAGTTGAGTTATCGATGACTATTGTCCCATACCAGCAATCACACATATGTTAAAGGCTAATAACACTAAGAGAAGTCCATCCATGGCACTAACTCACTAATGAGCATAACCTGGGCTCAATGCATTTAAGGGTCTGATCATAACTCGGTGCCGATCGAAGCACAATGCATGGGTGGCAGCCACACTACAACTCCACCCTTGACTCATAAGGTCCAATCACAATAACAATTCCCATTGTCAACTAATCATTTAGCATTTCAAAATCATACATGTGCAACAAATATTATATTAACATAGGCATATATATGGAATTAGGAAATTAACCCCAGTTATCTCAATGAAGCCCAATTACTCTTCCTTTAGCTACCAATATAATCCAAAAGCCCATTAAGCTTATGACAAGTATAATTATCATCATTTAACCATCATTAATAAAATAATTTCCTATCTATTGATCCATTTCATCAAGAATCCATTAGAAATCACTTACCCAACTTCTTAAAGAGTCCATTGCACCAATTCAAGGTTACAACACCAAGAACTTACAATGGGTCACTCTTAACATCTCCATTTTCGTACATGTAAAAGCCATGCACCAAAATTCAATCCAAATAATGGAAATTTAGCATATACACCTCATAAAAAAGGAGGAAACACTTACCCAAAGAGATTAAATAGACTGATTTGAGCCTTAATTACGAAGAACACACTATAGGCCATCCTACAACTTAGATTTTTGCATATACAATTAACTATACCAAAGTCAGCCTATAACATGGAATTTGAGTAAGGTTACACTACAAAATGGAGGCAAACACTTACCCTATGGTTTCACTAATTCCAAACTCCAAAAATCTTGCAAGGAATCATTCAAACACCAAATTTTAGATTTGAGAAGAAGATGAAAATCTACAAAACCAGAAACTAATTGGACCAAAATGAAGAGGAGAATGAGAAGGACATATTTTATATAGATTACCTTACCAAATCTTCCCCTAGAAGTGAAAAATGGTAGAAGAATGCAGAAAAACCCTAACCCCTTTTCTCAAGTACGAAAATAGCTTCCTTGTTCTGCAGAATCCTCAAACTTCAGCACCCAAATAATGAAGTGATAAGTCTCCTAGGGTTTTAGAGTAAGTGAGCTAGTCCATTGGGGCAAATATTACAAGTGGGTTGTTATTAAGTGAGGTGGACTGCAAAAACTCTTAGAGTTGAGGAGAAATATGCTAACCAAAAGTCTAAAAATCTATTTGGGTTATGGTGTAAGCTTTTTGGGCCTTAAATAGAAAAAACTTATTAAGGTTTTGGGTTGACTTAAAGGTCCATTCAAATTGGGTTTGCTCAAGAGTGTAATTGGGCCTCAAGAAAGAATTGGACCTTCTTACAAACTAGAAGTGGGCTTTCTTATTTGGCTCATGGCATAAATAAATTGATCATAAGGCCCAAATTAAATGTCCGCCCTCTTAATTAATTTTGCTAATTAACCCATGTTAACTCCTTAAGTATCATAATTAGTCTTAATTAATTTTGGAGTATTACATTCTCCCTTCTTTTAAAGAATTTTATCCTCAAAATTAGTCATACCTTACTCAATTAGTGCTGGATATTCCTTCCTCATAGCTTCCTCCTTGATTTCTTAAATAGTCTTACCAAAAATTAGTCCTTCCCTACTACTTTCCCTAGGACATTCTTATTATGTTACTACCTTAATTGGTATCCACAATTCTATTTCTTCTAGTCAACCTTGATCAAATGACATGCCAACTTGAAAACTCTGTGTTCCTTTTTTGCCCACAACTAATGAGATCCTGACCAAGTTACACTTGATCACCTTATAGCAAGTTCTAGCACCTAGCTCAAATAAATCTTATTCTCTCTCCCTTTATCGCGTTTGTTTTGTTCTATTGTGTCTCTTTCTCTTTTTTTCTTCTTATCCTTCCTTTTTTTTAGTATCAATAGTCGATCACTGATTTTCATGTTAACTTCCTTTCCTTTTTAACTCCCAATTCATTTAAGGAATAAATCGTAAATGCTTAATCTAACTATCCTTAATAGTTGACATCAAGAGCCATAAAGAATTCCACTTAATGAGCTTTATAGTATTTATCCCACTAACAGCAACATAGGTAAATAACCTTATTCCATAATAAAGTTTCATTTGGCCTTCACTTAGAATATCTCCCACATTTCTTTATCCTAACCTTTTTAATTGAAGCGGTTCTTACATCTTATAGGGTCACCTAGCCTAAGTTTCCAAGTCTTACCTTTAACTATCTCACAAAATTATTGTACACTTTATATTCTCATTTATTATGCATCAGTAAAAGGTCCATTATTTCCTACCTTTGACTATCTCACAAAATTATTGTACACTTTATATTCTCATTTATTATGCATCAGTAAAAGGTCCATTATTTCCATTGGACATATAAAATTTCCCTTTCATTTTTTCAATTAGTACCCAAGATTCCTCCTCCTTATTCTTTGAGATTCCCAAAGGTTGAAACTAATATAAAGTCAAATCTCACAACTAATCCATTTAAGGTGCCCAAACACTTTAAGTTCACCTTCCACATAATCAAAATCAAATATAATCTTTCAAGTGAAAATAAACACAATATTTCAAGTCTAGATTATGTTCCATAATAAGACCTAATTTCAAGGGTGAGAGTGCATTGTCTAAAGCATCAAGGTAATCCTTTAAGACTTAGGAATGAGTTTTCTTAAATCTTACAAGCCATAGTTCAAGTGGATGCTTTATTAGATGATATAGCTTCCACCACTTGCCTATAACATTAGGAATTTCCAATCCATGATGATGGTTCATTATAGACAATCTAATCATCATCCTTAAGCATAACCAACATAGGAAAAACCTTAGTAGACCTCTTCTCTCTCTTTCTCTCTTATCTCTTTTTTTGTTGTGTTTTGTACTTGTAAAGGCATCACCACAATCACATACATGTGATTCCAAAGACTATCATGATTAATAGATCGAAGTGTTTCATTTTAGTTCTTAGTCACTACAAACATTAGTAGTCAACATAATGGCATTTGTACTTGCTTGATGTCAACTGAACATCTCTTTGGATCTTATGCTATTATATAGTCCTAAAGGACTGCTCCTTTGTATCCTCTACACCTAATCGAGGTATTTTTATACTAGCATAATCATACTTCAACTGGCATACTACTTGCTGTAAAGTCCGATTTTCATTAAATGACAAAAACGGGTGTGTTTTCAAAACAAGTCCCTCGAAATAAATTAGTTAAGGTCCTAAAAAATTTAAGTAGCATTCTAGACTCCTAAAAATGAGAATTTCAGGCTTAGACGGAAAGAAAAATGGAGCTAGAATGAAGAAATAAAATTGAACAAAAGACTTACGAAATGTAATGGCATTTTTGTAATTTTGAAAAAAATTTAAAATTCTCATAAGAGAGTTTTTTAAATGAAAGCTTTAAGTTCTTTGGGGTTCTCAGAGGCCTTGAAAATCATAAGAAGCCCTAGGACAGTTAAAATCCCTCCGGTGGACGTTTTCAAATGACAGTGGACCTGAACTTTGATAGATTCGTTCGGGAAGGTTTCAGCTCTGATTTGAGTGATTCCAAAGGCATTTTACTAAATTGGGAACCTAAATTTTATAATGAAAAAGACAATTCTCAAAAAGGAGCTAAAAAGAACTAGAAACAAAAATGCCAAGATAAAAGGGCAAAATTGAGATTTTTGAAAAGTCTTTCTTAAATCCCACCCATATATATAGGGCGCCCCACCTCCTTACTCACTTAGCCACATATGTTTCTACCTTAAACTAGAGGAAAAACCCTAAAAGTGAGGTGCACCAAAAGGAGGAGAAAGGGAGGAGAAATACCAGGTAGAAAGGTATGGATTTCTTGGTTCTTTTCATGTTTTCTCTTTAGCAAACCGCTCCTTCTCCATTTCCCCTTCTTTCCTATGGTTTTATTGAAGTTTATGGATCTGCTTTGAGGGAAGAACATAGGAGAAAATTCGGATTTGAAGAGAGGAGGCAAAAGAAAGGAAGAATCAAGCAAGAAAACAAGGAAAAATAAGGTAAAACTTTCATCCCATGATAGCTACTTCTTCTTCCCCTTCTTCCTTAGTTCATCCCACTCAAGAAGCTACAAGAGGGCTTGGATTTTGGGTAAAACCAAGGGTGAATCTTAGGAATTTAAGGGAGGAGAATAAGGATATGCAAAGAAAACAACCCAAGAACTATTAGATTATAAGATAGAAAACCTAGGGTTTCAAGTGCTCATTGCAAAATCTATTTTGATACAATGATTTTTAGGCCTAAATGAATGTTTAAATGAGCTCCTAAGATCACTAAGAGGCTCCTCATATGCATCTTCTATCAAGAAAACAAAACAAAGTCCATAGGTGCCAAAACCAAGCATAGTTTTGGCCTAGAAGGGATGAGGTACCTAAAGATAGTTTTATTTTGTTCCAAGCCCATTTTTGAGTCATATATGATAAGTGAAGATGAGGGGAAGACTTGGGAAAAATTTAGAAACCATAGAAAGTGATATGGCCTTATATGTTCCATAATATGACCTAAGGAAGCAACATGTAGTTAGGCTATTTGGTTTAATTGTGTGATGACTCCAAGAGACTTAAAAGAAGTCAATAACCATAAATTAAAGGAAAGAATAGAGCCTAAAACTCATTTGATGGTTGTTGCTTCATTAGGTGCATTCTTAGAGCCATAAAGGGGTTAATAGACCAAGTTAGTGTTTAAGGAAGATGTATGGCTTTACAAATGATTTCATGAACCTAATTGGCTTTCATAAATTGTGTTTAAGCTAAGAGAAACTAATTCCACACCCTTTTGTGTATGAGGCTGAGGAACGGAGCATTGTTTCAAGAAGAAAAGTGTGTGGTTACACCAAAGGTAGCTCACTCCTCCTTCTCTCAAGCATGAATGTATGCTTGACTTGTCTTTGAATGTGTGTATGTGTGTTTTAAGGTATACAAAATATTTTAACATGATCTCTTATTCCATGGTACCATGATGATGCATTATATTTTCAAATGATGTTTAACATGTTTACTTTGATTTGCTTGAGTGTGGAGAAGCCGAAAACTCTTAGCCATGGTGAGGATGAGCCAAAAACCCTTATAAATGGTTAAGACAAAGCAAAGTGTCTCTTAAGAGTGAAGTTAAGCTAAAGCCTCTTAGAGAAAATGGGCGAGGCAAGTCCAAAATCTATAAGTGAAGGGGTGAGGCTAATCCACTTACTTGGCAAGCCTATGTATGTCATGTGTGACTTGTTTAAATGCTAAGAATGTTTCTTGAATGCTCATATTGTTCCTTTTACTTATGCATGCATTCTTGAGACTTGAATTGTATATTTAATGTATGATTGAAAGGGAGAAAGCTATTGGGATTCTTTGAATCTTATCCCTTCTTCTCCAATGCCTTAACATGTTAGGTGGACCAAGTGAACAAGGCAATGGAAGCCAACAAGTTGAAAGATGAGAGTTTGACAACAAAGTGCCTTGATTTTGCTTCTTTATGGCCATATGAATGGCAAATGTTGTAATCCTTTATTGTATATATCCTATGACCTTATGAACATGTGTAATTATGCTAATGTGTCATATACAAATGAGATTTAATGTTATATGAATGGCATAGTGCAAATTGGGTATGGATTGGCAAGACTAGCATTATGTAATCTTGTGTATGGCATGGGGTGAGAGAGTGAGTTTCCAAATTCTAGATTTGTGCACCTTTGAGACAAGTTTAGAATATCATTGTGATGCATTCCCACGTGCTCAAGTGGTCATAGTTGCCTTGGAGCTAAAAATGGACCATTTAAACCCTTTGTAAGACACAAAATGAGCCATTTTGCAACCCAATATTAAGATCTAACCAAATGAACGAATTTGCCCATGAAATTTGGTACACATATAGATCTTATCTAGAGCTTTTTGGAAAACAAAAGATTAGATTATTTGGAGCTCTGTGGAATTAATTATGAATTTTCAAAGTTGGCATTTTTCTGCTAAACTGATACAGGTACTATTCATATGGTCAGAAACCTGGGTTGTGTCATTCATGGGACAAATGATGTCCAATGCTCATGAAATTGTACAAGAATAAACTATACATGATAATATTTCCATGGCCACTGAGATCACCCCAATTGGACCTCTGAGCAGGAAGATATGAATTTTCAAAGTTGGAGGTCAGTACTAAGGATGACAGTCGACCTCTAGTATTGTTCCATCAATTTCCTGTGGCTAGCACCATTGTTGAGGTTTGGACATATTTTTATCATAAAGTAGACATATGTAGATTTCCATAATGGTAAAGAATACATGATTTTTATTTTTCTAGAATTAGTTATGATTTTTCAAAATTCATGACAATAAAATGAAATTCCTAACCGAGGCTGCACTCTTGAATTTTATGTAATCCCTCCACTTGTACGAGTTCTAGGCCACTTTTGATGATCGATTTGAGTTTCATATATGTAATTAAATATGAGAATAAGATACATGAGTCCATGTGGTCTACGGGACACTGAATGTGAAATTTATGCATAGTGCAACGCAAATTTATTCATTTTTTTAATGTTATTTTCTTACCTCCTTTATGAGATGCATGGCAATAGGCATGGGAATAGCATAAGACAAGCTAGAAATTTATGGTGTTACACTTGCCCTTTCTAAGATGTACAAAATTCTCTCTAACTTTATCACATACAACTAAGTTTTTTTTGGGTATTATTCTATAGTTTAGAAATTCATAATAATTCCTAAAGAGTAATGATATGATATCTTGTCAACTAGGTCTAAGATCTTGTTGACAAGATTTTGTATTTAGTAATGTGAAATCTGAGACCTTGTTAACAAGGCTATCTGATGGTAAGTACAAGGTCTTTTAACAGTAATTTATAGTATATAGTATGTGAAGGTATAACAGTTTTCGTCCTTGTATAATGGTTTATGCCAAACACAACTAATTCTTCCGCTCCCAAAAAGTTCTTAGGTCTCAATTCACACCTGACTATTGGGAGCTAAACTAACATAAGAAGGAGACTTAATCAGTCTTTTCATTATCAAGCATTCTCTAATTATCAATAGATTAAGTAGGGATTTCCAGTGAGAGACTTTAGGTATCATTTACCACTAGTGTTTCACCTTTCCTCGTTAGTCATTGTACTAAGGTTTTATTGTAATAAGATAAGTCAATTGCATTATTACCACCTCTCATTCACTTCCCCGGGTTATTATTCTAGATCAGGGAGTTCTCTTTCAAAATTAAGGACTTTTACCACTAGAGTGAATACTAGTCCATCTCAAATTCTCCAATGTTGTCTCTATTCCCTTAACCACATCACATGTAATACATGACAATAAGGCTACTAATAGTGGAATTAGACCTTGCCTTTAATATTAGCAAGCATATCTTTTTTGTGACCATAAACATGCTCATCACTCCATGACGACTGTATCACAAACACTAGTACGCATACGGGTACCAATCTTTCTCTTCTTAGGTCAATCCACATCATCGAGATCTCCTCTTTACCCTTCATGTAAAAAGTCTACTTAGTCTAGTTTAACACCAATTTGGTAGTCAAGATTTATCAAATCATATGATAAGTGGTGTAATATCTAGTTTTATGAAAACGAGAGAAAAAGTGAGAAACATAACGTACAATTTCTCCTTAAACGAACAAAATTTACCTGATACAAAAATAAGTCCCTTGAAATGAATTAGTTAAGATCCCAAAAAATTTGGAAAGCATTCTAGACTCCTAAAAATGAGAATCCCAAGCTCAGACAGAAGGAAAAATGGAGCTAGAATGAAGAAATGAAATATAACGAAAGATTGACGAAATATAAAGACATTTTTGTCATTTTGAGCAAATTTTAGAATTCTCACAAGAGGACTTTTTAAATGAAAGTTTTGAGTTCTCTAGGGTTCTCAGAGGCCCTGAAAACCATGGAAAGCCCCGAGATAGTTAAAACCCCTCCGGTGGACTTTTTCTACTATCAGTTGACCCAAACTTTGACTGATTTGTTTGGGAAGGTTATAGCTCCAATTTGAGTGATCCCAAAGGTATTTTATTTAATTGGGAACTTAAATTTTATGATGAAAAATATGGATCTCAAAAAGGAATTAAAATGAGCCTAAACGAAGCAAATAAGCACATAGAGGCAAAATGGTCATTTTAAAAAATTATAAAAGAGTCTTCTTAAGTAAGATTACACCTCATCACCTTCTCCAAGCTTCTATTTGCAGAAAAATGGACAGCAATGGCGTGACATTAAAAGGGGAGAGAAAGAAGAAGTTTAAGCTTCTGTTTATGTAAGTAAACGGTCCCGTTTCATCCCACGCCAATTAGGAAAGTTATTTCTCTTTCTAAGAGCTCTCTAATAGTGGTTTTCTTTTCTTGAAAACTTGAAGATTCAGGTTTAACCCAAGCCAAAAAGGAAATCTTTTCAAGAAATCAATCAGTAGAAAATAATCTACACGAAAAGAGCTCCATTTTAAGGTAAGACTTTACTTGAAACACTTATAAACTCTTGTGTTTCTAAGCCATTTAAGCTTAGGTCTAGAGAGAGAAAGTGAGGAGGAGAGTTTTTCTTTATATCTTCTTGATGGAACCAAAGGTTATGGAGTGTGAAGATTAAGAATATACAACTAGAATTAAAAAGGGAGCTTTAGAAGTAAGTTATGGAATTTAGGGATTTGATTGCACCTAGCCTAAGATGAAGCTTCCCAGTAGTAATTTAAGTTGTTTAAGAGTATATATGAGTTCCTAAGACACCAAGAGAGCCTCCCACATGCTTCTCCCATCAAAGAAATTAAAACAACTCCATTGGTGCCACATGGAAGCATAGCTTTGGCCAAGGAGAGTTCATGCACCTAGGGAGTGTTTTAATTCCTTCCAAGCTTAGTTTTGTATCATGTGTGATGGGAGAATACGAGAGGAAGCCTTGAAAAAATTTTAGAAACCATAGATAGTGAGATAGCCTTATATGTTCCATAATATGGCTTAAAGAAACAACATCTAACTAGGCTCTTAGAATTGAGTGTGTGATGACTCCAAAAGGTTTAAATGGAGTCAAGAATCATAAATAGATGGAGAGAATGGAGCCAAAATGATGTTTTCCAAAGGTTGCTTCATTAAGTGCATTATGAAACCATAAAAGAACTTTATAAGTCACCTATCTTTTCTAGTAATTGTGTGGCCTTAGAATGTGATTCAAGAGTATAATTAGCTTCCATATAATGTGTTTAGGCCAAGAGAAGTGATTTCCACCTTCTTGGGTGTGTAAGGTCAAGGAGAGGATTTAAGACTCAAGGAAAAAGTATGTAAATGTAAACAAGGTAGCTCTCTCCACCTTCTCTCATGCATGATTGCTTGCTTTACTTGTCTTTGAATGTGTGTATATGAATTTCAAGCCATGAAAAATATTCTAGCATGAGCTCTTACTCCATGGTACTATGATGATGTATTATGTTTCTAAATAATGTTTATGATGTTTGCTAGAGTGTGGTAAGGCCAAGAACCCTTATCCATGGTGAGGATGAGCTAAGAACCCTTAAAATTGGTTGAGACAAAGTAAAGAGTCTCCCAAAAGTGAGGTTGACTCCCAAGAGCAAGGTTTAGTCCAAGAACCTCTTAAAGAATAGGTGAAGCAAGTCCAAAATCCACAAGTGAATGGGTAAGGCTAATCCACTTGCTTGGCAAGCCTTTGTATGCTATGTATGAATTTTTCAAATGCCAAAAATGCTTCTTGAATGATTGCACATATCCATATGCCCATGCATGCATTTGTAAGACTTGTTTTGCATCTTTTATGTATGATTGAATGGGAGATGAGCTATTGGAATTCTTTGAATCTCATCCCCTCTTCTCCAATGATCTAATATGTTAGGTGGACTAAAAGATCAAGGAAATGGGAGCCAACCACATGAGAGAGGAGAGTTTAACATCAAAATGCCTAGATTTTGTTACTTTAAGGCCTTATGGATGGCAATTGATGTACTCCATCATTGTATATAACCTATGACCACATGAACATGTATAATTATGTTATTGTATCACGTATAATTAAGAGCTAAGGTTATATGAATGGAAATGCACATTTTAGCCATGAAATGACAAGTTTATATTATGAAAGTGTATGTATAAATGCAAGATGGCCAAATTGAGAGGCATGAGGTTTGGGACCATTTGGGCAGTTTATACAAATCCTATTTATACTTTTAGACTTAGTTCCAAACCCCAAGAAAAACTATTTGGACATTTTGGTATCTTGTATAGACCAAGAATTAACCATTTTAGAATCATATACCACTTTTTATCCAAATGAGCTCTTCTTGATTTGAGATTTGACATGCAATTAGATCTTATTGAGAGATTTTTGGAAAGCTAAAGAACAGGATTTTTAAAGGTCTAGAGAATATTTGATGAATTTTTAAAGTTGGCAAAAATTTTGATTTTGGTCTGATGCACTGTTCACTTTGTCCAAAAATTATTTCTATCACATAAGTCCTAATGATGTCCAATTAACACAAAATTTTATATGGAGAAACTAGACATTCCTAGTGACTTATGCCAACTAGAAGCACCCCATTTGGAGGTCTAAAGAGGGAAATATGAATTTTTAAAGATTCTGCCCAGTATCAAGCGCCCCCACTAACCTCAGGTACTGTTTGATTGAGTTTCGAGGTCTAGGCGTGCCTAAACTAGGTTGGAGTTATTTTTTCTCTCTAGCTAACATCTGTATCTTTCCAACATTTGCATAGATTGGAGTTTTATGGAATTAATTGGATATTTTTGAAGTTTGCTGCAGAAACCTGTGACAGTATTAGTGGATAGCCAAACCTCTAGACGTTTTCGAATGTCAAAAGTCTTCTGTGTTGGATATTATGGTCTAGAAATATTTTTAGTGTAAAGTAGACATGTGTAGCTTTCCATAATGGTTAAGAATGTATGATTTTGATTTTTCTAGAATTAGTTATGATTTTTCAAAATTTTTAACAAAAATGGCAAAATTCTGGCCGAAAATATAAGCATGAGTTCTATGCTTCCCTTTGATTTCCATGAGTTGTAGGCCACTTTTAGTGATGGAAATGAGTTGTATTCATGTAATTAAATATGAGAATATGATACATGAGTCTATATGGCCCACAAGACTTTGAAGAAAAATTTTATACGTGACGCAAAACTAAGAAACTCATTATTTTAATGCCATATTTCTTACTCTCTTATGGATTGCATGATATGAGACATGGAAGTAGTATGAAATGAGCTAAGAATTTATGGTGTTACAAGTGGCATGCCTTGCATGCCTCTGGCACTGAAGTGTTGATAAATGAGCATGTCCCACGTGTCTCTAAAATTAAAGTGCTGTAAAATCTTACCTTACAGTCCCCAAGTGTATTATGCACATAAAGTGCCATTAACCACCACCCAAATGCATGTTAACACATAGCATAAGTAAACTGATTCACACAAAAAGACAACATGCATAAGCACCATGTGCCTATACACCTCACCTTTATCATATTAGGGGGTTCTCTCCCTCATCACACATTCCCTCTTTAGCCGTAGCACACTTAAGGGAGGAGCTTTAAAGTGCTCAAGATCCCTTCAAAACATCATCTCCCTTAATCTCTTGCTTTAAAGTTGCTATTCTCTATTCAAGGATGGATTTCACCATTCTAAGGGCTTCTTGCCCTCCTTTCTCGTCATTACCCACAAAAGGCAACTTACTCACCCTAGTAGCTTGTACGAAACTATTTGAAATATTCTTTAACTCGTATTGCCCTTATTCATTAGGCCCAAAATGTAACACCATATTTATAGGAATCATCTCATATGCATTCTAGGCTTCCTTCCATGAACAACACAAGAGAAAGAAGGAAAACCATTAAAAATAATCCATTTAATTGGGTTACGTCACGGATAAAATTTTCATTCAGTGTCTTTCATGGGCCATATGGACTCATCCATCTCATTCTTATATTTAATTACACAAATACAACTCATAACCATCCCAAGAAGTGGCCTAGAATTCATGCAAGTTGATGGAATACATAAAAACACTAGGTACAGCCTCGCCAGAATTTTTAGCTTACTGTCATAAATTTTGAAAAATTATAACTAATTCTAGAAACATCAAAATCATGCGTACTTTACCATTCTAGACAGCTACAGATATCTATTTTATGGTAAAAATAAATCAAGCCACAACAGAGGCTGTTAGCCATTAGAAATTGATGAAACAATACTAGAGGTCAATTGTCATTATTGGTACTGGCCTTTAACTTCAAAAATTCATATCTCTCTGCTCAGAGGTCCAATTGAGGTGATCTCAGTGGCCATGGAAAGCTTATCATGTCTAGTTTATACCTATAAATTTCATGAGCATTGGACATTATTTGACCCATGAATGACACAGCCCAAGTTTTTGACCATATGAACAGTGTCTATATTTGTTCAACAGAAAAATGTCAATTTTGGAAATTCATAATTAATTCCATAGAGCTCCAAATAATTTAGTACTTAGCTTCCTAAAATTTTCTAGATAAGATCTATATGTGTGACAAATTTCATGGGCAAATTCGTTCATTTGGTCAGATCTTGATATTGGGTTGTGAAATGGTCTATTTTATGTCATCAAAAGGGTCCAAATAGTCTAAAAATTGCTTCTAAGGCAACCATGGTCACTTGAGTACGTGGGAATGCACTAAAATGACCTTCTAAACTTGTCTCAAAGGTGCATAAAGCCAGAAATTAAAAAATCACTCTCTCACCCCATGCCATACACAAGATTACACATGCTTGAACTTGCCATTCACTACCCAAAATGCACATTACCTTTCATTTGACGCTAAAACTCATACATACATCAAAAATTTAGGTAATTACATATGTTCAAATGATTTTACAACATCTCCATCATAGTATTACATCATATACCATGTGTATGGCTATAAAAGGAGTAATTCTAGGAATTTCTAAACACTTTCATGTTAATCTCTTATCTCCTAACTTGGTGGCTTCCATTATCTTGTTTATTTGCTCCACCTAGCATGTTAAGATATTGGAGAGGAGGGAATGAAATTCAAAGGATCCCAATAGCTCATCTCCCTTTCAATCACACATAAAGAATGCAAAGCAAGTCTTCAAAATGCATGCATGGGTATAATGGAATGTGTAATCATTCAAGAAGCATTCTTGTCATTTGAATAAGTCATACAAAGCATACATAGACTTGCCAAGTAAGTGGATTAACCTCACCTATTCTCTTATAGATTTTGGACTTACCTCACCCAATTACTCTAAGAGGTTTTAACTCAACCTCACTCTTGGAAGACTCTTTACTTTGTGTCAACCATTTCTAAGGGTTCTTGGTCATCCTTACCATGGCTAAGGGTTCTTGGCTTCACCACACTCAAGCAAACCCAAGCAATTATACTAGGCATCATTTGAAAACATATTACAATATCATGGTACCATGGAATATAGGCATATGCTAAAACACTTTTCATGGCTTAAAATATACATACACACATTCAAAGATAACGTAAGCACACATTCATACATGAGAGAAAGTAGAGAAAGCTGCCTTTGCCACACAGCACACTTTTTCCTTGAGCCTTGAGTCCTCTCCCTCGGCCTCACACACACAAGGGTGTGGGATTGCTTTCTCTTGACCTAAACACATTATATGGAAGCCAATTACACTCGTGAATCAAATTTTAAAGCCATACATTTATTAGAAAAGCTAAGTAGCTCATATGGCTCTTTTATGGTTTTATAATGCACTTCATAAAAGCAACCTTAAGAAAATATCATCTTGACTCCATTCTCTTTATTCATTTATGATTCTTGACTCCATTTAAACCTCTTGAAGTCATCACACAATCAAATCAAGAAGCCTAACTAGGTATTGCTTCTTTAAGCTATAATATGGAACTTATGATACCATCTCACTATCTATGGCTTCTAATATTTTTTTCAAGGCTTCTTCTCATCTTCCTCCATCATATATGACTCAAAAATAAGCTTGGAACAAATTAAAACTACCCCTTGGTGCTCCAACCTCTTTAGGCCATGGCTATGAACCAAGGAGACACCAAGTGAGTTTGCTTTGTTTTCTTAATAGAAGATGCATATGAGGATCCTTCTAGGGATCTCAAGAGTTCATCCAAAAACTCATTTAGGCTTAGGAACAATTGCATTAAATTAGATTTTTAGTGGAGCACTTGAAACCCTAACTTTGCTATCTTGAAAACTAATGGTTCTTTGTTAATTTTCTTTGCATATTCTCATTCTCCACACCCAATTTCCTAAGATTCACCCTTGGTTCTGCCCAAAATCTAAGCCCTCTTGGACTTCCCTAAGTTGGCCGAACCTATAAGAGAGAGGGGGAGGAAGAAGCTACTATAAAAGTAAGATTTTACCTTGTTTCCTTGCTTTTTTTCTTGCTTGTTCTTCACTTAGTTGGCTTCCTTTCCTCAAACACAAAATTCCTCTCTCTGTTCTGCCCCCAAAATAGCACCAAAACTTCATTAAAACTATGGAAAGGAAGCTTAAGAGGGGAGGAATAAGTTTGGAAGAAGAAGGAGCATCAAAATTTATAAAATTTCTTACTTTTTTCTTGATTTTTCTCCTCCTTTTCTCTCCTTCTTGGTGCACCTAAGAGAGCTAGTCTTTCTCTAGTTTTTGGGCAGAACAAGTCATGCAATTAATAGAGAGAAGAAATAAGAAACTTAAAGAGTGTTTAAGAAGCTTCTACTTTCTTGAAAATTTTAATTTTGCCCTTCGTTCTTGTCATTTTCTTTTCTAATTCATTTTAGCTCCTTTTTTAGAATCATATTTTTCATTATGAAATTTAGGTTTCCAATTTAATAAAATTCCTTTAGAATCATTCAAATCTGAGCTAAAACCTTTTCGAACGAATTCATTAAGGTTCGGGTCAATTAACATTGGAAAATATCCACCGGAGGGGTTTTAACTGTCCTGGGCCTTCCCGTGGTTTTTAGGGCCTCTGAGAACCTCAAAGAATTCAAAATTTTCATTTAAAAAGCCTTCTTATGAGAATTCCAAAATTTGCTCAAAATTACAAAAATGCCATTATGTTTCGTCAACATTTTATAATAATTTGTTTCTGTAACACCCCAAAATTAATTAAGGTGTTAATCATGAATTTGGGATAATTAATAATAATTAATATGAAAAAATTGAGAAAGTTAAGTGAATGAAAATTTTAGAGAGATAAATTATTAATAGTTTGAGGTTTAATTTAGTTATAAACCCTATATAGGCCCAAATTAAATTAAGTAGGCCAAGGTTAGGGACTAACGGAGGCCCAAGAATTTTAGATGCAAATCCAACCCTTATTGTGAGGCTTGTCCTAAGAGATGGCACCTAGTGATGGCCCAATTCAATTTAATGAATTAGAAACTCAAGACCTAACTTGTATAAGCCCTTGTAATTGGCCCAATAACCCTTGAGCAGACCCAAATCAATTGAGTCCTTCAAACTTGGTCTGGCCCAATTAAATATCTATAGCCCAACACATTGAAGCTGGCCCAATAAGGTTTAAATTAGAAACCACTTGCCATTAGACCCTTGGGTCAGCCCATGACCCACATTAGACCCAACTTCAACCCAACTAAAACCCTAAACACTTCAGCCCCTTCCCCATTTTGCTGAAACACAAAAGAGAAATTCGGAGGTTTGAAGGGAGGCTAAGGTATGGGGCATGAAATCCATCATTTTCTACTTTTAGAGCAAGATTCAGCCAAGGTAATAGTTATATAACTTAATCCCCTTCTCTTTCTCTTCATTTTAGCCTGATTAGTTTTTTATTTGGAGTATTTTCACCATACCTAAAATCTGAAATGTGGTTGTTTGAGATTTTTTTAGTAAAATTTCGTAGGTTAGGGCTAAGGGTGTTATTAGGTAAGTATAAACTTTCCATTTTAATGCTTCCTTTGCTAGTTTGAGACCCCTATAGCTGATTTATAATATGGGTATTGTTTCTGTGCAAATTTACTCAGAATTTGAGGTGTTATTTAGAGGTTTCTAGGGTAGGAACAACTAAATCCGAATTTGGTTTTAGTGGTGATTGGGTAAGTGTTTCTGAGTAGTCTTATATAGCTTAACCTTTTTTTAAGTGATGGGTTTGCTTATACAAATTATGATTAAGGATAATAATGGCTTGGTTTTGTGTCCATAGGCTGAAGCAGCATTCAATTGGCTTTTAGAGGATTGGCTACAAGTGAGGTAATTGGGACTATATTAATTCCATGCATATATCTGTTTTAATTTCATGTTTGTTGTACATGAATGATTTGAAATGCTGAATGAATTGGTTAGCTATCTATTGTATTGTGATTGGACCTTGTGAATCCATGGTAGAGTTGTGGTGCGGCTGCCACCTGTGTATGTGCTTTGATCGGGCGCCGGGTTATGATCAAACCCCACATGCATTGAGCCCTGGTTATACTTAATGAGGAGTAGATACCGTGGATGGGCCTCTCCTGGTATTATTAGCCTTTAGCATGTGGAAATATGATTGCTAGTATGGGATAGTAATCATGATAGCTTAATTGTTTCATTTACTGATATGACTGGTATGTTTTTTGATACTTATGTGAAATTATGCATATATGTTAATTGAACTAGAATATATGAATGAAATTTGCCTTGGTTACTAAGATTTGCATCTCACCTCGTTTCATGGGCTAAATTTCAGGTAAAGTTCTTCGGGTAAGGATAAAGGCAAGCAAGTTGATGAACATCCATGAGCTGAGGCCTGGTGTGGGGAGTTACACTTAGTCTAAGTGGAATAAAGTAAATGCTAATTTTGTTAACCTTTGTATAGCATCATCATGTATCTATATTGCCAAGTGTAGGAGTTTGTATTTTGATAATACAGAATGTAACCATTGAGAAATAGGCTTCATATTAGTTGTTGATGGATGTATGAGCTTTGACACTTATTATGGCTTGTGAACTTATGATATAATTGACTATTTGAGTAATGAAATCATATGATATAATGATTGTAGACTTGAGCCAGTGATGCATGAAATGTCCAATGAAAATATGATTGAATGACCATCATGGAAAATTTATAAATTTGCTTATATAAGACCAATGAATAAGTAGAAGAATCTACCTTTAAATATGGGATGGGTGACGATATAATGGCTGGGGCAAATAAGCTAGATAGATGCTATTAGAATCTCATAACAAGTGGGAGAGTGGCTCTAGAAAACCTCTAGATAGAGAGTGGAGAGTATGACAAGATTTTAGGAGTTGTAGGATCAGAAGGAATTTTACCGTGGTCAAAATATTGTTAGCCGTGGCCAATAGAGGCGAAGTTGCCCAGGAAGAGTACCAAAGAGCAATTCACCGCGATGAAAGTTAGAATTAGCCGTGGCGAAATATGAGAGGCAAAACTAGGAGTTGTCCAGAGGGTAATTCGCTGCGGCTAAATGGGAATTGGCCATAGCGAACTTTTGTTAAAATGTGACAAGCATTCCAAAGAGGAATTAGCCTCGGTGAAAGGGGAAATTAGCCGTGGCCAATAGTGAGAGGCGAGCGAGGTAGGTTCCAGGAGACTTCCTTGCCGCGGCTCCATGTAGGTTAGCTGCGGCTAAGGTCCAAGCCATGGTGAAACCAGTGACGAAGTAAGGAGTGAACCCGAGAGCAATTGGCCGCGGCTAAGGCGAATTTAGGTGAACGTCCTGAAACCCTTATATTAATAGAAAATCTTAATTTTTCATATGGTAATCTCAAGGGATGACTTAGAAACATTGGTAGAAGATTCTTGTGAGTTGGAATTGATAGGTAATAGAATCAAAGGCTTATAAATGAATGTTTGTTTTCCTAATGTACGTGAGTACTGGTAATTATATGGTTGATGACTCTAATAACATCAAGGTTCAAATTCCCCTATATGTTCTGAATGTAATTAGTCGTAATGTCTTGTAACCCTAATTTATGATTATTAATCACATATTTAATCTTAATTATAATGATTAGAAATTAGGGTCGTCACAGTTTCTTCATTCTAGCTTCATTTTTCTTTCCGTCTGAGCCTAAGATTCTCATTTTTAGGAGTCTAGAATGCTACATAACTTTTTTAAGACCTCAAATCACTCTATTTGGGGGACTTCTTTTTGTATCCGATGAGTTTCATGTGTTTACGGAAAAACCGTACATTACATCTCTCACGTTTTCTCTCGTTTTCAAAGAACTGGATATTACATTTCTCCCCCCTTAAATAAATTTTATCCTCAAAATTTAGGATATACTTTCCTCTTATTCTTTTATATTCTGGCTAACTGCTCCTTTTTTTCCTTTTTCCTTGTTCTATATGCTTATCTCAGCGATTTCACTCTTTTGAGTTTCTCTCGACCAAGGAATTTTCATTATTAGCTTCTTAATGAGGGGTCTATTGTTATAGAGTACATGTTAGTTCCTTTTATAAGGGAAAGAAATGTCTGACTCTGGAGGCCTATTTTGGGAGAGCTTACTAATCATATTTGATTAGTCTTAACCCATTTGTAGGGGTTAACATTTTTCTCAGTGGACTCATTTATATATCTTAGGAGGTGATTTATTTATTATCAATTCTCTCGTATCCTCTCCTAATGGCTTCTCATAAGGTCTCATAATCTTTTTTTGATCAATAGCCATTGGAGATTTCTATTTGTCTATTTACTTATTTAAAATATATTGTCCACTGTTCATCTCAGTATTCTTTCTTATTAGCTCATCCCCTAATCAAGATTCACATTTCTTTCTATCATAGGCCTTATATCTCAATTGCTTACTGGGATTACAACTCCTTGGAGGAGTTTCCATTTTTAATGATCCCAGTTTCTCAATTTACTAATGCATTTGTCTCTTTAGGCTGGGACTTTTTTTACTCTTTTTACTCACTTAAGAGTGGGCATTCTGTAGTCCCTCATTTCAATATTGGTAAGCCTAACTTATATTTCTCATACTGACATCGAAGAGCAACTACCACTGACTAATGTTGAATTCTGATGGGATGTTAATTATACTCACAGTCTCAATCACTGGAGACATACTATACCACTTACCTCAATTTAAAACTGCACTTAACCTCTTTTTGAATACATAGTTTAGCATATAGGGATCTCTCTATCTCTCAGTCAGGGCTAATATCTATTGGGTAGTGGTTCATCTGACTCTAACTCTGGAAAGCTACTTTTTTGCTTTCCTCATCCCATACATTATGCTCATCTCTCAAGAGATCTAGTTAGTGGTCTAACTATCTGAGTAAAACTTTTATATCTCTGTGGCAATGGTCTACTAGACTCAGAAGATCTCTAGTCTTTGAGACAAAAGCTAACTGAAACTGTACTGATTTCTGAGACTACTACTTTATAAAAACTATTTCAAGCTGTCATCTTACCAGAGGATTATCATGCTGTAACTGGGGGCTTTCTGTAACTCTATAGGATTTGCTACAACCCCTAGGTCTACTGCGACCTCTTAGAGCCCTGCTAGGGTCTACTACAACCCGCTATACTATGCTAGGATCTACTGCGATCCATCTCTGGGAGACATCAAAGCCTAAGATCACTGTATCTGATAGTAAAACACATGCTCACTAAGTCCGGTAACTATCACTCATAAACTTTAAGGCTCAACTCAGATGTACGTCATGCTCTTTGTGCAAAATGGGTTCTGTGTCATCTGATTCTCTATGATCCCATCATACTACTACTTAAGATTATTTTAACTTTCCTTTACTACTCCTGATGGGATCCTCAAGTTCCCACTTCAGCCTTTTTTGCTTGGACTTCTTTCCTTACTTTTACTAACTTACCTTACTTTATTTGTACTCATTCTATCTTTCCTCTCATATCCTGCAATTTCTGACTATGCTTGCATTCTGCTTTTGAGTGTCTTAGCACCCGTGCATCTCACACACTAAGTATGCCTAACATCTCTGGCAAGAGAGAGGCTATACACTAGTCCCTTCTCATTTAGTTTGACTTTATTATAAGGGACTCAAATCATACATACTAAACTCATGCTATCTGAATCTAGACATTCTTTACCATTAGCACGTTCTTTTCTATATTATTATTCTTTACTGGGGATTCCTTTTCTGTATACTTTTCTTACTGTTTTAATATTTTTGGAATCCCTTTACCTCTCTTTTCTGACTCATCTCATTGTTTAGCTAACTAGAATATCTTTCAATTATCGAGACACTTTGGTGATTGATACCATCATTTGTTATGCACTAAAGTCATATTACTACCGGGTCGGCTAGAGCCAATATCACGTAACCATTGTTGTAAGCAAATCATAACATCAAACACTAATACACAGGTGCCTTATGACTGAGCTCAAAGCCACTATCGCTAGTGTATTACAAGTTTCCTAATAATTTGAAGTATCCTTCTCTTATTTTTCTTTATCTGCCCTATTCTCGTAGGATACTCGGAAAAAATAAGACTCTTCCTCTACTTCATCTCGAGATCACTTTACATTGCCCCGCCTATTTTTATTTTGGGCAATATCATACAAAAAAGGCATCTATGCCAAGGACAAATGTGCTTTCTTAAGTACTCAAGCATATCAACTCAATATTTATTCTTAATCTATTATGTCCTCAGCTTGACACTGTCATATATTCTCTCTCTTTTACCTTTACTATCCTTTTACTTAGGTAAAAGGATGTTCTACTATTAATTGTCTCTCTTACTAGTTCGTGTTTCTTTACGCTCAAAAGCACCTGCATTTTTCCTGGGTTCCTCTACTTGTTCACTCTCTATAACATCAAGGGGGTTTAATTTTCTTATACTCTTGCTTTGCTCTTAACTAGACCGTCCTTCTGTAAGAAAATTTCTATTACATGTAATCTCAGGAATTATATTTTGTGGTGCTCTTGGCTTACACTCTCTCTCTACATAATGCAAGACTCACCTTCCTAGGCAGTCTCTAGCTCCTTCGAGCTTCCCTGAGGGTATTAAGGTATTAACTGTTTGTATCAACCCATTTCTATGTTCGAATCAGAGTTAGGCTTTCTCTCTGTCTAATCTCTTACTCTCATCCCCAATAGCACAGTATACTAATTTTAGGGTTTTACTAACCCAATCCAGGATACATACTGTCACTATCTAAATTCTACCTTACTAAAAATTTATGTTCTACTGGGTGCTCTAATTACTCACATGCCTTAACCCTATATTATTCTCATATTAGGGAGCTTGCCTAACTAACTATCGAACCTCTGTCTATTTACTTTTCTATGCTTAGTCCACTTATTTAGTCATTACTAAAGGATGGTATCTATTCTGTGGACTAGGTTCTAAATTCTTCCCCGCTTCTTTTATCACTATACTTTACAATTCAAGAGATCTATCTAGGGAAATTTGTTAACCCCTACTGAGTGGCCTCCCTGACTCAGGATATCTTATCTTTCCTTTCTCAATCCAAGGAGAACTTTCACTAAGCTTTCAATCAAATTGATTTTTCCTTTTACACTATGTTTCCTTCTACACATCTCACTTGGGTGATGCTACTAGTCACTTCCCTTAGGCTTCATCTTATACTTAGCCTAGACTACCTATCTTATCAAACCTGTAGCTTACAATAAGCCCCATTAACTCATATAGGCTTATGATAACTTAGTACTTTTTAAACTATTCTCATTCTCTTATGAATCTCTAGGGCTAATTATACTCATCTTTAGGTGTTACCTATGGGGTACACCCTTCTGGGTGCTTACTATACTCCTTACTGCTAGTAGCCTTACCTTATGTTAATTTCAAGGCTACATTAACATCCTGTCAACAAGGTCCAGGATCTTGTCAACAAGATCTCATATATTGCAGTGCAAAATTCAAGACCCTATCAACAAGGTTTTCCTAACAGTGTCTACATGATCTTAACTCATTATATTAGCTCGTCATTCAGTGTTTCATAGGGTAGCACCCTAGGTTGGAGTCAATGCCTTGAAGGCGGGTCTTAACAACCTTATTGTCCCTATGTCTAACATTCTTTAATGTTGAGTCCTTTCTCAGTCTCAATTGCCAGGCCCACTGATTTCTTACTAATCTTCCATGACCATTTACTACTCTTTTTCTTTACTTATACTAGGGGTTATCGCTCTCTATGCCTCATTTGACACCATAGTAGCTCGTTTCTCAGGTTAGCCTAAATATGACCAACAAGGCCTTTCATATTTCAATTTGCCATGGCTAACACATTATTCACCGTGGCTAATTAGCCTTGGGTTTACCCTAATTTCTTGTCCAAGTATTGGTTGCGGCTAACATCTTAATTGGCCGCGACGAGGACTTCCCTGAATTGCTTCACTGCTTCATGAAATAATTGGCCGCGACTAAGTGTTTAATTGGCCATGGCTAATTTCCTCCGATTGACTTGCTTCTTCATGAATTGGAAACTTCATCTTTAGCTACAAAACCTAAGCCTCATTGCCTTTAAATCCAGTCCATCATCAAAGCTAGAGGGTTCTACCTCTTACTTCATTTATGTATAACTAACTGTCACCTCTAGGCTATCAGAGCTCTAAGGAGTGTAGCTTGTAACTTAACTTCTGGCTTGAGGAAATAGCCTTTTAGGTTCTAAAATTCACCTAGACATTTGGGTGTTGTGCCTAGGGGGTAACTCTTTTTTCTCATTTTCCTTCTAAACTGGTCTTGTGCAGCTGTAGTCTTATCTCATACTGCACTGCATCACTATTTATTTCTATCTAAGGCAAGACATCTCAGAATGGTCTGAGTATGACCACCAAGAGAATTTGGCCTCACATACTCTCTTGGGCAAGCCTCTTCGTATCAACAAGATCATTTCTCATTGTTCATATCTAGGACTTGCTATTAATCCCAGCGAGCTATTATACTTCATAAGGCTCTCACCATCAGATCAGTTAGCTCTACTCAAACTATTTTAGAAGCCAACCTTTTCCAATGTTCACTATCTACTCTAAAACCATTCTACAACTTACTTATCATAAACATAGCCATGAACTACCTTCACACACCCAAGATGTCTCATACAAGGCTTTACATAACTATACAAACCTTTACATAGCCTTGTTGCCACATCCTCAAGCCAAATCCAATCTTAGAAAGCCTGGAACTTTGCTCTGATACCAATAAATGTAACACCATATTTATAGGAATCATCTCATATACATTCTAGGCTTCCTTCCATGAACAATACAAGAGGAAGAAGGAAAACCATAAAAAATAATCCATTTAATTGCGTTGCATCATGAATAAAATTCTCATTTAGTGTTCTATGGGCCATATGGACTCATTCATCTCATTCTTATATTGAAATACACAAATACAACTTATAACCATCCCAAGAAGTGGCCTAGAATTCGTGCAAGTGGATGGAATACATAAAAACACTAGGTGCAGCCTTGACCAGAATTTCCAACTTACTATCATAAATTTTGAAACATCATAACTAATTCTAAAAAAATCAAAATCATGGATACTTTATCATTCTAAACAGATACAGATGTATACTTTATGTTAAAAAAATCTAGGCCACAACAGAGGCTAATAGCTATCAGAAATTGATGGAACGGTATCTGAAGTTGACTATCATTATTGGTACTGACCTCCAACTTCAAAAATTAATATCTCCCTGTTTAGAGATCCAATAAGGGTGATCTTTGTGGCAATGGAAATATTATCGTATCTAGTTTATTCTTGTAAAGTTTCATGAGCATTGTACATCATTTGACCCATGAATGACATAGTCCAAGTTTCTGACCATATGAACAGTGTCTGTATCAGTTTAGCAAAAAATGCCAACTTTGAAAATTCATAATTAATTTCATAGAGCTCCAAATAATCTAGTCTTTGTCTTCCCAAAAAGCTCTAGATAATATCTATATGTGTGCCAAATTTCATGGGCAAATTCATTCATTTGGTCAGATCTTGATATTGGGTTGTGAAATGATCTATTTTGTGTCATCAAAGGGGTCCCAATTATCCAAAAATTGCTTCTAAGGCAACCATGGCCACTTGAGCACGTGGGAATGCACCAAAACAACCTTCTAAACTTGTCTCAAAGGTGCATAAAGCTAGAAATTAAAACTCGCTCTCTCACCCCATGCCATACACAAGATTATACATGCTTGAACTTGCCATTCACTACCGAAAATGCACATTACCATTCATTTGGCACTAAAACTCATACATACATCAAACATTTGGGTAATTACATATGTTCAAATGATTTTACAACATTTCCATCATAGTATTACATCATATACCATGTGTATGGCTATAAAAGGAGTAATTTTAGGCAATTCTAGAAACTTTGATATCAATCTCTTATCTCCCAACTTGGTGGCTTCCATTACCTTGTTCATTTGCTCCACCTAGCATGTTAAGACATTGGAGAGGAGGAAATGAGATTCAAAAGATCCCAATAGCTCATCTTCCTTTCAATCACACATAAAGAATACAAAGCAAGTCTTCAAAATGCATGCATGGGCATAATGGAATGTGTAATCATTCAAGAAGCATTTTTAGCATTTGAATAACTCATACAAAGCATACATATGCTTGCAAAGTAAGTGGATTAGCCTCACCCATTCTCTTATGGATTTTGGACTTGCCTCATCCAATTGCTCTAAGAGGTTTTGACTCAACCTCACTCTTGGGAGACTCTTTACTTTGTCTCAACCATTTCTAAAGGTTCTTGGCTCATCCTCACCATGACTAAGGGTTCTTGATTTCACCATACTCAAGCAAATCCAAACAAACATACTAGGTATTATTTGAAAACATATTACAATATCATGGTACCATGGAGTATAGGCATATGCTAAAAAACTTTTCATGACTTAAAACACATATACACATATTTTAAGACAAGGTAAGCACACATTCATACATGAAAGAAAGTAGAGAGAGCTGCCTTTGCCAGACAAGCACATTTTTTCCTTGAGCCTTGAGTCCTTTCCCTCGGCCTCACACATACAAGGGTGTGGGATTGGTTTCTCTTGGTGTAAACACAATATATGAAAGCCAATTACACTCTTAAATCAAATTCTAAAGCCATACATTCACTAGAAAAGCTAGGTAGCTCATACGGCTCTTTTATGGTTCTATAATGCACTTAATGAAGCAACCTTAAGAAAATATCATCTTGGCTCCATTCTCTCTATCATTTATGATTCTTGACTCCATTTAAATCTCTTAAAGTCATCATGTGACGACCCTAACTTCTAATTATTGTAATTAAGGTTAAATACGTGATTAATAATCATAAATTAGGGTTATATTCTGGAAATGCGGGGAAACTTGAACCTTAATGTTATTAGAGTCATCAACCATATAATTACAAGCACTCATGTACATTTGGGAGACAAACATTCATTTATAAGCCTTTGATTCTATTACCGATTAATTTCAACTTACAATGATCTTCTACCAATGTTTCTAAGTTATCCCTTGAGATTACCATATGAAAAACTAAGATTTCCTGGTTAATATAAGGGTTTCAGGATGTTCGCCATGGCCAATTTACCCTTAGCCGCGGCCAATTCCTCTTGGTTTCACTCCTTATTTCATTATTGAGTTATCGTCGCAGCTAGTTAGACCTTCGCCGCTGCTAACCTACATGGCGCCACAGCGAGGAAGCCTCCTGAAACCTACCTCACTCACCTCTTACTATTGGCCCCGGCCAATACCTCCTTTCGCCATGACTAATTTCTCTCTAGAATGCCTGGCTCATTTTCACAAAAGTTAGCTGTGGCTAATTCTCCATTTTTACCGCAATGAATTTCCCTCTGAATAACTCCCAGTTTAGCCTCTCACATTTCACCATAGCTAATTCCATATTTTGCCGCGATGAATTACTCTCTAGACTCTCTCTGGGCAATTTTACCTCTATTGGCCGCGACTAATCCCATTTTGGCCGCGGCAGAATTCCTTCTGATCCTATAACTCCAAAAATCTTATCTCATACTCTCGACTCTCCCTCCAATATCACCCTAAGGCCATCTACCTTAATTTATGCAACTCTAATGGTAGTTATGTACTTTAATTACCCATCTAATCTATCATTACTAGTTCAAGACTTAAGGGTCCATTTCTACTCCTCCAACTATCCTATATTAACAAGTTCATAGATTAATAACCGCAGAATTTTATAAGCTTCCAGCAATTACCATTCAAGTATACATTTCATTAAAGATTCCATACATCACTAATTCAAATCAATAATCTAATACATCCCATGATGACATTCCTAATAGTAAACCATATCATGAATTCAACAAAGTCCATACATCAGATACTATAAGTTCATACTTCCTAAACCAAGCTATATTGAAACTTAACTCCTTAATAAATACATTCCAACTAATCAAAATATAAATGCCTATATTGACAATATGATTACATGATGATGCTATATAAAAGATTAACAAAATTGCATCTACTCTACTCAGATTAGCCCAAGTGTAGCTTCCTCCACACATGGCTAAAGCTCATGGATTTTCATCCACTTGCTTGCCCTTATCCTTCCCCGAAGAACCTTCACCTAAAATGTTTAATCCCATAAAACAGGGTGAGATGTAAATCTCAATAATCAAGACAATTCCATTAGATATTCCAGTTTAATTAACATATATGCATGATTTTACATAAACATCAGAAAACATATCAGTCATATCAATAATGAAACAATTAGGCTATCATGATTACTATCCCATACTAGCAATCATATTTTCACATGTTATAGGCCAATAACACCGGAAGAGGCCCGTCCACGGCACCTACTCCCCATTGAGCACAACCAGGGCTCAGTGCATCTGGGGTTTGATCATAACTCGGTGCCCGATTAAAGCACATGATGGGTGGCAGTCACACCACAGCTCCACCATGGACTCACAAGGTCCAATCACGATACAATAGATAGCCAACCAATTCATTCAGCATTTCAAATCATTCATGTATAGTAAATATGAAATTAAAATAGATATACGCATGGAATTAATATAGTTTCAGTTACCTCACTTATAGACAATATGCAACAGCCACCAATGGTACAAAAAATCTCCCTATAACTATAGCATCAGAGAATTACTACTTTAATTCATCATTTACAGGAGCAACAAGTACCCAAGGAATTTAAAATGCTAATGACTACCTAAGGAACACTTACCCAGCCACTCTAAGTCCCCAACTTCGGATTGAAATGTCCTTTACCAGAAACTTCAATATTTCACCTAAAATCCTTAGCAAATTCGTACAAAATTAATACACATACTATAATCCAATCATTGGGGTCTCAAACTAACAGAAATACCTCAAAAAGAAGAATTTATACTTACCTAATGTCAGCCCTAGCCATAACTTATAAATTTTCACCATGGAAACATCAAATGGCAAGTTTCAGATTTTGGGTGTGGGTGAAAATACTCCAAATGAAAAACTAATTAAGCCAAATTAAAGAGAAAGAGAAGGGGATTAAGTTATATAACTATTACCTTAGCTGATTTTAAGCTTAGAAGTAAGAAATGGTGGATTTCTTGCCCCAAACCCTAGCCTCCCTCCAAACCTCTGAAAGTAAGATGTGTGCTTCAGCAAAATGGGGAAGGGGTTGAAGTGTTTAGGGTTTTAGTTGGGTTAAGTTGGGTCATATATGGGTCATGGGCTGCTCCAAAGATCCAACTCCAAATGGGCTTCAGATTTAAGCTTTGTTGGGCCAGCTCTTATGCATTGGGCTACTAAATTTTAATTAGGTTTGGGCCAAATTTGAAGAACTCAATCAAATTGGGTCTGCACCTAGCTTATTAGGCCTCCATTAGCCTCTTATCATGATTTCCTACATTAATTTAGGCCTAGATAAAGTTTTTATCCTAATTAAATCTCAAACCCATATTAATAATTTATCTCTCCAAAATTTTTATTCACTTAACTTACCTAATTATCCCATATTAATTATTCTTAATTATCCCAAAATCATGATTAACACCTTAATTAATTTTGGGGTGTTACACATCACATAATTAAATCAAGAAGCCTAGCTAGGTGTTGCTTCTTTAAGCCATAATATGGAACTTATGATACCATCACAGTATCTATGGCTTATAATATTTTTCCAAGGCTTCCTCTCATCCTCCTCCATCATATATGACTCAAAAATAAGTTTGGAACAAATTAAAACTACCCCTTGGTGCTCTAACCTCTCTAGGCCATGGCTATGGACCAAGGAGACACCAAGTGAGTTTGCTTTGTTTTCTTGATGGAAGATGCATATGAGGAGCCTTCTAGGGATCTCAAAAGTTCATTCAAACACTTATTTATGCCTAGGAACATTTGCATCAAATCAGACTTTTGGTGGAGCACTTGAAACCCTAACTTCGCTATCTTGAAAACTAATGGTTCTTTGTTAATTTTCTTTGCATATTCTCATTCTCCACACCCAATTTTTAGGATTCACCCTTGGTTCTGCCTAAAATCCAAGCCCTCTTAGACTTTCCTAAGGTGGCCGAACCTACAAGAGAGAGGGGGAGGAAGAAGCTACCATAAAAGTAAGATTTTACCTTATTTCCTTGCTTTTTTCTTGCTTGTTCTTCACTTGGTTGGTCTCCTTTCCTCAAACACAAAATTCCTCTCTCTATTCTACCCCCAAAATAGCACCAAAACTTCATTAAAACCATGGAAAGAAAGCTTGAGAGGAGAAGAACAAGTTTGGAAGAAGAAGGAGTATTAAAATCTATAAAATTCCTTACTTTTTTCTTGACTTTTCTCCTCCTTTTCTCTCCTTCTTGGTGCACCTAAGAGAGCTGGTCTTTCTCTAATTTTTGGGCAGAACAATTCCTGCAATTAATGGGGAGAAAAAACAAGAAACTTAAAGAGTATTCAAGAAGCTTTCACTTTCTTGAAAATTTCAATTTTGCCATTTGTTCTTGGCATTTTTTGTTTCTAATTCATTTTATTCCTTTTTTAGAACTAATTTAATAAAATACCTTTAGAAATACTCAAATCAGAGCTAAAACCTTCTCGAACGAATCTATCAAAGTTCGGGTCAACCGACACTAAAAAATGTCCACCGAAGGGATTTTAATTGTCTTAGGCCTTCCCATAGTTTTTAGGGCCTCTGAGAACCTTGAAAAACTTAAAAATTTCATTTAAAAAGCCCTCATATAAGAATTCCAAAATTTATTCAAAAGTACGAAAATGCCATTACGTTTCGTCAACATTTCGTCACAACTTATTTCTTCACTCTAGCTCCATTTTTCTTTTTGTCTGAGCTTAGGATTCTTATTTTTAGGAGTCTAGAATGTTATATAATATTTTTAAGACCTTAAATCACTCTATCTAGGGAATTTTCTTTTGTATCCGATGAGTTTCGTGCATTTACAAAGAAACCATACGTTACCTCTCTCGCATTTTTTCTCATTTTTAGGGAACCGGATATTACACAAAATATGGTAGCTGGGGTTAAGTAATTGCATTCTTTATTAACTGGGATCAAGCAAATGGGTTAGGATCTCTATACCTATAAAGCCTCAGCCTTGGGGACCCTTTAAAGTCTACATAGTTTTAACTCATTATAAATTGTACATCACTTCAAATATTTAGTTAATCATACTAATTTATTATACACTAGTTCTCAAACTTTCATTTTCAATTTCTCAATCATAAGTAAGGCTTATATCTTACCCTTCCATAAGGTTTCTATAATTAGTTAAGTGTTCTACTCTGTACCATTGCCTTCTAAATTCTCAACATCACTCTATATGGCCCTTGAAAAGCTTAGAACTTCATTTAGGTAAAGAATTGTTACTCTTGTTGTGATCAATTAACTACTTCGATAGGCTAGTCAACTGGTCAGCCATACCCAATTGACTTGCTTAATAAATGATGGTCAACTAGTCACATATACTATTAGTAGCTTTGTTTATGATCCTCATTAGTTACCTGGTCTCATTCATTCAGTCAACTGGTGCCTCATAGCAAGTGATTGGTGCATCTACCACGTAACCAATTGGCAACAAACCTCAACTGATACTATTTAGACTAAGACCAATAACCCAATTTCATAAATAGAAGGGCAAAATTCTAGTCTTTTCATTGGCATTTACAACCTCAAGTCTCAAAATTAGTGATAATGAAGCGTTATGAGATAGAATCTTACTATACTCTATTATTCTCATAGGCATACTTATTGTGATAGGTGATCTCCTCAATAAAATTCAAAAAAACATTCGTTTTAACAATCAATACAAGCCTCACATCATCATTCCTTCATATTTCTTTCCTAGAGGTAAAGAGCAACAAAAACATGTTCACATAATTTAATGCGAGACCCTCTAAGAACATGCCCTAGAGAACCTTCAACAATTCGAAACTTTGCCCGAGACCGGTTAGAAAACAAGAATGTTGGTCAAAGGAAAGACCCTAAGAGAACTTGTCTCTTAGAACCCTAGCCTCAAGACGCCATAAAGGAAGACCAATCCTTTGATAAGTCACGTGAACTCTCAGAGAACACAAAGAAGCAAAAGCCTCACAAAGTATTGAATAATACTCAAATTCATTCATGATCTTTTTAAAATAGAGTACAATAGGGGGCCTTTTATAGGCAAAATTTCTAAAAGACTTAAAATCCTAATAAAAGTTAAACTCTAAAATCTAATTAGAATTATTTTGAATGATGCCTAAAATCAAGGAACAAAATTAGGATATTAATTTTAACTTAATCTTCTAGATAAGCTCCTTGACCAAGTCCAAAAAATAATATAATAATAATAAACCAAATTCAAAAAGAATCCTAATCAAAACTAATTAACTCTTTTAAATAGTCCACATGGGATGCTCATGCTTCATTAAAAATCACATGGTTGACACATGATTTTTAATTTCTTGTAATTGGACTCCAATTGGGCCTTGGCACTCCTCTTATATGTGTATAACCGCATTGGGCCTTTAACATATTGGATATTGACTTTAGTTACTGAATGGACTCTTCTTAGAAAATTGGGCTTCCACTTGGACTTCAACTTTTGCATCTTTAAAGAGATATTGATCAAATATGGATCTTGAGCTCTAAACTTAGGCCGACATCCAACATAGATATTATCTTGAGCTCTTTGAGATTTTTGGACATATACAAATTGGGCCTCTTGAGCATAGGCCATCCTTTCATGAGCCATTTGGACCTCAATCATAGGCTTTTGAATGATTTAGGTTTCTTGATGGATGAGGGCTTCTCGAACTTGTAGTGCTCCAATGGGCATGCCTACTAATATCGTATCATAATTAGCTACTTTTATGAGCTAATGCTATGCCAAATATGCATCACGATTGCTAAGTTTCTAACTACAAAATTCAAATTAGCATGGTTTTCCTGAACCATTGCTCTTATACCAAATGTAATGACCCTGATTATTAATAATAGTGATTAAGCTTAATAACATGATTAATAATAGTGAATCATGGTCTAACATCATTACAATTAATTAAATTAGGAGAAAGTGGAAAAATTCGAACCTTGATATCATTAGAGTTATTAACCAAACAATCATAACTATTTAAGTGCACAAGTGAATCTAATTATTAATAAGAAGCCTTTGATTCATTTGACTATCAATTTCAACTCACAAAATAATCTGATAAATGTTCCCAAGTCATTATTTAACATTATCTTAAGAAAAACCATGATTTCCATGTCAAAATTGGAGTTTGGAAACTTTCACCTTTCACTGCGACTTGGACCTTCCCTGCTGCAGCCAAGTTGGTTACTGGAACTTAAAAACCAAGTTTGGAGACTTATTGCGACTTGGTGTATCCGTATCATGGCGTAAGTGGCTACTAGAGCTTAAAATTGAAGTTTCGCACCTTGCTCTGTGACCTAGGATTTTCCCGCCACGACAAAGTTACTCTCGGGATTTCACTGTTCAACTTCTCTCAATTCTCACCATGGCTAGCTTCCTTGCCACCGTGGTGAGTTGGGTGTCTCGTCGCGGCGAGCCTATATGGCACCATGGCGAGAGAGCTTCCTAGAACTCTCCCAACTTACCTCCTAACGCTAGCTGTGGCGAGCTTCCCTTACATCACGAAGAAACTACTCTCTGTTACAATCCTTGGGCAAGTTTCTCATGTTGTGCCACAGCGAGCCATCTTGCATCACAGCGCACCTAGCCTCTAGAACTCCTTTGGTTATGACTTAAGTGATTTTGGCGATGACTCTACTCTATTCTGGTCTTATATTCTCATTTTCATGCTCTCCAATCATTTCCTACTAGTCCTAGATGAAGTCTAGGATCTTAATAGCTAACATACATGGCTTCCTAAATCTCCTAACTCCTAAATATTATGATTCACTAACTCTCATTGTCTAGGGGTCAAGGATTGAATTAGAGCAATCAAAACTTAATTTCATATTAGTCAACCCCATTCCATGACAGCAAAAGTGTTCCAACCACAATGAACATAGGGTCAATGCTTGATGGTCATACAAGATCGTCACTCATCAATTGTTAGTTAATTACAACCACAATGTTCAATCTCATGATAATTATATTACATATACAATCCCTATACTTGGTAATTCATGATACAATGTGAAAAATATAAAAACTAGCATTCGAATTATACAAACACAATCTGACATAGTTTCTAAACCTATGTGCTACCAAACTATACACTACACTTCCATTAATTTCTCCTTACCATTAAGAGGTCTAGTCCTTGGAAATGTTAGCCCACAACTGGGGTAAGATATGTAATCTCAATAACAAGAGGCAAATTTCATATATATGTACAGATTAATCAACATAATGAAAGTTCATATCATCAAAGACTAGAATTATCAATTTAGTTTGCAAATGAACTAGTTGAGTTATCGATGACTACTATCCCATACCAGCAATCACACACATGTTAAAGGCTAATAACACCGGGAGAGGTCCATCCACGGCACCAACTCCCTAATCAGCATAACCTGGGCTTAGTACATTCAAGGGTCTAATCACAACCTAATGCCCGATCGAAACACGATGCATGTGTGGCAATTGCACTATAGCTCCACCATGAACTTACAAGTTCCAATCACAACAATAATTCACATAGTCAACTAATCATTTAGCATTTTAAAATCATATACGTACAACAAATATCATATTAACATGGGCATATACATGAAATTAGGAAATTAACCCCGGTTACCTCAATGAAGCCTAATTACTCTTCCTCTAGCTACTAACATAATCCAAAGGCCCACTAAGCTTATGACAAGTATAATTATCATCATTTAACTATTATTAATAAAATAATTTCCTATCCATTGATCCATTTAATCAAGAATCCATTAGAAATCACTTACCCAGCTTCTTAAAGAGTCCATTGCACTAATTTAAGGTCACAACACTAAGAACTCATAATGGGTCACTGTCAACATCTGCATTTTTGCACATGTAAAAGCCATGCACTAAAAGTCAATCCAAATGATGGAAATTCAACACATACACCTCATAAAAGAAGAGGAAACACTTACTCATATATCTAAGAGGTTAAATGGACTGATTTGAGCCTTAATTACCAAGAACACACTATGGGCCATCCTACAATTTGAATTTTCGCATATACAACCAATCATATACCAAAGTCAACCTATAACATAGAATTTGAGCAAGGTTACACTACAAAATGAAGGCAAACACTTATCTTATGGTTTTACTAACTCCAAACTCCGAAAATCTTATAAGGAATTACCTACACACTAAATTTCAAATTTGAGAAGGAGATGAAAATCCATAAAACCAGAAACTAATTAGACCAAAATGAAAAGGAGGATGAGAGGGACATGTTTTATATAGATTGCCTTGGCCAAATCTTCCCCTAGAAGTGAGAAATGGTGGAAGAATGCAGAAAAACCCTAGCCCCTCTTTTCAAGTGCGAAAATAGCTTCCTTGTTTTGCAGAACCCTCAAACTTTAGTACCCAAATAATGAAGTGATAAGTCTCCAACCCACCACGGTGAGATTCGCATAGGTTGCACAGAATTCCCGATAGCAACTTTATCATAGCACAAGATATAAAACTTGGTTTTTAACTTCCAATAACTAACTTAGCCGTTGTCATATCTTAACCCCAAGAAACTCATAGCATAGCATTCAAGCAATAAACACCAAACTTGCACACAAAGCGTAGCATATGGACTGAAATCACATAAACAAACCCACACGAATCAATCCCACTTTGGTTTAAGCAATTTTGTCCATATAATATCCATACAACATTCATTCAAAGCAAGAATATCATTACATAAGCTCTTGAGGTCCATTTTGCACTACTTGAACTTTTTACACAATTTACTTGGACATACAACACATAACAATGGGAAGCACACTACTAAGAACCTCTAGCTCAGCATTAAATCACTCCCAAGCCCATGAATTGATCCTCAACTCCTCTTAGACCATAACATATTAAAA
Source organism: Erythrophleum ivorense (assembly GCA_026724425.1). Lineage (NCBI taxonomy): Eukaryota > Viridiplantae > Streptophyta > Magnoliopsida > Fabales > Fabaceae > Erythrophleum > Erythrophleum ivorense. The sequence continues at coordinate 246,272 of JAIUCV010000626.1, read as the reverse complement.
CATATCGGATTCATAGCCATTTAAGTCAAGAAACTCGGGTTTGGAGGTTTGGAACACATATCAGAATTTTTGCTACGGGTTCCAATTTTCAGTTTTCTGGGGCAGACTTTGGAAAATCATAATTAATTCTAAAAAAATCAAAACGAGGCAAATGATAGCTTTCCAGAAATATCTGTATGTATACTATAAGGTAAAAATAATTACAGGTATGAAACACCCATCTGTACTGTGTTTGACAATCGAAAAGCATGAAAGGTCAGGCTTCCCTTGAGTTCTGCTATAGCTTACTGATATGGACTTTAAAAATTCATAACTAATTCCAAAAAACTCCAAATCAAGTAAAGATATCAATCTGGAAAGCTACAGATGTCTACATTAAGGGAAAAATAGCTCCAGACCCAGAGAATGACATTAAATTGGAGAAACTCGATGGAACAGTGCTGAGGGTCCTGCTGTGTCACTGACAGTGAGTTCTAACTTCAAAAATTTATTTCTCTCTCTCTAGACCTCCAAATGAGGTGCTTATAGTTGCTATAGCTCACTGTGCATGTCTAGTTTCTCCATGTAAAATTTCAGGACCATTGGACCTCATTTGCCCTATGTTTGACACAGATGCATTTTCGGACCAAAGCTACAGTACACTGACCAAAATCAGAAAAATTCCTAACTTCAAAAATTCTCAAAATATTCTATAGACCTCCAAAAATTCTGCACTCTAGCTTCCCAAAAATCTCTAGATGAGCTCTACATGTATGCCAAATTTCATGAGGAAATTTGTCCATTTGATTGGTTTGTGACATAGGGTTGCAAAATGCCCTTTTTAAGCTTCATATGGGGTCTCAAGGGGTCCATTTTTGCTTCTTCTCATTCTATGGGCACATGAGCACGTGGGAAAGCATTAAGATACCCTATCAAACATGTCTCAAAGGGCTAATTACCCAGATTCCATAATCTCACACATGCACACCAAGATATACACAAGAGCCATACTTGTATAACTTGGCATATCTAAGTCAAATTCATGAAATATCATTCACATGGGTCTATTTCTCATATATATACAATATACCCATACTTTTACAAATATTCATAAGCTCATACATCATATACATTATGGAGATACATCATGTGACAACCATATGGCTATAATACAAATATGTTACAACTCTATTGCTAATCTTCTTGCTTCCAAGTGTGGTGGCTCCCATTTTCTTGCTCTCTTGATCCACCTAGGCATATTAACTAATGGGGAGGAAAGAGTGAGATTCTAGGAATCCCAATAGCTCATCTCCCATTCAATCATGCATAAAGAATGTAATACAAGTATTAAGGATGCATGCATGGCATATCAATACAGAAAATGGTGCAAAATACATTCTTGGCATTTACAGAGAGCACACATAGCATACTTAGGCTTGCCAAATGAATGGATTAGCCTCACCCACTTTCTTCAAGGTTCTTGGACTTGCCTCACCTTTTTTCTCAAAGGCCTTGAACTAAGCCTTGCTCTTGGGAGACTTTCTCTTGGTCTCAACCACTTCTAAGGGTTCTTGGCTCATCCTCACCAAAGATAGAAGGTTCTTGGCCTCTCCACATTCAAGCAAACCAGTACAACATTTATAGGCATTATTTGAATACATGGTGCAATACTATGGTTCCATGGAACATAGGCATCATACTAAAATACAATTCATAGCTTAAAATACTCATACACACATTCAAAAACAATGTAGACATTCATTCATGCATGGGAAAAAAGAGAGAGAGCGACCTTGTTATCTATGCAAGCTTTACTTTGCCTTACTCCTTCCTTTTTTTGGTTCCACAAGAACACTAAGGTGGGGTCAGTTTCCTTGGCCTAAACATCATGAATAATACTCAATTATATTCTTGAAACAAGCTAAAGCATTTAATTTACTCTCAAGAACATACTTGGTTCCATAAGTCATATAATGGCTCCATAAATGGCCTATTATAGCAACCATCATGATTCAAGTTCTTGACTCCATTCTCTTCTCATTTCTAGGCCTCTTGACCTCATTTAAGGTCCTTGGAGCCATTACATATTCATTTACAAAAGCCTAAACACAAGTTGCTTCATAAGGTCACATTATGGAAGCCATTGCCTCATCTCCTAATCCATGGCTTCTAAATTTTTTCCAAGGGTTCCTCCCACCTTCTACCATCATAAGAAGTCCCATTCTAGGCTTAGAATAAATTAAAACACTCTCTAGGTGACCAGACCTTGTATGGCCGAGATATACATCATGAAAAGAGTCCTTGAACTTTGCTTTGTTTTCTTGGAAGGAATGTCACATATGTAACTTCCTAGGGGTCTAAGGGACTCAAACCATGTCTTACATAAGCTAGAATACCTCTAGGAAAAATCAGATTTCATCGCTTATTTCAAAACCCCAAGTTGTGCCAACTTGAATTTTAAGGCTCCCTTTTTGTTTCCACTTGTCTACTCTAAATTCCCATACTCTAAATTACTTGTTCTTCCCTTGATATGGTCAAAATTCAACTCCCTTTGGATGGGCTTTAGGTTGCACGAAATTCATATGGAGGAGAACAAGCAAGAAGTGCAAGAAAAGCCATGGAAAGGAATGGGAACCTACCTTAAATTCTTGCTCTTCCAAGTGGCTTCCTCTTGCACCCAAGCCTTCCCTCCAATCCTAACTTCTCCTTGCTGGACCAGAACCAAAATAGCATCAAAATACATTCTGAACCCATGGAAATATGGAGGAGAAGGAGGGGAATATTTATTGTAAAGACAAAAGGAAGAAAACACACCCTTTCATACCTATTCAAGGCTTCTTCTTCCTTCCTTGGCCTCCCCTTTTGTGTGCCACTCTTAGCCCTTCTTCATTCTGTTTTAACGTGTGAGAGAGTGGGTGAGGAGATCTGAGCAGAGGAGGGACGTTTTTATAAGCTAGGGATTCATTTAAGCAACTTTCAGAATTTACAATTTAGTCCCTCTTCGTAGTTTTGTTCGTTTGGGCTCATTTCAACTCCTTTTTAAAATTTGTCTTTTCCATCATATTTCTTAGGCTTTTAATCATAAGAATTACCTTTGGAATCACTCAAAAAGGATCTAAAACCATTCCGAACCGTTCGGTCAAAGTTTCGATCAACTGATGGCCGAAATCGCTCACCGGAGGGGTTTCAACTGTTCTAGGGATTCCCATGGTATTCAGGGCCTCTGAGAACCCCGAAAAGCTCAAATTTTCCATTTAAAAAGCCCTCCTATGAGATTTCAAAATTTTCTAGAAATTACAAAAATGCCCCTACTTTCTTCGGCAAATTTTCTGAGCTCTTCTGGCTCTAGTTTTTAGGCATCTTAAATCTCAAATCCTCATTTTCTAATATTTATAATTTTATCATAATTTTATTTGGCCCCAATTCTTTCTATTTCGAGGACTTCCTTTTATATTTGGCCCATTTCTGACGTTTACAGAGAAATCGAATATCGCGTTTCTCACGTTTACGGAGGGACCGGATGTTACAGCCATGGTGGGAAAGGTCCAAGTCACGGTGAAGGTTTCCAAACTCCTATTTTTGACTTAGAAACCTTGAAATTCACTATGATAGAGTTATATGGTGACTTAGAAACATTTGCAAGAGGTTTTGTGGGTTGAAATTAATAGATGAATAAATCAAAGGCTTTTTATTGATAATTAGATTCACTTGTGCACTTAAATAGTTGTGATGTTGGGCTAATGATCCTAATAAAATCAATGTTCAAATTTCCTCACATTTTTCCTGATTTGATTATTTGAAATGGCTTTAGACCTTGACTTCTGATTATTAAACACGTGATTAAGCTTGATTACTATGATTAGAAATTAGGGTCATTATATAACTTTTTTCCTTTTATTCTAAACTTTAGCTTCTAATTTGGAAGCCTTCCATGCAATTTCCAACATCTCTCTTTGGCATAGCCATGATAATATGAGTAATTATACATTTTATACTTCGTAAAATTGGTTTTATAATAATACAGTGAGACTAATTTGATAATCTTAGGTTCATTTTATATTAATTGAGATAAATTGGGATTTATGTGTTTAATTACATTATTATTAAATTTGGACTTTAATAGTTATTATTATATTTTGATTAACAAAGGCCCAATTATCCATATTTTATTTTTGCAAATAAGATAAGCAAACAAATGGCTTAGACGCTTAAAAAATGGGCTTTTAATGCAAGGCTTATTTCAATTAGAAATTAATAATGTATTTTCATAATTTTTGGACCATCTGATGTAACCCTATCCCATATAGTGTTTTAGACTATTCCCTTAAGTCATCTTTAGTCAAGCAGACATTCTTTTTTAGGTGATACCTCTAAAGCATCCATGAACATTTTTCCTTTGGAGTGTTTAGTTTTTGTGATGGCTCTCTGAGTTTTTCTGTAATCAATCTAGGAATACTAAACCTGATGTTGAAATTGAGTTTATCATTTGAATGAACATTGGTTTGCTTTTAATTACAAATAAATTTCCATTTGTATTTCTCTCCATTTTTATGTTAATCTTGATTATATTGGTTAGATAATTTTAATTGCATAATTACTACTTCATTTGCATTATCTAGGAGTGTATTTGATTTAATTGATTGATTAATCAATTAAATTTGCTCTGTTATTCACATTAGAGCTTCTGTATGATTCTTCTAGCACATTTAAACAAGAATTGGATTGGTTGTGTTTTTTTGTATTAATCTGGTGTGGTTGCACTAGGTGTAATAAACAGAATTGATCATAACTTTAAGTGGTATTTTAGGGACATTAGATATCAATAATTATGAGATTAAAATTAGACAAAGGGAATTTTTAAATGGGAAGGTGAGATATTAGGGGAAGAAACCTAGGATTGATTACATCTGGGTAAATAAATTTGTTCTTATTCTGCATCAGTAGCTAATTTTCTATTTTAATTAATCTTTTAATTTTACTTACAACCCCCAGTCAAATCAATTTTGTTTCTTTGAATTCTTAACCTAATTGATTTGACTAAAGGCTCCTTGAGAGATGACCTTGTGAGTATTATATTACAAACCAATAATTTTTATTAATCTTAGTTAGTTTGACAGCCACAAGTATCCTTATTACGAGGCCACTATTGTGATAGTGGTCGCACCACATCCTTCTAGGTTTTTACCATTTCCCCCATTCCTTTGGCTGGTGTAGTAGCTGTTGGAGGCATGACTTGCAAGACCAATAACTTCATAGGGAATGGAGGTATGGTTTCCACTTTACATGACTTTTTTTTCTTACTTTCTTCAAAAAAACTTCTTTTAGTATGGGCAAAGATTTAATAGTAAGAAATCTTACCCTTACATCATCAAGATTGTTGTTGAGGCCCATAAGAAATTTATATATTCTTCTTTTCTCCATAACCTTCTTATAGTATGTTGCATCATTTGTGTAGCTCCATGTATGGCTCTCTAGTTTATCAAGTTCTTGCCAATGCTTCAATAGGATGTTGAAGCATTGGTTGACAACCACGTCTCCTTGCTTTAACTCATGGATGGTGCACTCAATATCAAAAATCTCAGCAGCACTTTCTTGTATAGAGAAAGCTTCAAAGGTTTATTCCTAAATGTCATGGTCTGTCTCATGGAACATGTGGTTATCTCTAATGGCAATTTCCATGGAGTTAATGAGCCAAGCCATGACTTGGTTTTAGCCTTCCATACTTCAAATTTATGGTCAACTTTGTTTGGCTATTTAATTTCTCCGATTAGATAACTTTCTTTTACTTTGACATAGATGTAAACCATCACTAACCTACTCCAAAGTGGGTAATTATAGCCATTTAATTTGTGTCCAGTGATACATAGTGGAATATTGTTAGCCATCCATTAATTTAGTTGGGATGGCATATCAATGGTGGTTTCAAGGGCTTTAGAGGATGTTTGGAGGCCAAACTTTGGCATGGATGTAATGAAACCAAAAAGGCTTGGATGCCATGTGAATAAGGTACAAATGTTAGTGATAAAATAGCCTTATAATGCGATAGAAGCATAGTTAGCCTTTAAATAGAAGAAAACCAACAACTAGTGCACCAGAAAAGGAAAGAAAATAAATTGAATTAATCTTATGCTAAAGTAAGGCTTTAACAGAAATAAAACACAAACTTTAATGACCTATTAATTACAACTTTTGACTTTACTAAAATAGGAAAAAAGCCATTGGGATTTAAATAGATAGAAGCCTATAAATCTTATTAAAACAAATGAGGACAAAAAAGTAGATATGCGAACACAATAAGGTACCCTCTTTTCGTCATAAATGAACATCAAGAATAAAATATAATAACAATTTGCATTTTGCTACATTCATGTAAGATTCATTTATTTCTCATTGTTTGCCTAATATGCTGCTCATAATGATAAATAGAAGAACATTAGTTGACCTCTTAATTTGAGTGTGCAAGCCCTACATTAATATAGGATTTCACTTGATGCAAAGGGGACAATGAAGTTTTTTGCCTTATTTGGAGTGTTTATGTTCATCCTAACTTTGAAAGTTCTTATTGTATCACTATGATGTGTTACCCACAACTTATTTAGTGCCTATATGAACCACAGAACATGTGTGAGCTAATCTTGGAATACTACTTGACATCTCCAAATATTTGGATTGCTTTGATTCCCCCCTTGTTTTGACATCATAGAGTAGCACTATCCAAATCTCTCCTATGTCAACTTAGTACGCACCAACCAATCCCTTAAAATCTAATTAATTTGGATGCCCTCCATTGCATATAGCTCCAAGGAATACCCAAACCAATTGGCTAATAGAGTAGGATTTCATCAATGCATGGTATGGATGGCAAGATGCCATGGCTCATACTCACATTGCTACAAAAGGCCTGAGTCATACCTCCTAGTACATGCAATGGTGTTAAAGATGTACGAGGCAGTGGATCCATGTAATGAGTGATGCTACTGGCTTTATAGTAAACTTTTAAACAATTGTCACCATTTTTGTTTTCCTTTTCTTAATATATATGATATTGACATTTAACAGTTTATCATTTTTTTTCTATTTAAATCGATGTAGTAGAGGGACTATACAAGTTGTCCTTGCAAGACCCTGTAACACCCCATAATTAATTAAGGTGTTAATCACGGATTAGATTAATTAGGCGAAATTAATATGGGATAATTAGGCAAATTGAGTGAATGTGGATTTTAGATAAATAAATCATTAATATGGGTTTGAGAATTATTTGGGAGAGAAATTTCATCTAGGCCCAAATTAATGTAAAAGGCCATGATAAGAGGTTAGTGGAGGCCCAATTGGTTAGGTGCAGACCCAAACCCAATTTAGTGTAATGGAGGCCCAAGATCCACCTTATATAGACTCCTCTAAGTGGCCCAATAACCCTTGTGCAGACCCAAAACCTTTGGGCTCTTAAAATTTGGTCTAGCCCAATTAAACTTCAGCAACCCATTGCATATAAAATTGGCCCAGTAAAATTCTGCAGCCCAACACTCTAAAAACTAGCCCAACAAGCAAAAACCTGAAGCCCATTAAGAGATGGATCTTGGAGCAACCCATGACCCACATTTGACCCAACTTAAACCCAACTAAAACCTTAATACACCAGCCTCTTCCTCACACTTGCTGAAACACAAAACACAAAGAGAAAATTCGGAGCTTGGAGAGGAGGCTAGGGTTGGGGGCACCAATTCTGCATTTTCTCACATTTAGAGCAAGATTCAGCCAAGGTAATAGTTATACAACTTAATCTCCTCATCTTTCTCTTTAATTTGGCCTGATTAGTTTTTCATTTGGAGCATTTTCATCCTACCCAAAATCTGAAATGTGGGTGTTTGGGGATTCTCTTGGTGAAATTCGTAGGTTGAGGTTAGAGCTGACCTTGGGTGAGTTTAAACCCTCCATTATGATGCTTCAATTGTTAATTTGAGACCCCCATAGCTGATTTATAAAATAGGTATTAATTATGTACGAATTTGCTTAGGATTTTGGGTGGAATATTGAGTTTTCTGGTGGAGGACATTTTAATCCGAATTTGGGACTTGTAGTGACTGGGTAGGTGATTCTTAGGTAGTCATTAGCATTTTAAATTCTTTGGATACTGATTGTAATTGTTAATGATGAATTAGAGTAGTAATTCCATAATGCTATGGTTATAGGATGATTTCTGCACCATTGGTGACTGTTGCAAGTGTCTACAAGTGAGGTAACCGGGTTATATCAATTCCATGTATATATTTGATTTAATTTCATATGTTGCTGTATATGAATGATTTGAAATGTTGAATGAATTGATTAGCTATCTGTTGAATTGTAATTGGACCTTGTGAGTCCATGGTGGAGTTGTGGTGCGCTGTCACCCGTGCATGTGCTTCGATCGAGCACCAGGTTATGATCAAACCCAGATGCACTGAGCCTCGGTTGTGCTCAATAGGGAGTAGGTGCCGTGGACGGGCCTTTCCCGATGTTAATGGCCTTTAACATGTGATAATATGATTGCTAGTATAGGATAGTAATCATGATAGCCTAATTACTTCATTTGCTGATATGATGTATATGATTCTAATGTTGATTTTGATTCATGCTTATATGCTAATTAAATTGGGTATATGATGGAATTGCTTTGGTTACTGAGATTTATATCTCACCCCGTTTTATGGGATTAATATTTCAGGTGAAAGTTCCTCGGGTAAGGATAAGGGTAAGCAAGTGGATGAACATCCATGAGTTGAGGCCGGGTGTGGGGAGCTACACTTAGTCTGAGTAGAATAGGATAGATCCAATTTTATTATTAGTTTACATAGCATCATCATGTAATCATGTTGCCAAGTGTAGGCGTTTATATTTTGTTTGATTGAAATGTAACCGTTAAGGATTCAAGTCTCATTATAGTTGAATATTAATGTATGAACTTATAGCATTATATATTTGTAGTTTTGCTGAAATTGTGATATGGATCACTATATGGGAATCATAGTCATATGATGCCTTGGATGTAAGCTATTGTTGAATGGAATCTCTATGGAATTTGTATGGGATGTAAATTGCTGCTAATGCATGTGATCTTGCTGTCATATATTCTTGAATTTGCTTATATGAACTAGTGGAACAAGTAGGAAGTAGTGTTTAAGTTTTGCAATGGTAATAGATGGATTAATGGGTAAATAGGGTAGATAAACACCATTAGGACCACATAGAACAAGGGTAGGTGGACCTAGAGTGTTTCTAAGATGAAATTTGAAGTGTAGAGGGCGAAATTTGGGTAACATGGTCACAGGAGGGAGTTCCTCCGCGGCTAAGAAGGCTTCGCCGCGGCCAAAGGAGAGACAGAACCGAAAGGCACCGCGGCATAACCAATCCCGCCGCGGCGCAAAGTGAAAAAAAATTGCCCAAGAGGGTAACAGAACCAAAACTTGCCGCGGCGCATTATGCCCTGCCGCAACGCGAGTCGAGAAAATTAAATAAGGGTTGGACAGAAGCAAAACTCACCGCGGCGCGAATATATTGCGTCGAGGCGAGAATCCTGGGAGTTAGAACAGTAGTTCCAGGAGGCATTTCCGCTGCAGCGCCACATAGGTTGGCTGCGACGAAGGTCCAACTCACCGCGGCGAGATTTGTAAAGTTAGGCGTTGACATAGGAACACTTGTGAGAGGTTATTGGGTATTGAAACTGATGGACAGATGAATCATAAACCCCTTATGGTATTAGGATTTCTTTTGTAAAAATTTTATTTTGTGTGATGGCATGGTGATGACCCTAAGATCAAGGTTTAAGTTTTTCCATATTTTCACACTGTGCTAGATTGTAACCACTCAAACCTTGATAATTAATTATTAATCGTACATTTAACCATAATTACACTGATAACAAGGTAGGGTTGTCATAGACCCTCCACCCTTGAATTTTCAAGAGATTATGGGTTGAGATTGTAGAAACATATTGCTTGCTCTCGAGGAACAATTATTCATGATGGTCTCCCAACTTATTAAACAAACACCTAATTTACTAAGGCCATGAATTCCAGTGGATGAGCTAGGCAAGAGACGTCAAGGTTACATACCAATCTAACAACCCAATGTCGAAAAGGAAAGGCAATAGCATGATGACATCAATGTGTTGGCTTCATCTACACCTATTAGACGTGCCACTTCCACTTTTCATAACTTGACACTGATTAGCATGATTGGTCCATATTCTTTTTTGCTGATTGGCTAATTTAACGACTTTAGATGTGTTGATTTCTCCTATTTCATGCTACATTTGCCAATGTCACAATGTTGATCACTAGAGATCTCATTGTTTACATCGACACCAAAGCAAATGTCTTACACCTTTGGATTATTCTTAGAACTACTTTTTGATTCATTAACATTTAATGTTGCATTCGGTGATTAGTATGTTGAACTTAAGTCAATTTCACTAGTTTAATTTATAATGCCACATAAGTCAATTTCACTGGTTTAATTCCTATACTTAGATTTATATTTTCCACTGTTTGCCAACGTGAACAACCTATCACAGGAACAACAACAATAATAGTTAGGGCAACAACAACCACAATGTGTAATGAGACTTTGTTGTGACACTAGAAGCCATTATAAATAGTTTTTTTATATATTTTTAATACTGATGTAATTTTACAAAGATTGTGATAAAATCATTTTCACTTATTACCATACGTCAACTTACTTATTTTAACTAATACTAAATTTAATTTGTATTTAATGAACCCAATAAGATAGTATTATAAATAAAACACATATTTTACCATAAAAAAATAAAAACAAAATTCCAATTTTAAACACAAAAAAAAAACTCAATAGCATTACTACCAAGTTATTTGAATATAAGAATAACTCGGTGGCATTGCCACTAAGTTGTAAGAAAATAATGCCAACTTGATAGCAATGCTAGTTCCAATAAAAATGATAATTGCTATGGAGTTAGAAGAAAATATAACATTTTGATGTAATACTTTTGAACTGTAGCATTTGACATATAATTTTTTTTTGGGCATTGCAACAAATAGATCAAGGAGCTTCTATAAAATAATTTTATTTTATTTTATTTTTCTTACCAAGTTTACAAGCAAAGAAAAATTGCATTGACAGTGACAATTATTTAACTAAATAATTCCATAAAAATTTGATTAGAAATACATGTCTTCAGCTAAGTAGATAAAAAATAATTATATCTTGCCTCAATAATCAAATTAAAATTAAAAGTTAAAACTTCTTTAATAAATGATTTGTATAATATAATTAGAATATTTTAAATTTTTTAAATGATATTTACATTGAAAATTAAATTTGAAAAGTCTAAATATATATATATATCATAAAATCATCATTAGTCTAGAATTTTAAGATTTCATTTTTTTTTTCTTTTTCTTCCTCATGTGCTGATCGACAACGAATAGGCTGATGGGAATGGATGGCAAAATCTCGGATGGAGCAGGCAAAAAAAAAAAAACTTGCGCTAGGGAACAGAACATGAATTGGGAAGAAAATTTTCATCTTGTTGATACCCTTATAAAAAATTAGTAATAAAAATATTGATTAGCCTAATCAGCAAAACTTGCAAGACCAAGCATGTTCTTTTAAGAGATGGATTAATTAGTAAATACTGTTGCAACAACTATTGAAAGTATATAAATCCTTTTTATATTAAAAAAAATACATATCCTTCTTTATTGAATAATGTTCAAAAGTTTCATTACTTTTTAAAAAGAATTATTTTTATATTAAAAGGTAAAGTCATGGATAAATAGATATCCGTGCATTGTTCAAATGGATTTGCAAGCACCTCTTTTTTATTTTAATCAATTCCCACATATGAAAAAGAGATTCAAACTTGATATTATACTTGATCTGTGAATATTTTACAAATCACGGAATACAAGCTGTCGAGATAACTTATGTTTTGCTTGATTGGAAGGATCCAGGAAAAGAATGGTGAGTTTAAAAGGAAAAGAAAATGACAAATAAATAAATAAATTATCTCTTATTTTGTTTGGTATTAATTAAAAAAAACATTTTTTCCTTTAGTTTTATGGGAAAAAAAGAAAATATATACAAAATAAGATGTCAAATTATTTTATTATCATTTATCAAATTAAATATAATAACGCTAATTTTATTTATTTATCTTAATTTTTACTTTTTATTCAGATTAATTTTTTATTCATATTAAACATGTTACTTCATTATCTGTCTCACATTTCTCTATCTTTCTTCCAACCTTGGAAGGAAAGGAAATAATGTAAAATCATATGAATTTCACAATTATTCTTTCTTCCCATTCTTTTCCTTTCTTATCTAAAAACATAAACCAAACAAAGAAAAACTTCAATCCTTTCCTAAAATTTTTTATGTTTCTCCCTGTTCCACCCAATCAAGCAATGCATTAACCTAACTCCCATGGGTTGGTTCAACCCAAGTTGCATTGTTTTCAAAACAAGCTTAAAACGAGTCAACCTGACTCACTTAAGGTAGATCGGTAAATAATATAGGCCAACCTACCAACTCACCCCAAAAAAAATTTCAAAATTAAAAAAAAACACAATAATATAATATTTCAAGTAATAAGCAATAAAAATCAATACATTCACCAACTTAACCATTATATGATAAATTATAATCTCAAGATCACAAATATATAACATGATACTCCGATCCCATAAAATCCTTCAAATATAACACAAGATAAAACTTTAAACTAGCATTCTTTGGGGCACTCAGATATAATTTCAAGATCTAATATAAATTACTAGTAGTCTAGAAAATGCCGGTAGGAATTTGGTCCTGTTACAATGGATAGCAGCCTTGAAAGGTGCCTTTGTCACTTCATTTTGGCCTCTGTGAACAGAACATGACGATTAACCCTAGGATCATATTTTCGAAACTCAAGCTTCTCTGTAACCTACCGAGGCTTCCTCTTGACATAGAAGAATCTAGTCCCAACAGCCGAGACAAGTCGAACAAACATTTGAGCCTTTTTCTTCTTGTCACCCATTCCTTATTCTATCCAAAAACAAAATCAAATAATCACTCTTCATGATCAATTAAGGTTTCTTTTTTTGGGGGGGGGGATTAAATTACTTTGTTGGTCCCTAAAGTTTCACTCAAATTTCAATGTGGTCCTTATACATTAAAAGTTTGTAATTGAGTCCTTATAACTTTATAAATGTTTCATTTAATCTCTATCATTAAACCATTGTCATTATCCCATTAAATTTTGTGAATGTAACCAACCCTATGCTATCTTGACTCTTGACATCTTGAATATACATGATTCGTGTCAACCAAAGGGATAAAGGTAAATGGAGTGAAATCTACTTGCGTGTATGTAGCATATGGTGCCATCTTGGTCATGTAGTTAGGGTTACTTAGCATATATCAGACATATAATGCCAAGATGGTGCCACAAGGAGTGGCTCAAGTGATAAGTAAGCTTAAGCTCAATGGTTGAGAGGCAATGCCAAGAGCTTGAGCCTGCGTGAAGACACTTATGGGGAGGGGCAGTGCCTCAAATGAGATTAGTTTCACACCCATAAGGTATGGGCAAACTCATGAAAAACCAATAAGAGAATGTCAAGATGACAAATGGTTGGTCACATAAGAAAAATTTAATGGCACACTTAAAGAGGTGAATGACGAGGATCAAATTATAAAGACCCAATCATAAACATTTAACTATAGGGACCAAATTAAAATAAGGACCCAATTACAAACATTGTACACTATAAAACTACTTTAGACTAAATTGTAATCCAGAATCTGATGAAAGCAAAGCCATACCGTATCAGTTGAATAGTGTCTTCAAAGAGAAAAACCCAATTCCATCCAATGCCAATATACATAGCCAGATTCACAAGATATCAGGACATAAAATTGGTTATGTCCAGGAATCATGATTTCAGCTACAATAAAAAACAAAGATTCAAGCTTTAAACACCAGACAACAAGAGTATAGTATTTACAGAGAGACTGAAGGGATATAAGATAAGATTTGGTGCACAATATCAAACACCTAGATTAGATAATCTATCTATATCAGCAGCATGTCCATTGATTCACTAGAAAACTGATTAATTGGAATGACCAATCCATAGGGATGGCAATTGTAACAACCCAGAAAAAGACATGAGAGAAGAAATGAGAAAAGGAAAGGGAAAAGAGAAGCTGGAAAATTTTCGAAGAGCTGAGAATTTTCTAAGTCTTCTCGCCATAGCGAGATATGGAATCGCCATAGCGAGAATGCCTCTTCGCCGTAGCGAGTATGTTCCTAGCTGTAGCGAGTGCGGCATTCCATACAGAAACCAGTGAGTTGCTCGCCGTAGCGAAATTGTTCTTAGCTATAGCGAGTGTGGCATTCCATATAGAGACCAGGGAGTTGCTCGCTGTAGCGACGCCATAGCGAAGGCAGAGGTCTGGAACAGACACGATCTCGCCATAGCGATGCCATAGCGAAGGTCGAGAATACACATGATCTCGCCGTAGCGACGCCATAGCGAAGGCAGAGGTCTGGAACAGACACGAGCTCGCCATAGCGAGGGCACTAACTCGCTGTAGCGAGAGCGATCCAGAAAAGCGAGAAAAAGAGAATTTGACTTTTAAAAGCTTCCAAATCTCTTCTTTCTTCTTCTAACCGACTCAAACTCGTCTTAGGAGAGAGCAAAGTGCGGAGGAGAGAGAGAGAAGCTGAAGAGAAGAGGAAAGCACAAGAAAGGTATGAATTTCATGGCTTCCTCTTAGTAAGTTGCCCTTCTCCCCTTTTCCCCTCTTTCCTACGGTTCAGATGATAGACATGGTTAGGTCTTGAGTCTGGTTCAGAGGAGAGAGAGTGGGAAACCATTCTTGAGAGAGATTAAAAGTAGATAGTCTTCTCTTTCTTGCTTTTCCCCTTTCTTAAGAGTTGAGAAAAGAGAGGGATAGCTCATGGGCCCTAGAGTGAGGAAAGACCTAGAGTGAGAAGCTCAGTAGAGCTAATTAGAAAAGATCCCTAGCTTAAGAATTGAGGATAAGGTATTAATTCCATGCTTTTGTGTGGTTAGGCTCAAGAGGGACTCTCCCATCTAGGAATTGTTGTGAAATCCAACAAGGGAGGAGACAATTGACAGAGCAAATTGAGAATAGCTAGCAAAGGTAGTTCTCTCCACGTTCTCTCATGCATAATTGTGTGTTTACATGGTCTTGCTTGTGTGTATGAATGATATGAGCTATGAGAAGTGTGTTAGCATGATTATGTGATATGAGTGAGATGATGTTTTAAATGATTGTTTTGGGTTTTGCTTGAGGAAATGGAAAAGCCAATAACCCTATAGCCAAGGTGAGGATGAGCCGAAGCCCTAAGTTGGTTGAGCCATGTCTCCCAAAAGTGAGGTTGACTCCCAAAGAGCAAGGGTGAGTCTAAGTACCTCTAAAGTATGGGAAGGCAAATCCAAAAGCCACAAGGAAATGGGTGAGGCCGATCCAAGTACTCAGCGAGCTCTTGAATGTTATCCATGGCCATTTCACATGTTTTAAATGTTTTTCATCATGTTTTATATGCTAACATGCCATACATGCATAATGAGACTTGTTGCATGCAATATATGTATGTTTGAATGAGAGTTGAACTACTGAGATTCTCCGAATCTCACCCTCCCTCTCCACCATCCAACCATGCCAGGTGGACCAAGTGAGATTAAAGATGGGAGCAACCACCACCAAGCATGAGGCTAGGGATAGAGATGAAGAAAAGTGTAAAGTTTTGTAATACATTGTACATGAGATATGAGATGTAAATGTTGTATATGATGTAGCATTTATAAATGTTGTAAGACAATGTATGTATTAATGATGAATGTATGAGAATGAGATTTATGATGAATGAAAGAGCATGGTTGAATGAGAAATGATCAATGGTAGTATAGAATATATGGGTGCATAAGTGGGCATAGGGTAGTGAGTTTCCCCAATCCAAGTTAGTAGACACTTGAGGCATGATTTATGGCTCCTATAGATGCTTTCTCATGTGCTCAAGGAGTCATAGAAGTAGAAAAACTAAGATTGGACCCTATGAGCCCCACTTTTGGCCAAGAAAGGGCCTTTTACACATGATGTCATAGAATAGCCATATGACCTCTTCTTGCTACAAGATTTGACATGTAGCTGGATAATGTTTAGAGCTTTCTGAGAAGCTAAAGTTCATGTCATTTAGAGGTCTATAGCATTTTCTATGAGCATCCAAAGTTGACATCAGAAATTCGGATTTCAGAAAATCACTGTTCATTTGGTCAGTTTGAGAAACGTGTCATCCGAGGGGCAAATGTAGTCCAATGGCTACGAAATTTTATACACAGAAACTAGATGGTCACAGTAACTTGTAGGAACTGGAATCACCTCATTTAGAGGTCTAGAGAGGAAGTTATGCAATTTCTAAGTTCCTGCCCAGAATCAGACCCCCAACCAGACCCGAGGTACTGTTTCATCGGTTTCCGGGGAATTGGCTTGGTGGACTGATCTGGAGATATTTTTCTCCTCTAGCTAACATCCACATCTTTCCATAGAGATAGAGTTTATGAGCATTGGATTTTTGTGGAATTAGTTAGACATTTTCAAAGTCCATATCAGTAAACTGTGACAGCAAAGAAGCCCCCTCTGACTAGTGAACTATTTCGATGTCAAACGCAGAATGAGTGAGAGATTGAGACTTCTAAGTATTTTTAGCATGAAATAGATGTCTCAAGCTTTCTAGAATGACCCAGATCATGCAGATACGATTTTTCTGCATTTAGTTATGAATTTCCAAAATTAGTCCAGAAAAGAAGCAAAATCTGCCATGGCGAAAATGCATGTCTCCAATCCCTTTTTGCTTTCCATGAGTTCTAAGCATATAGTAGGGATTGAAATAAGTCTCAAAAGAGTAATCGAGCAAGAGGAATCAGAGAGAGAGCTCAACCGGTCCATATTACTTCAAAGTGGAGCTCTACCCACACATAGTGCCATAGAGAGAGTAAGCATAAGGTAGAGAAAGTGTCCATTGCCATATGGGCTAGAGGGCACGCTGGGTATGAGCTAGAGGTCAAGGTGTTACAGCAATAGGATGAATCAAGTAAGGTTTTTCATTATCCGTCCCCGGCTCACTTACTTATAACCAACCTCATGAGTATTTTTACCTTTTTCCCATATACCCAAATCTCATGGAAATTGAGGCAAGGTTGGTGGTGCAAGAAAAAACACTTGTTCAAAGTGAATCTAGTAGAATAATAAAAGATACTTGCAAAAAGTAGCACTGAAGTGGATGAACTGAATGATAAAGTGGACAATTCTACTTCTGGAGGAACAACTGCATAATATTATGTCAAAATTTGAATGAAATTAAATAATTGATCAAATTATAAATATTTAAGCCTTTTGATTAAAAAATAATATATATATATATATATATATTAAACACTGTGTGAACTAGATCAAGACATGTATGCTCTGACCCCACCCCAAATCCAAACATTTTGATTTGAGTTTTTCCTGAATTTTCCCAGATACCTAGTCAACCATTGAATTACCTACCCTATATAGATTGAGGTAAGTCGGGTATGAGCATGTTGAACTGAACTTACCATCCTCTACCAATCGACCATAAATATATTTACATTCAGAAAGTGGAATTCTTGAGTTCTAAGATAAATTAATTGATAAGGATAAACCATACCAACCTCAAATCATGAATACAACAAAGTAATAATGGTTCCATCCTCTAATCCAAAAAATTCAAGGTTTTTTTCCCCTCCTTTCAAGGAAGCAAACAAACCACAAAAGGAGAAGAGGCATTACATAATAGGTAGGGATAGCAATGGGGTAGATCAAGATGGATTTTTTATTACCCGTCCCTACCTTATTCCCCCTATAGTTTGCCCCTTCCCACATCATAACCCCATAGGTTTTTCTTCTCTTCTCCATACCCAAATGTGTGGATATTTTTCCACCCCATCCCACCCCAAAATAAAGTTCACCCCATTTTTTAAAAGGAAAGTTCTTGATCCTTTTCTTGATGATAGTAAATGGGCCTTGTAAATTCTTAAAAATCTTCCTTTTTTGAACCTGATGCCTCTTCCTTCAAAGAAGCACCGATACGGATACGTGTCTTAGGTACCACATGATATAATACGTGAGATACGATCATTTCTAAAATTTTAGGATACGAGTTTATATCTATTCAATAATTTAACATATTAAAAACTAAATAACACCTAAACAATCAAATTTGTAATTAATGAAGCAGAAGCATAATCACACCTAAATAATCAGATTTGCAATCAACAAACACCAGCTAGAATCAATCAATCCTAATGGAGGAACGGATGCACCGAAGAAGAAGACATTCAAGTTTTTTAAAAAAAAAGTGAAAATAGAAGCTTTTCCACCGGAGAAGAAGACGC
Organism: Erythrophleum ivorense; assembly: GCA_026724425.1. NCBI lineage: Eukaryota > Viridiplantae > Streptophyta > Magnoliopsida > Fabales > Fabaceae > Erythrophleum > Erythrophleum ivorense. The sequence goes on along the minus strand of JAIUCV010000626.1, from coordinate 227,835 downwards.
ACCTACCACCAGAGAAGATGACGGAGGAACGGATAGCTTGCCGGAGAAGATGACACAGCACGGAGGGAGTTGAGCAACAATAGGAAATGCATGGCAAGACACAGCAGCAATCCAGAGAAGCAGAGGCGAAGGAGAAGTGACGCGATCGACAGATCATAGGCCAGGTTAATGAAGCAGAAAATGGCATCGTTTAATGTCATAACGTTTCGCAACTATTTTGAAACATTTTAGTACGAAAAGAAACATTTTGAAAAGTACAGAAGAAAAAGAACATACAGAAATACCTTTGTACCCGCACGATACGCGTATCCATACCAGATATGTATCTGGTACGGGAATGTCTCTAAAAATGTCGGACCCGTGCTTCATTGCTTCTGCCTTGGAGAGGAGACCCTGTTTATATTGGACTTAGTATTTGCAAGATTTTTTTTGTTTTGATATAAGAATTGGAAAAATGCCAGAAGATTTCTTAAGAGTATATAGGTATAATTATTATAACCTCCTATTATGACCTTTTAAGCTAGTAAAATTTTGAATCTTTGGGTGCTATATGTCTGTTTGTTTAAAGGAGGTTATAAGTATAGTTGAAGATAGTGATTATTTTCTGTCCTCTTGTTCCGTTCATTCAGTAATAAGGCTCAGTCACAAGGCTTTTGATTATGGGAATATGTTGGATCATGAACCCCATAGATGTAGAAGAACTGATGGAAAGAAATGGAGGTGCAAAGACAAGGTAGTCCCCAATCAAAAGCACTGTGATCGACACGTTCACAGAGGTAATAACTGTTCAAGAAAATATGTGGAAGCATATGAAGTTAACTCATCTTCCTTAACAAAGCCATCTAACAAGTTCCATGCCAATCTAAGCTCAAACATAGAATTTATAGTTCCAACTCTGGTTTCAATTTCAAATCATTTAGGCATCCAACTCATTAACACATCTATCTTTACTCCTAGCAACCCCTGTACTCTTGAGACCTCAGTTATTAATGGATGCAAGAATAGCCTAATCTCTCTTGGCACCCAACCCTCCTTTCCTCTAGCCATTGCAACATCCTCAAGCTCCACTCTTATCACTGTGGCCATCCCTACAGCCACCACTATAAGCAGGACGACATCCATTACTTCCAACAACAAAAGTAACCTTAATTTCTTCAGGAAAGATGACATTGCCAAGAGCTGTATGTGGCACTACAACATTGGAGTTAAAAGCAGTGGAATAGGAACCATCATTAATGACAGTAATCCCTCTATCGGAATAGGTTTCTCCCTAAGGAGTGTTCTCCAAGGTATTACTGGTAAGCTCATAGCTTTATTGCTATGAAACATATTCTACATTTCGATTTGAATAAATTTCACTTGATGACACATAGGCCTTCTTTTTATCTGTACTCAGTAGATGGACTTTTCTCCTAATCCCCCCTTCCCCAAGAGCACATAGCATATTTTCAAGGAGCTGGTCTCTTGTTATAGACTAATTAACGCACAAGCATGCAATTTTGCTACGATTTAGCTTCTTAGCTATGTAATTTTGAGTAGGTGTCTTGATCTCATATTAAGATGTAAGTTGAAAGAAGCTAATTGATTTGTTTGAATTCAAATAAGTGAAAGAAACATCAATCCAAAGTTAGATTCATGAATAGTTGAATTCTACATTTTCCATAATGTCATCCTTTTATTTGATCTTAATAAGGAAAACAGAAAATCCAAGAAGAAAAAGGAGGTGGGGAAGTAGATTCAATGATAAAAGGTTTGGTAGAGTGTAGATTTAACATCTTATTTGTAAATTTTAAATTTTTTTCATCCCCTACTATATATGGCAAATTTTTTAAATAAAAAAATAATTTGTTCCTAGCCTGCAAAACCTAAATTTGTCCTTTGATCTATCCATGCTAAATCAATGAAGCACGGGTACGACATTTCTAGATATGTGCCCATACCAAATACGTATTTGGTACAAATACACGTATCGTACAAGTATAAACGTACCTCCTATGTTTCTTTTTCTTTAGAACATTTCGAAACATTTCTTTCCATACTGAAACATTTCAAAATGGCTCTAAAACAACTACGAAAACATTGTGACATTAAACGACGCTATTTTCTGCTTCATTAACCTGGCCTTTGATCCGTCGATCGTGTCACTTCTCCCTTGCCTCTGCTTTTCTGGATTGCTCCTGCGTCTCGCCGTACATCACCCATCGTCACTCATCTCCTCCCTCCGTGCTGTGTCATCTTCTCTGACAAGCCGTCCATTCCTCCGTCGTCTTCTCCAGTGGTAGGTGTGTCTTCTTCTCTGGTGGCAAAGCTTCTGTTTTCACTTTTTTTTTTAACTTGAATGTCTTCTTCTCTAGTGCATCCATTCCTTTGTTGGGATTGATTGATTCTTGCTAGTATTTGTTGATTGCAAATCTGATTGTTTAGGTGTTATTATGCTTCTACTTCGTTGATGTGTTAAATGTGTTATTATGCTTCTGCTTCATTGATTGCAAATCTAATTGTTTAAGTGTTATTTAGTTTTTAATGTGTTAAATGATTGAATATATATTCCGTACTCGTATCCTAAAATTTTAGAAATTGTTGTATCTCATGTATTGTATCGTGTCGTACCTGATACATATACCTATATCGGTGCTTCTTAGGCACTCATTTTTTGTCTAAATTGGACAAATTTTATATTGTTGGAAAGTTTGTAGAATGAATCTTCTAAAGTTATAAGGTTTGTAAAAAATGGTGGCCTGAGAAGGGAACACCAGCCCTTGAAAGTATGTTGCTTGATCATGTTTTTCAGAAAATCAATTTCAAAGCCCTTACTTTGAATGATACTCACTCAATTTTTATCCAAATTGAATGAAATTGGTGGCTTTAGAAAGATTGTTCAACAAACTTTCCAACCATATATAACTTGCACCATTTGGTAGTTTACAGTGAAAATGCCAACCCTCAAAAAAGGGCTATTTCATCATGTTTTGTTTGAATCTAACTACTCTAAAAAAAGGGCTATTTCACTATGTTTTGTTTGAATCTAACTTCCGCAACTTCTCTGTAATGGTTGCTTTGTTTTCTCCCAAAATGTTACCATATACTCCCTACTATATAGGCTTCATGCAATACAAATTCATGACTTAAAATGGTCTCGATCAAAAGTTGCCAATGATGGGTGTATAGAATCCAATTATGAACAGTCATGTAATTCATGACATTTTTTGAATAATTATATGAAATTAAACATGAAGTTAACATATTTAACATGGGAAATAGAAAATTTAAGCCAATTGGACTTTGATACCAATGAAAGAAATTAAGGTACTTACCTGTAGTGGAAGCGAATCTTGTTAGATTCCTGTTCCATGTAGTTTGTATTATGATATCATCATATGACACATTTTTGTTCTGTTATTATGGTACTAGCTTTTCGGCAGCTCAATGCTAGCTTTGTTGGATCTGTTATGATGCATTCTAATTCTAGCGTTAAGGCACCAACTTTTTTAGGCTAAGGCACTGGAGCTGCTAGTAGGAGTGTACATGGGTAGGGCTGAGTCAGGCATCTAATTGGCTGAAGCCTAGTCCGATTAAGAAATCGGATTTGTTTTTGTGCCCGTGGCCCTGTTTGGCCCAGAGAAGCCTGATCTTATGTTGAGCAAGGGCGAGCTAGGACAAGCCTAGCCAGCCTTAACAAGCTCGAAATTTTTTTTTAAGCAATCAACAAATCAATTGTTCAAGAATCAAAAACTAATTTCAAACAAAAATAAAGGCATTCAAAACAAAAGCTAATACTCTTAAATATATATTCAACAAAGGAACTACCAGAAACTACTTTAAAAGGAAAAAAAGTTGAAATATCAATTTAGTCTATTAATAAAAAAAATTTATTTTAGTCCCAAATGTCTTAAAATTACTTTAAAAATTCCTTCATTTTTTAAAATGTTACAAAGTAGTCTTTTTATTATTTCCATTCACACTAACACTTATATGTCATCAATGTTTCATCCATTCAATATGATTAGTTGTAAAATGAATTTAAAAAGATAGATTATGTGTTTCAATTGGATCCCAAATTATTCAAATTCTCTTTCAATGTAGTGACCCCTATTCTTTTACATTCACAAATTTGGTTGTTTCACAAACAATAGTTTCAAAAAGTATAAGCTTAATTTGTGTCATTTTCTCCTACTAAAAGGTATAAAGCAAAGAATAAGTCCTTGTTACTTAATTAAAATACTAAAATGTAAGCCCTTTATACTAGCTAGACAGAAATATAGCAACAATAACATTTGAGACAAAAAAATCAACGCACCATGTAAACCATCTTATCTAAGCCACATTTATACTGACTAATTTTTTCAATGCACAAATGTAACAAATGGGCAAATACTCACTATTGCAATTGAAGCCTTCAGTAAATTACATACATCACTTTACAACACCACTACTTTGTTTTATGTCATAAAAAATGATAATCACATGAAACCAACAAGAAAAAGATGAAAAACAAAATACAAAAGTCATTACTTTTAATTTTTTGTTCATATAAAAGGTGCAGGAAAGATAAAGAGGAAGATCATTTTTATTTCTACCAAAAAAAATTGAACTCCAATGCAATTTTCTCTGCAAACTATCTAATATGGAAAGTAAGTATCATAAGACTGCTAATTATTTAGGCGAGCTGATACCCCAGCGAGAACATATCAAAATGGATCCACAAAACCACAACAGATCAAGAGGAGAATCAATGCTCGAGAACAGATAAGCATGGAACCACAGGATCAGAAAGACTACCATACATATTTGGCTATTCGTGATCGTGGCTACATGTAGTGGCTACTGGTGAGGTTGACGGCAGGAGCAAAATGTCCGTGATGTGCGAAGGCATGGTCTGTGCTATGCGTAGCAGTCTCGATCTCGAAGAAGCAGAATGTCACGGATATTGTGGCTCAGTCTTGGTGGCTTTAGTTAATGGATGAAGGAAAGAGTTGGAGATGAAGATGAGCGTGGCTGCAAATGGCTACCTACTACTGGTTGAGCTCGATGCACAGAGGCAGAAAAGATAGAGATGCTGACAACCTAAAGGCAACTATTAAGTGGGTTGGGTCGATGGGGATTGGGTTGCACACACATCTTACTTCTTCTTTTGTTATGCATGTATACCGGGTCGAACCGGGTAGCCATTGTTTAAGGGCTCTGCCTGTAGCCTGACTCGATCCAATTTATATAAATAGAATTTTTAACAAGTTTAGCCTATTTTGTATTTTGACCCGGGCTGGCCCGACCTAATTATACCGGGCTATATTGGGCCCCTCGGGCAAATGAACACCCCTAGCTACTAGAACTTGGATAATTTGTAAGTTTAGCTTCCAAACCTTTATTTACATCATGTTTTATTCTAAACCAAGATACTATAATATTCATAAATGCAACTGAGTAATTTGCAACTAGGAAATAAAAAAAAAAAGAAAAAAATTCCAACTAGCGGAGTTACCCATGCATATGTAAGGGCAACAAAAAATAGTGGACCCCACCATTGGAAAAAAAATAATTATCCCATCATAAATAAATTAGTTACAGTAATTTGCAGTGATTTCTATCTAGCTTATATATATATATATATACGTATAAATTATTTTCATTTTTAACCTTCTCAACTAAGAACAGGAAACAAAAATGATAAATCTTTATTTTCATTCAATCATTAAGGTTACGTGACGAAATTTATTTTTTTAAAGTTTAAATAAATGTAAAATCAGCCCTACCAAAAACTAACTCAATTGACACCATAAATCTATGTTAAAATTATCAAATTCTCCATTTAATTCTATCGATCATCGGGTAGCTTGATATTTTTGTTAAAACCTTGAGTTTGATGCAACTCTTCATACCAATGAATTTACTCTGGTTTTCACATAAACAGATAAATCCCTCATTTCCCATTTTTCATAACTACAAGCCTCACGATAGCTAGTCTTGACAATAGTGTTATTTCAAAAGATGATACTACAGGCACATCAGATAGATACAGCACAACGCTTTAAATACTTTGAAGATAAGAAAAGGCTTCACTAGAGTCAAAATAAATACTATGACCCTCTCAAAATTTCCCTACATGGATGTGTCCACAGACAATTTTCCTCAAAACTGGTCTCAAAAGGCTGAAGGGTTACCCCGTTCACTTAAAGACATTAGACGGGTTCAAGCCTTGAACATTATACAGGTTCAAGCCTTGAAACAACTTCTGAAAAAGAAGCATAGCTATATTTGTTTACGGTGTGACTGATGGTGGTATCGGTCTCGCTGCTGCTACGACTTTTCTCTTCACATTGTACCAATGGTGCACTTGCTGGGATTGACATGGAAAGATTTGTGTTCGGAATTCTACAGTATGCTTTCTGAATGTTGGGTGTGGCTGCAGTGGAGTGCAACCGAGCGATAGTTACGGTGGAACTGAGAGGAATAGAAGATGGCTCATGGTCTGTAAAACGCTTTTTAACCCCAGTGCATATGTGTTGCACAATACCTCTGATCCGGAAGAACAGCACTCCGGCACCGCCACTTCTTACCGTCTGTAGAATTCCGAACACAAATCTTTCCATATATATCATAAACTACATGCAAAGAAATAGTATAGCATTTATATATATTTATTATCTTTAATTATATTTTAATATTTTAAAAATTAAATAATATATTATATTTATTTTATATAATATAATATATATATCTTATTTAAGACATATTTACATATACATATATATTATATTAAAAAATAAAACCCCCTTCCCCTAAATATCCCAGCCCCCTCCATTTAATTTTAAAAAAAGTTGAAAGACGGGACATAACGTATGCCACATCCCTTTAAATGTTATTAAAAAAAAAATTAATGAATTGCAACATGTCTTCCGCCGCAATCCTTTAATATATATATATATAAAGAATCACGACCTAGGTTATCCCGCACTCCTTGGGCGGAAAAAGAAACAAAAAAAAAAAAGAGTATATAGAGAAATGGTTTTGAAGACACAGTTTTTCAATCATTTAATTTTCTCCAATGCGGCGTTAGTGTTAGAAAGCCAAACCTTGACCCTTTCTTTTCACCGGTTCAGATCCAATTTATCATAGCATTGGCTTAAAGCAGCTTCACATTGAAGTTTGCATATGCCCTCCTGATATTACATCACAAGCACGATCTAAAGTCAAAAGTTCTTATCAGTTATTATGTTTGGAAGAGAATAATGTCCAACTTGGAAGCATTTCTCAAGAAAATTTTAGATGATCAACATAGACATCCAAAACATTCATACAAAGTACAAACAAACCAGGCCATTGAGTATTTTAAGAAATGGAGAATTGGCTCACTGCAAGTCGCCTGTGTTATTACCGTAAACAAGAGAATGACACGATTTCATTCCAAAGGACATGCTTTCTCAAATGCTTGCTGCTCTTTGCGACACATTTCGAATTCGTTTGTATGGTAGTACATGCATCCAACATATTCATCCGTCTCCTTTGTGCACTTTTGGTGTAGATCCTTGAGCCTGTGGAACAAAACAAGACTCCGATCAGGAAGAAATTAAGCATAAACGTGTGTATCTAAGTCTACATAAGAAGTTAAGAATTTTTTAGGAAAAATTTATAATTTGTAACATATAATGAATCTGGTAGTAATAGATAACCACAAATGCTTCCTTTCAAATCAAAGGCCAATGAGTTACCCCACTGAAAATTCTCAGTAAAGTTTCCATCAATATCTAATATCTGAATACCAAAAAGTAACAATAACAGCACCCCAGGAGAAGGCGGCTACCAATTATTGGAATTTGAAATGAGGAAATTAACAAATAATACCAAAAATTTAATTATTCGTGGATGTGGTTATAGAATTCAACAAATACAACAGCAATTTTCAGAAATGAGGAACCCTCGTGGGTTTTTTATTTTTGGTGAGAAAAGGAGGCAAAGAAGTCCAACTCCACCTACCAAGTCTGGGGAAACAGACCGCCCTTACATCATCAGCTAAAACATTAGCTAAACAACTAAGAAAAGCATGAAAATAATGGAAACCAGGCTAGAGGGAATGAGCAAAATTGGCCGACATACTAGATATGCAAACAACCACAAAAACTTACCATATGACAAAGTAATCCAATCTGCAAATGCAACTCCAACATTAATCAAGTGAAGCTAAAAGGAAAAAACAGAGGGTTTTTATATTTAATTTCTGATTGTAACTGAAGTAGCCCTTTCTTTTTTCTTTTTCCCGCCTCAGGGAGTGAGGGGGGAGACAAATGAACGGTAAAGAAAAGAAAGAAAAGGGCATATGACACACTTTCTCATAGCTGGAAAAGTACATAAGTGAGCATACGAAGTCAATTCTCTGCACCAACCTATTTATTAACCTTCAAAATTTTCAGAAATAAGAGGAAGATAGGCTGCAAAAAGATGAGGAAAAGGGAAACTATTTATCTTCCAGCCTCTGTTCCCTTGATATTTGGAGACATATTTGTTCCTCTGTTGGAAAAACAGTTGAAGTATCCAATATATTTTTTCATCCTAGATTTTCAATCGTTCGTTATCCATTATCTCTGCTATGCAGCTGTTGACACTGAAAAAACACAATTTGGAATGTACCATGTAGCCCTTTGAAGCAGCTAAGAGCCTCAGCTAGAATTTGAAACCAAAATTCATTATGTAGAACAAAATATGCATCAGTTGACTCTGATAAAACACACTATTTCCAACAGATTGAAACTGAAATCAAATTTCGAACATCCTAAACTGGCATCGCCATGAATTTCTTAAAAAATCATGATTTCACTTAAAAGTTGCTTGAAATGGAAAAATTGGTATGACTACGATGATCAAAGCATCAGTGATGAGATTCACTTCTCAGATTCAAATTATTAAATCTGAACTGTTAAATATATTTAGTTCTCTAATGGAATCTGAAGCATGTCAAATTTCAACCATTTTAGGATAGGTCATTAGTCAGTCCTGGCTCAGTAGGAAAAAGAACTCTAGATGTCAACAATCATGCTTCAGAGAAGAATATGAAATACGTACGGTGAAGATTTAAAAATGGTACGTTTATAAAACTATAGTGGCAATTCCTACCTATAGATTAGGTTGTAATAAGTTGCGTATATGAATCACGTCTTACAAATTGTCCAAAATGTACAAAAGGTGAAACACAAATTTAGCAGACTCTAGCTATGATAAAGAACAATGCAGCTAACTAAAGTTGATCTTCTCAAATATCAGTTTAATTCCTATAACGTCTATTGAGCCTTCAAAATTTACTGTCAAATTTTCACTCTTACGTTATTACAAGTCTAACCGGTTCTACCTTGTTTAGCCAGATTAACAGCTCTATTTCTAGCTCATTCGAATAAAGCAACCATTTATCATTTGAGTTTCATTAAGAAACTTAATTTTTCCCAAACATTTTCTCAGATACCAGACAAAACATGTTTATTCCGAGAAAATACATGAAGATAATAGTTCAAAATAAAGAGAACGACTCACAGGTTAAGGACGCAGCGGGTAACTTCCCTGCCTTTATCGAGGCACTTTTCTGGGTTTGGATCCTTCTTCTTGCATTTCAGGAAATCCAAGTTCTCCGAGTGGCATTTTACCGCTATGTGCTTTGACGCCGCCATCAAAACGGCCGACGTCGGGATCGGATTCCCCGCAGCATCTACAGCACTCGACATTTCCAATTCGATCGCTCAGCTCCTTATAGTACCCAAATAATTTTTAAAAAAATAAAAAAAAGAACCACCACCTCGATCAGTGACATTCAGTTTGATTCCCGAGAAAATGAAGGAAACAAATTGAAAGGGAAAAAACTTGAAACTCTCCATATCCCTTTTCCTTCGTTTCTCGGAAAAATAAATAACAAAAATTTAACAGCGAAAAAAGAATTTAAATCGGAAATGCTGAAGTTTTCACCCTGAATTCTACAACGTTGTGGTCGTCTTGTGCAGGAGAAAAGGAAGTACGGAATGACGATTGGAGCAGTGTATGTCCTGTGTGGGAGGGATGGCACCTGCCCGCATTTTTTTTTTTTCCCTTTCTTTTATATCCCAACTCACAAGTATTTTTTTCATCTTTATTCATATTCTATTGGCAAAACTTAATTTCACAAAATTTTAGTCATTAAAATTTGAACTTGAATTCCATTAAAAATATTTTATCTTTATAACTATGATATCATATATATTTTTTTAAAGTAGTATAGTAAACTATTATATATAAAATGGTATAAAATAAGATAATATTTTTATACAATGTATTATATTATTTATAAATATATACTAATTTAATTTTTATGAAAAAAATTTTATTAATATATTTAAAATATGTTTTGAATAATATATATAAATAAATTATATTTTTTATTTTTAAATCAATATAAATGTTAAAATGAATATTCTTTTCTTTTTTATTCACACATACCTTTTTTAAATAACTTATATTATTAGTTAAGAAATTATTAATTTTTATTTTTAATTATTTAAAAAATATAATAATGACAATAAGACTATAAGTAATTACTAATTAATTAGATATTTTTGTCAAGTACATTTTTGTTAATAATTGTTAAGTAGTTATTTAGTTTTAAATCATCTTCATTTAAAAAAATAATTATTTTATTGATTATTTTACTACTTTAAAAATGTGAATTTCTATTTTAATAAAAAAAACTAATAATCAAATAAAATGATGAAGAGCATAGTTCTCATTTAGATTTATTGGTTACTTTAATATTTTTTAATGACTAGTCAATTAGGCAATTATAATATTAATTTTATAAAATATAAGAAATATTTGATGCTCTATATTCTCATTTAATCATTTTATAAATTTAGATATATTGAAGATACAATGAAAACACTTAAAAGTTTAGGGTACACACATTTTATCAACATCATTTTCTACTTTGTAAATATGAAAATCTTACACTTGGGTGATCAAAATTGTTAAGTTTTAAAAATATTTGATTGTATTTGTTTATAATTATTAATTATTATGTTAAATTTAATAAACTTAAATACATAATTATTAGAACGTAAAATACCAATGAATCAATAACCAATATAAATTTCTCAATTAGATACAATTATATTACAAGTAGTTTAGTAATTCAAGTTGAATTATAACTACAGTAATGAAGTCAAAGGAAGCCTTTATACCTTTTGACCACTGACTTAATAATATATGTCTCTCTACAATTTCCTAACAAGGTCCAATAAAAAAATAACTTGTGACTTAATAATATATATGAAACACATTTCAAAGTTTGATTATTAGTAGAATTTAATTATATCATTTTAATAGAATCAATATAATACTTCAATATTTTTTAGTTATCTTTCATACATCCATTTATTTAAATTATATACATTTTTTAAGTGATAAAGAAATAAATAAGGTGATTATTAATTTGACCATAATTAAATTAAGGTGGGTATAACTAGAAATTTATACAAAAATATTTTTTTAAAAATATATTAAATACAATTCTTAATAAAAATAAATAATAAATGTTAAAAATATATTTATAAATGATTAAATAGTGTGCGTGTGTGTGTGCGCGCGCGCACGTCCTGTAATAACCGATAATTCAAAATTTGAACTGAACCTAATAAATTGATACAGGAATATCCTAAAGCAAGGCAAATAGAGCCTAAATGAGATTAGGATATTAATGAGAGCATTTTAGAATATGGATTAGAACCTAAGGTTAGCCCGAAACTGAAGTCAAAACGGCAAAACGAAAAGCTACAGAGGTCAGTAGTATTTTCATAATTTCAAGTAATTTTTAGAAAACTCAAAAGAGAGATCTTTAAATGAAAAAATTGAGTTTCTTGGTATTCTCAGATATACTAAAAATCATAGGAACCCCTAAAATGGTCAAAACTCCTCTGGTTTGTATTTTAGAATGTTAGTTGAGTAAAACTTTGACCGAACTGTTCAGTAAGATTTTAAATGCAATTTGGATAAAACCAAAAGTATTTTATGAATTAGAGAACCTAAATTTCATGATAAAAAAGATAGTTCTAAAAAAAGATTTGAAAATAAGTTCAAATAGATAAGTCAAAGTTTTTAGATATAGTTAGAATTTTGGAAATGGTTATAAATGGTTCTCCACCCTTATATATTACATCCCATTTCTGCCTTCCCCCTAAACAACCTCACTTGCACTCTGAAATAGAAATAGAACCAGCCTTAAGTGGTGCGCCAAGGAGGGAGAAAAAGAGGAAGGAAACAAAGCCAAAAAGGGTAAGATTTTGCTACTTTTTCACACTCTTCCCTTCACTAAAGTTCTTCTCCTATTTCTCTTCTCTTTTCTCGTAGTTTTGATGCTTTATTTGGACATGTTTTGTGACTGGGTCAATAAAGGAGAGGAAGAGTTTGAAAAGGAGTTTGGAAGCATAGAAAAGATCTCTTGAAAAGCTTACAAATAAAGTAACATGGCCTATGTTGCTTATTCTTGGCTTCTCCTTGTCTCCTTCATTTTGACCAGATTAAGGGTCAAGTCTATGGAGTTTTATTTTGATCTAAATTTTATAGGAATTGGGGTTTTGAAGCCTAAGGAATCATATGGAATAATTAGGATTCAAAAAAAATCAATAGATAACAAGTTATGGGTTTTAGTGTTTTGGTTGTACCTAAGGATTTATAGAGCTTTCTAGTGATGATTTAAATTATGTAAGACTATGTTTAAGTTCTCAAGACATCTAGGAAACTCCATAGATGGCAAATTTTCTAGGAAAACTAAAAAAACCCTATGGGCTCTTCCCTTGATGTATGTCGCGGCCAAAGAGAAGAACTAGTACCTAGGGAGAGTTTTCTTGGATTCCAAGGATAGAAATAGCCTAGATATAAATTATAGATACCAAAGGAACCATTAGTTTGAATTTAAAAATTATATTTTGAAAGTTGAAAGTTTAAGGTTCCTTTATGCATAAAGAAGCAACTTGATGTTAGGCTCCTTGAAATGAGTTAGAGATTATTCTAATGAGATTGAATGGAGTCATATGACTTAGAATGAGTGAGAAATTGGAGCCAAGATCTTGAATTATATGAGTTGCTTCATTATATCCTTGTATGGAACTATAAGCATGGCATAAGCTAGAAGTAGCTTGTGTAAAGTTGATGTGAGGCTAAAGATGGTTCCATTAATGTGTTTATGTCTTATTTGATGTGTCTAGGCCAAGCAAACTATAATATCCAGTTCTTAAAAAAATGAGAGATTATATTATATGACCATTACAATGTATATTAAGTATGAAGTATGGCAGCAGACTAAGTTAATTTAAGGGTTGAGATAACATCTCACCACCTGGGTCCAAGATCTTGTCGACAAGATCCTATAATCTGTAGTGCAAATTTTGAGACCTTGTCGACAAGGTTTTCGCCAATAAGTACAAAGTCTTCTTGTATAATGTGTTAAAGCCTGTATGGTATGGAATTAGATAAGAAGGGCTTTTTAAATGAAAGTTTTGAATTTTTTTGGGTTTTCAGAGGCCCTAAAAACTAGCAGAAGCCCCGGGATAACTAAAGTCCCTCTGGTGGACGTTTTTCAACATCGGTATATCCAACTTTTGACGAATTCATTGGGAAAAGTTTTAGTTCCGATTTGAGTCTTTACTAAATTGGGAATCTAATTTTTATAATGAAAAAGACAGTTCTCAAAAAAGATTTAAAATGAGTTAGAAACAAAAATATCAAGAACAAAGGGCAAAATGATATTTTTTGAAAAAATCCTTCTTAAACCCATATATATATGAGGCGTTCTTCTGCTCCTCTCATTTAGGTCGACCAAACTTTGCCCAAAAACTAGAGAAAGCTCAAGGTAAGGAGGCACACAAGGACAAGGCAAAGGAGAAGGGAAAAACTCAAGAAAAAGGTAAAAAATTATTGGAATTTCCTAGTCTTCTCCTTAGGAAATCTCTTCTCCTTCTTCTCCCCTTTCTCCCTTTGGTTTTCTTAGAGTTTTTGGTGTTGTTTTAAGGTCATACCAAGGAGGGAAAATTCAGATTTGAAGAGAGGAAGCCAAAGAAAGTAAGAATCAAATGAGAAAATAAGGAAAAATAAGGTAAATCTTCCATCCCACAGTAGATACTTCCTCCTCCTCTTTCTCCCTATTTTGCCCCATATATGTAGATGCAAAAGGGCTGGAATTTTGAGAAAAACCAAGGATGATTTCCATGAATTTAAGGGAGGAGAGTAAGAATATGTAAAGAAACCCAAGTAAAAACCATGAATTTGCAAGATAGAAAAGTTAGGGTTTTGATTGCACCTTGAACTCTATCATAAACCCTATCCATATTTTATGATGTTTAAGTGTTCATATGAGTTCCTAAGACACTAAGAGAGCTTCCTACATGATTCTCCCATCAAAGAAAGCAAGAAAACTCCATTGGTGCCTTATGGAAACATAGCTTCAGCCAAGGAGAGTCCATGCACCTAGGAAGTGTTTTAATTCCTTCCAAACTTAGTTCTGTATTATGTATGATGGGAGAGTATGAGAGGAAATCTTGGAAAGAGTTTAGAAGTCATAGAAAGTGAGATGGCCTTATATGTTCCATAATATGGCTTAAAGAAACAACACCTAGCTAGACTCCTAGAATTGAGTGTATGATGACTCCAAAAGGTTTAAATGGAGTTAAGAATCGTGAATGAATGGATAGAATGGAGCCAAGATGATGTTTTCCAAAAGTTGCTTCATTAAGTGCATTATGGAACCATAAAAAAAGCCTTATGAGTCACCTATCATTTCTAATAAATGTGTGGCCTTAGACTTTGCTTCAAGAGTATAATTAGCTTCCATATGATATGTCTAGGCTAAAAGGAATGATCTCCACCTTCTTAAGTGTATGAGGTCAAGGAAGAGGATTCAATACTTAAGGAAAAAGTGTGTAAATGAAAACAAGGTAGCTCTCTCCACCTTCTCTCACGCATAGATGTGTGCTTACATTGTCTTGAATATGTGTATGCATGTTTTAAGCCATGAAAAGTATTCTAGCATGATTTTATATGCCATGGTACCATGATGATGCATTATGTTTCTAAATGATATTTTATCATGCTTTCTTTTGTTTTCTTGAGTGTGAAAAAGTCAAGAACCCTCTAGTCATGGTGAGGATGAGCTAAGAACCCTTAGAATTGGTTGAGACAAAGTAAAGAATCTCCTAAAAGTGAGGTTGACTAAAAATTGGTGAAGCAAGTCTAAAATTTATAAGTGAATGGGTAACACCAATCCACTTGTTTGACAAGCCTTTGTATGGTATGTATGACTTGCTCAAATATTGAAAATGCTTTTTAAATGACTGTACATGTTAATATACTCATGCATGCATTTGTGAGACTTGTATTGCATAGTTTATGTGTGATTGAATGGGAGGTGAGCTATTGAAATTTTTTGAATTTCATCCCTTCCTCTCAAATGTCTTAACATGTTAGGTGAAACAACTGAAGAAGTATTAGAGGCCACCAAGCTTAAAAGATGAAGATGGGCATCAAGGTATATGAATATGCCTAGTTTTGCCTTCTTTTTAGCTATACACATGGCATATGATGTAATCCTTTGATGAAATTATCATGCAACCATATGAGCATGTATAATTATGTTAATAGATTATGTATGAATGAGAGCTAAGGTTGTATGTATGGAAATGCTCATTTTGGACATGTAATGGTAATTTTGCCTTATAGAAATATATGCATAAATGGAAGTGGAATAGCCAAATTGAGATGCATGAGGTTTAGGATCACTTGGGTAGCTCACATAAGTCATATTCATACTTTTAGACTTGCCCAAGAGGTGCCAAACTCAAGAGGAGGCCATTTGGACCAAAGTGACTCTTGATGGGAAGCAAAAATGACCATTTCATAAGGCTATGTCACTTTTTGACCAAATGAGCTTTTCTTGATCTGAGTTTTGGCATACATCTAAAACTTGTTGAGAGATTTTTGGAGAGCTAAAATGTATAATTTTTGAAGGTTTATAGAATATTTGACAAATTTTCAAAGTTGAGAAATTGTCTGATTTTGGTTTGGTGTACTGTTAACTCAGGTTCGAAAATGAAATCTGTCACTCAAGGGGCAAATGATGTCCAATTTCCACGAAATTTTATAGGGAGAAACAAGACACTCTCAGTGACTTGTGCCAACTTGAAGCACCCCATTTGGATGTCTAGAGAGGGAGATATAAATTGTTGAAGTTTCTACCCAGTATCAGGCATCCATACTAACCCAAGTTACTGTGTGATCGGGTTTCGAGGTCTGGGCGAGCCTAAACTGGTATGAAGTTATTTTCTCCCTCTAGCTAACATCTGTAGCTTTTTAGATTGATATCATTTGTATGCATTGGATTTTTTTGGAATTAATTGGACATTTTTTAAGTTTGCTGCAGAAATCTGTGACAGTGCTAATAGACAGCCAGACCTCCATTCCTTTTTAAATGTCAAATATCTTCTGTGTGGCATTTCATGGCCTGGTCATATTTGTAACATAAAGTATACATGTGTACCTTCCCATAATGGCAAAGAACACATGATTTCAATTTTTCTAGAATTAGTTATGATTTTTCAAAGTTTGTAACAGAAAAGAGGAAATTCTGGCCGAAAATGTAAACATGGGTTTTATGTGTTCTTTTGCTTTCTACAAGTTGTAGGCCAAATTTGATGATAGAAATGAGTTGTATTCATGTATTTAAGTATGAAAATGTGATAGATGAATTCATATGGCCTACGGGATTTTGAAAGAAAAATTTTGAGAAATGCATCTTGAGACATAACCCCTATGCCATTATGTTTTTCTCCATAGAAATTATATGAGATGAGGTATGGGAATTGCATGAATTGAATCTTAAAAGTATGGTGTTACATTTATTGGTATTAGAGCAAATTTCCAGGCTCTCTCAGATTGGATTTGGCTTGAGGATGTAACAATAGGACAATAGGACTATACAAAGGCTTGTATAGATATGTAAAAGGCTTAAATGGATAAGTAAAGTCTTATATGAGACATGTTGGGTGTATGAGGATAGGTTGTGGCTTTGTTCATGGTGAGTAAGTTGTAAAATGGTCTTAGAGTAGAGAGTGGACACTGGGAAGGAGTGGCCTCTAGAGTAGCTTAAGCAAAGTTAAGGGATTCGACAGCTATAACTTGATGAGATGTGATAGCTCGCCAGGATCAGTGGCAAGCCCTAGATATAAACGATGAGAAATGATCTTGTTGATATGAAGAGTCTTGCTAGAGAGAGTATATGAGGTCTAATTCTCCTGGTAGTCATACTCAGGGCATTCCAATTTGTCTCGCATAATGCATAGATGAGTAGTGATGCAGCGCGGTATGAGATGAGACTGCGGTTGCACAAGACTAGTTTAGAGGGGAAGTGCGAAAAAGAATTACTTTCTAGCCACAACACCCAAATGTCTAGATGAATTCCAAAGCCCAAAAAGCTAATTCCCTCAAGCCAGAAGTTTGAGTTACAAGCTACGCCCTAGAACCCGACAGGTAATCATGTATGAATGAAACAAGAGGTAAAACCCTCAAGTTTGATGATGGACTAGATATAGAGGCAATAGGGCTCAGGTTGGTAGCTAAAAATGAAATTCCCATCCCTGAAAAAAGCAAGCCAATCAGAGGCCGTTAACCGCAACCAATTCATTACTTAGCTGCGGCCAATTCTCCCAAGAAGCAGCAAGACAATCCAAAGAGTTCCTCGCCATGGCCAATAATTAGACAAGAAAACTAGGGTGAACCTGAGGCTAATTAGTCACAACAAATGATATATTAGCCATAGTGAATGGCAGTATGATAGGCCTTATCGGTCATATTCAGGCTAACTTGAGTAATGAGCTACAGAAGAGATGTCCTCACTTTAGTAATAACTAAATGTATAGACTAAGCCTAGAAAGATAAATAGATAGGGATTTGAAAGTTAGTCAGAAGAGCTCCCTAAGATAAGAATAATATAGGAGTTAAGGCACATACATGATTAGAGCACCTAGTAAAGTATAAGTTCTAGCAAGGTAGAATTCAGACATTGAGAGCGCGTGTTCTGAATTGGGTTATCAAAACCCTAGAAATAGTATACTGTGCTTCTGGGGATGAAACTAAAGAGGCTAAATAGAAAGAAAGCCTAACTCTGATCCAAACGTAGAAACAAGTTGAGACAAATAGTTAGTGCCTTAGTACTGTCAGGGAAGCTTGAAGGAACTAAAGACTGCCTCAAAAGGCAAGTCTTGTATTATGCAGAGAAAAAGTGTAAGCTGAGAGTGTCATAGAATGAAACTCCTGGGATTATATAAAATAGAATTCTCCTTACTAAGGGGTGGTCTAATTATAAGCAAAGTAAGAGTATGAGCGAAAAGTAGACCCCTTGATGTTACAGAGAGTGAATAAGTAAAGGAACCCCGAGAAAATGCAAGTGCTCTTGAGCGTAAAGAAACCTGAACTGGCAACAGAAACAGCCAGTAGTAGAACATCTTTTACCTAAGTAAAAGGATAATAAGGGTAGAAAGAGAAGATATAACAGTGTTCAAGCCGAGGACATATTAGTTTGAGAATAGATATCCAGTAATGTGCCTGAGTACTTAAGAAAATACACTTGTCTTTGACATAGATGCCCTTCTAGCATGATAGTGCCCAAAGTAAAAACAGTCAAGCAATGTATAGTGATCTCGGGACGAAGTAGAGAAAAGAATCATGTTTTTCCTGAGTATCCTACGAGAATAGGACAGATAAAGAAAAGTACAAGATGAATATTTTAAATTATTAGGAAACTTGTAATATATTGGCGATAGTGACTCTGAGCTCAGTCATAAAGCGCCGGTGTATTAGTGTTTGATGTTATGGTTTACTTGCAACAGAGGCTACATGATATTGGGTCTAGCCAACCTGGTAGTAATGTGGTTTAAGTGCATAGCAAACGATAACATTAATCACCAAAGTGTCCCAATAATTGAAAAATATTCTAATTAAATAGATAATGAAATAAGTCAAAAAAGAGAGGAAAGTGATTCCAGAAATACTAAAACAGTAAGAAAAACATGCAGAAAGGAATCTCCAATAGAGAATGTTTAGATTTAGATAGCATGAATTCAGTATGCATAGCTTGAGTCCTTATAGTATATATAAATGAAATGAATAGGGATCGGTGCATAGCCTCTCTCCTACCAAAGATGTTAGCCACACCCAATGTGTGAGATGCCCTAATGTCAAAGCACTTAAAAGCATAACGTGGGCATAGTTAGAAACTGCAGGATATGAGAGGAAGGTTAGAATGAGTACACGTAAAGTAAGTAAGTTAATAGAGTAAGAAAAGAAAGCCCAAGTGAAAAGAGGCTGAAGTAGGAATCTAAAGATCCTATGAGGAGCGATGAGTGAAAATTAAAATGCTCCCTAGTATTAGTATAACGGGATCCTAAAGACTCATATGACACAGAACCCACTTCGCACAAAAAGCATGATATACCTCTGAGTTTAGTCTCAGCTATTATGAGCGATGGTTACTAGACTTAGTGAGCATGCGTTTTACTATCAGATACAGTGATCTTAGACTTTGACGTCTCCCAGAGATGGAACGCAGTAGATCTTAGCATAGCACAGTGGGTTGCAATAGACCCTAGCAGGGTTCTGAGAGGTCGTAGTAGAACCAGGGGTCACAGTAGATCCCACAGAGTTACAGAGAGCCCTAACCACAGCATAATAGTTCTTTAGTGAGATAACAGCTTGAGATAGTTTTTACAGAGTAGTTAGTCTCAAAAACCAATACAATTTCAGCTAGTGTTTGTCTTATAGACTAGAGATCTCCTGGGTCTGATAAACTGTTGCCACAGAA
Source organism: Erythrophleum ivorense (assembly GCA_026724425.1). Classification (NCBI taxonomy): domain Eukaryota; kingdom Viridiplantae; phylum Streptophyta; class Magnoliopsida; order Fabales; family Fabaceae; genus Erythrophleum; species Erythrophleum ivorense. The sequence continues at coordinate 207,986 of JAIUCV010000626.1, read as the reverse complement.
AACATGAAGGCTTTACTCAGATAGTTAGACCATTGATTAGATCTCTTGAGAGATGAGCATAGTGTATGAAATGAGGAAAGTAAGAAATTAGCTTTCTAGAGGTAGAGCCAGATGAACTACTACCTAGCAAATAATAGCTCTAACCGAGGGATAGATAAATCCTCGCATGCTAGCTTATGTATTTAGAAAATGGTCAAATGCAACTTTTACATGAGGTGAGTGGTACAATATGCCTCCAGTAATCGAACTTGTGAGCATAGTTAGCATCCCACCAAAGCTCAGCAGTAGTCAGTGATAGTAGCTCATCGGTGTCAGTATGAGACACATATGATAGGCCTATCAGTGTTGCAATGAGGGACTATAAAATACCACTGTAAGTAAGCAAAGAAGTGAGGAAAAGTCCCAGCTTATAGAGACAAATGTAGTAGTAAATAGAGAAACTGGGATTATTGAAAGTAGAAACTCCTCAAAGGAGTTGTAATCCCAATAAGTAATTAAGATGCGAGGTCTATAATAGAAAGAAATTTGAATGGTAACCATGAGATGAGCTAGTAAGAAAGAACGCAGAGATGAACAGTGGATGATACACGTAAATAAGTAAGTAGACAAACAGAAACCTCTTATGGCTATAATGATTAGAAAAGAAGATGAGATGTTATGAGAAGCCATTTAGAAAGGACATGGGAGACTTGATACGAAATAAGTTACCTCCCAATATGTGAAAACGAGTCCACTAAAAGAAATGTTAACTCTTATGAATGGGTTAAGACTAATCCGATATGATTAGTAAGCTCTCCCAAGATAGGCCTCTAGAGTTAGAGATTTCTTTCCCTTATGAGAACCCTATTACTGAATGAACGGAACAAGAGGAAAGAAAATAATCACTATCTTTAACTATACTTATAACCTCCCTTAAACAAACACATATAGCATCCAAAGATTCGAAATTTTGCCAGCTTAAAAGGTTACAATAAGAGGTTATAATAATTATACCCACGTACTCTTAAGAAATCTTCTGGCATTTTTCCAATTCTTATATCAAAACAAACAAAATTTTGCAAATACTAAGTCTAATATAAATAGGGTATTCTCTCCAAGACAGAAGTAAATAGAACTCTTGATCTTCTTATCCAAATACCCATTTCAGTTTCATCCATATATTTCATAAGAAAAAGCGGGATCAAAAATTTAGAAAACAAAGAAGTCGACATATAGCTTGGAAATTGCTTGCAGACACCGGCAAAGCTAGACTCGGAAGTGGCAGTCACACTCTTCAAAATGGAAAGCACAAGGTAATGAGGAACAGGAAGGTTATATACAAAGTGCTTGAAGATGAAAGCTTGATGCTCGAGCTCACGCCTCTGGGAACCAAATCCTCTACATCTCGTTTCCGAGATATACCGCATGCATCTCCCTAAAACGGTGCGTTTTGACTTAATTCTCCAAGAAAAGAAAAAAAAAAAGGTTGCAACATGTAAAACGTGTCTGCAAATTCAAAACGCAGCTCTCAACCAGTCTTCTTCCTCTCGCAGCTTTGCTCCATGAAAAGCGTTCTTCATGTGAACTCCCAAAGCTGATTCCTTCGAATCCTCTGAAATTTCTTCCATGATCACCAACATGTGATTCCTTTAAACCCAGGTCTCCCTCATGTGAAATTTGGTTCGTTTGATTGGAACAAGTCATTCATATTTGCAGAGCACATTTTTTTTTTCTCTTAAGCTCATTGTAATCTTTCTGTTAGGAAGGATAAATCATATTTGGTACCAAATATCTAAGCTTTACCGCTAACTATCATTCAAACCTCTTGAATCAGAAAATATGCAAGCACTGGACATTGTAAAACGAGCTTCAGATTCCAACTTCAGCCATTGTTATTCCATTGAAGCTTTTTAATTCAAAAAGTATGCGAGCACTGGACAGTACACACATTCAAGCTTCCGTACGTGAAGAAGAAAGCATATTGATAGAAGACAAGAGTTGAAGAAGAAACCTGTCTTGCCTACGTGAAGCTTCTCGCGTTAATGGAACAGGTCCCAGGCTGCAAGGTCTGTCGAAGAAGAAAGCTCTTAGGGAGGTTAATAGGCTCAACAAAATGCACCGTTTTGACCTTGTAGACAGGTGTCGTGACGAGGGCCGCTGGATGATGCGGATGGGATTCTTCAAGCAGCACCACACACTGCTTTCCTCAAGCAGAGGATCGAAACGCCATGGAAAATGCTGATGAAGTTACAGTAGCGCTATTCCAATAGGGCAACGAACCAACAGCAAGGCTGGAGCTCCGTTTTTTCTTCCCTTTAAGAATTGAGTCAAAATGCACCGTTTTATTTATATAGAAATGCACGCGGTGCATCTCGAACGCGAGATGCAGAGGATTCGGACGCCACGTGCCTCTGTAAACAAAGGCTGCTTCTCGCGTGGGATCACCGGGCTTATTGCTTCTGTAGGGTAAGCACCAACTCCGAGACCAAGTTTAATACCCGAATCCTCTTCCTTCACCAGATCACTCTTCTCTTCAGAACCCTCCATAATTTTCTTCTGAGGTCCAACTCCTTCCTCTCCAAAACAGACATCACATAAAAGCATAAGGATATATTATGACAAAACAGTAAGGTAAAATAAACAAACATGTGGTGGGCAAAGTAGAAGAGAGTGAAAGAAAAACCGGCGATGTCATCTGAAGAGGGAACAACTTGGAGAGGCTTAACCTCCATCGTCACATAAGCTTCGCTTCGAGTGGGTCTCTGTACAAAGAAAATGATTTCAACCGAAGCAGAGCGAAACCCAGAAACACAACTATAAAGCGAATAAAACCAGAAAGCAAAGACACATGTCCAGCTTCTTGCCACTCTCTCTTTCTCTATACCTGTCTTGCCAATTGCGCATCAACCTAAAGATAGAGATAGAGATAGAGAGAGAGAAAGAAGGGAGGGATTAAGACGGTGTCAGAGCTTTCTGACAAGCGCAGCCTTATTACGTTACGGTGCCTTGGCAGGCAGCAGATTCAGACAAAGAACACGCTGCTGCTGAGTGGCGAACATTGTCAAGCAAGTGAGCGTCACGCTCCTCTCAGAAGCGGGACCCATTGTTCTTTTCTTTGGGGTTGCTGTGCTGTGCACTGTGCACAAGACATTCCCAGGGCGATTTTCCGTTCTGGGAAGAGGTAACGAGCGATGATGGTGACTAGAACACCGTCAGAGTTGGAATTTTCTATCTGTGGGCCCACCTTGCGTAACAATCTCGCTACAGCGGACCCCATGACAGATGGTCTTTAAACTACTCGAGCGAAAAATTGTCTGTTTCTGTTTTCTGCGTTTGGATCGGTTTCGGACCTCAGCTTTTGGAATAAGCCAAGATTTAGTTTCTCCCTACGATGTGTTACCCACATGGGCCTCATCCATAAACTGACAGTATGGTCTAGTGGCCTGTGGGCTGGTATCTAAAGCTATTGAATGAATTTGGAATAAATGTTTTTATATTTATTATCATATTTATAAATATAATTTTTTAATTAAAATATAATAAATATAAAATTTTTATAAAAAAATTATAATTTTTCAAATAAACTAGATATTTATCATATTTTTATTAAATATTTATATATTTATTATATTTTAATTAAAAATTTAATAATAAAAATATAAAAAATTACATTAAGTTTAGTTTTATGAATTTTTACATGTTTGAAATAATCTACTGTATTTTGTCCAAAAATTAAGAAAAAAAGAATAATTACTTACTAAAGAGTGATAAAGCATGCTTGAGTCTTGAAAGATCTTTATAGAGGTTTCAACATGTTGATAACTATTTGTGAAAAAAAATAATTATTATTGTTCAATAAAATTAGTCTCACATTCAAACAATATGAATATATTGGTAGAAAACAAAATATAAAATAAGATGACAAATAATTTATTGCCTGTGGGCCAAACAAACAGTAATCAATGCCCATTTGTTCTGTGGTTTGTCACCGAGGACCATCATGGATAAATTAGTTGAGGTCTCTGTGATTGAGAGACACAAACGAGTAAAATGTTTTGCAGATAGAAAATGTAAAATACTTTGATAAGTGCGTTGACCTCTGAAAATATGATGGTCTTTTAGAATCTTGATTGTCTCCCATACTGTACGATGGCATCGAGGGGGGAAGAAGATGCGAAAGCGCTCTTCTAAGTTTGTCCATCAACATGTGGAGCCCTTCATACCTTGTGCCAGTTATTCAAAGAAGGCTATGCTTTGGATCGCTCGCTTGGAGATAGAATCTTTAAAGAGAAGATCCCTTTATTTTTTGCCTTTTTTTTAATTTAGAGAGAAAAGATGGGAAAAAAAAGAGAAAAAAAGTGAAAACTCAAATTTTAAAATAAAAATGAGCAAGTTTTAAAATAAAAAAAAGTTTAATTTATTTTATTAAATGAGAACTCAATTTTTAACTTCTATTTTTGATTACATATAAATGAGTTATATAAGGTTAACCAGTTAAATAAACTTTTGTAGGTTACCCAAATTGATGATTAAATTTTTAAATTCAATTTGTTTAACTAAACAAAACTATTAATAATTCTGATTGCAATCCCCCGTCTCCTTTAATTTCAATTGTTAATTCTAATTCCGTTCCTTATAGGAAGGGAGTGGGTTAATTTTATTTTTATCTTGCATTTTTTCTTTGATTTAAGAGCCTTATGTTGTGTTTGTTTGTCTTATTTTCTTTCTATTTATGTTGCCAGCTAAACTATGTATTTTGTTCCTTTTGTTCTTTATCTAATGTATTGTTAGTGGCCAACAGAAAAAAAAAACCCAATATTATGTTTAAATTTGTTCATTTGATTAATAACTAAATTGAGTTAAAATAAATTTTTGAGTTAAATTTGAATGTTTGACAAACAATTCAATTCATTTACAACTACTTTCAGGGTAGGACTATCAAAATGAGTTGATTTTATTAGGTTGGCCTTTTTAACATATTATTGTGGTAAGTTGGATTTAGATTTTGTTAATTCTAACATCATCTAATTAAAATAAATTATGTGCTATATATGCTTATTTGATAATGATAATGTAAAATATGATTATATGTGTGTTAAGAAAATTTTAGTATTTTCCTATGCATTGCCTTAAATTTTAGAAGAGAGAAAATTTTTAGAAGTTTTTTCTAAACATAGTTAGAATTAAACTAAATTCCTTTCATACTAAACTAAATCCCAATTAGATTCCTTCCATACTAGACAATATTCTTTTTGGACAAGCATCTTCTCACACTAAATTAGTTAGAAACCAATCATTTCATACTAAATTAAATACTAATTAGATTTATTTCACATTGGCCCATTTAGTAAACTAGCTAAGAAAAAAATAATAGAAAACATGCCACATAGGTCAATCTAGTAAAATTGCTAGGAGTTAGTCAAACAAAATAATAGGAAACATTTCACATTAGTCAAGTTGCTAAATGTAAGAAATCACAAATTTATCTACAAGTAACTATTAGTTAGAATAATTAACCTAACTAGTAACTACCTAATTGAAATAGAACTAAGTTAGAATCTAAATAGAGACTAATCATGGGGTCAAGAATTGAAACACCAAATGGCTAAATAGACTAATGGCTAAATAGACTAATGACTAAGCTAACACATGTTCCAAAGATTAAACAAATACATAAACAAGGATGACTAAAGTATCTACTCTTGGCTCATTCTAAGATAAAGTTAAGATGAATGTAGAAATTCTCTCACCCAAACTTTATAAAACTGACCCTACCCTTTAGTAACTTTCTAACTCAAAATTTCATCACAAATAACAATATAAACTCTTAGAAAGAGACTTTAGTTTTAGCCAAGAGAAAAAAAAAAAGGTGAAAAAGCCATATTTGCTTAGGAGTTTAACTTAGTGGTAGAAGTAACAATTTTATTTTTCTTTTTTAGTATTTTGCTATTAAGAATTTCTTTTAACACCTTTCTTTTTTAATTCATGGTTATGGTGCAAATTCACTAAATTTGTAGATTAATTATATGATTAAATTCATTAATATATAAAAGCTAGTTAAAAATATTTTGCTTCTTGATATTTTTGAATTATTAAAATTTTCATACCTTTTATATTGTTTAATATATTATTAGATTCTTGATCATATGATTTAGTATATGATAGTGTCTCATAGGAGAATGATTTATAAAAATAAGAATTTAAATTTAACCTATATTGTAACATCCAAAAAATTTATTAAGGAAAATAATGAAGAATTAAGTAATTAAGTAAGGGAGGAAGGAAATTATTGTGGGGATTTTTGGAATAAATTATACGAAGTTGTTGTCTAGGGCATTTTAAGGTAAATATTAATTATTGGCTATTATCAAGTGAAAACAAATTTTAATAGTAGATTTAGGGTTTGATTAAGAAATATTAATTAAGGAAATGAGGACATTTAATATTTGGGCTCTAAGGTTAATTTAATGATGCTAAGAACCAATGAGGGAAGCCTAACCCTAATTTTTTTGAAGGCCCAACTTATTTAGATTAATTTGAACCTTTATACTCATGGCCTAATATGTAGATTTCTGGGCCCAACTGAAACAAGGGCTCTTGGGTTAGCCCATATCACTTAGAAAACCTAAGAGTAGGCAGCCACTTATTAGTCTTATGCTGAAACAAAGTGTGGAGAGGAGAACTAAGAGAGAAAATCATGCTTGGAAAGGAGGCTAGGGTTTCTTTAGTATTTTGCCACCATTTTGCACTTTTAGAGGAAGAATTAGCCAAGTTATATAAAACTTGATCCTCTCATCCTCCTTTTTATTTTGGACCAATTGATTTTTTGTTTGGATGATTTTCACCTTCTTTCCAAATCTGAAACTAGTTGTTTTGATAGTTTTTGCTTGATTTTTGGAGTTTAGAGCTAAAAGGACTATTGGTTAAGTATCTTCTCTTCATTTTGGTGTGTTTTATGCTAGAAATTGGGCCCAAGGACTGATTTATGTTTTGGGTTTTGTTAATGTACAAAAATACCAAGAATTTAGAGTAGGACATTGAGGTTTCTAGTGTAAGAAGATCTAAGTCCCAATTTGAGATTCATTGGAGGCTAGGTAAGTGATTTTTATGTAGTTCTTGATGCTAGAAATGAATGGGTAGTTGATTTATGTAATAGATAATGATTTGGAAATTTGTTTTGGCAATCTAAGACCTTTAGAATGTGAAAATTTATTTTTGGCTTCAAAATTTGACATAGGTAACTTGGGAATTTCTAATTCCATATATATATATATATATTAATCTTATATTTGCTACACATATATGTTTTCCTATGATAAATGATTGGTTAGTTACTTGATTGTTATTTTAGACTGTGAGTGTATCCTTAGTAGAGCTGTGGTTTAGTTACCATTTATGTATTGTATTTCGACTGGACATTGAGTTATGATCAGATTTATAAATACATTAAGCCATGAGTGTGCTCGATAGGCCTTTCCTTTTGTTTTTGGCCATTAATATATTATAGGTGATTGCTAGTATGTGATAATAGTCACTGGTAGTCTAACTAATTCATTTGCTATTTAAATTGATTATTCTAAAATTTATTGATATAAAATGCATTTATGTTGATTAATTTGTTCATATATATGGAATTTTCCTTTAGTTGCTGATATTCACATTTCATCTTGTTTTATGGGGCTAACAATTTTAGGTGAAGGTTTATTGGTGAAGGAAAAAAGGAAGCAAGTAGATGAATATCCCCGATTGGAGGCCTTGTGTGGGATTTCTGCACTTGGACCATTTTGGCTTAGAGTAAACACTAACTTTTTTGTAATTTATTTTGCATAACATCATGATGCATCTGTATTGTTAAGTGCAGGTATTTTTATATTTCGTAACCAATGATGTAACTATTAGGAAGTTAGACTTTAAATTACATGAAAAATTAATGTATGTATTAGGTGTTTATCTGATATGAGTTATTACTAATGATGAACTATGACTTATCTACTTTAGAGTATGTTATGAAATGATTGACTATTTTAAATATTGTTATATAGAGTTTCTATTGGAATGTGTATACATATATATGCCTTACGAGAGGAATGGAGTTGTGCCATAGTCAAAATTTATAAGTGAGGTTCCCTTAGAGCTTTGAAGGTAGGAACATGTTTAGTTAGACCATTGAAACTAGTCCAAAATGGTTTGAAGTCAGATGATAAGGAATTGCACATTTTGATATTGTCACTTGTAGCTTTAAGCACCTTTTTGCTATTATAATGAATAAACTTGCTGATATATAGTGAAGTCCATCTAATATGACCCAACCTTAAGTCCCCAAATAATGATAGTTAGTAAATTAAGGCGTGTAAAAACTAGTAGGTCATTAAAGCCATGCAATTAAGCTATAGAGGAACTCTAGAGCTTAAATTATGGTGGTAGCAAAGAGTTAGGGGAAGGAACGTAAGAGTCTAAAATCAGTGCTATCTTGAGTCATGGCTAAAACTATTTAAATCGCAACCAGAGCTCTTATAGAATCAAAGAGCAGCGTGACATATGGTGCTTTCACTGTAGTGCGAATTAAAAAACTAACCTATGTGTCTTACAGAATCGAGCCACGCCATGGTGCAGCAAGTTTTGTCACAGAGCAAGTCACAAATTTTGTCCAGGAAGAGTTACAATATGTAAGCTCTGTAATATCCTATGATTTAAAATTTTAAAATAATTCCTAAATAGTAGAATGAGTTACTTACAAAGGGTGATAGACCTAGCGAAGACCAATATGAATTATGAGAAATTAGAATAAGAACCATTTGATTAATGAATGAAGACCTAGAGTAAAGTGAATTAAAGCTAATTAAGATTAAAATATTAATTAGAACATTTAAAAATGTGGGTAAGAGCCTAAGGATAGCCTAAAATCAGAGCCAAAATGGGTGAACAAATTAAAAGAATAATGTAGTGCAAAATTATAATTTCAAATAATTTTTAAAAAAACTCAAAGGAGGGAGCTTTAAATGGAAAAATTGTTAAAACACTTATAATGGTTAAAACCCCTCTGATATATGATTTAGGTTATCGGTTGATTGAAACTTTGATCGGATCATTTAGGGTTATTTTCAATCCAATTAATTTAAAACCAAATGTATTTTATAAATTAGAGGATCTAAATTTTATGATGGAAAAGATAATTCTCAAAAATAAATTAAAATGAGTTCAAATAAAGAAATCAAAGTTTAGGGACATAGTTAGAATTTTGAAAATTGTTATAAAATGGCTTCCTGCCTTCTTATATTGGCATGCCACCTCCTTCTCTTATTTCCATCGACTCTAATCTGTCTTAGAACAGAACCAAAACCTATTTGAAGAAGGGCACAAGGAGAGGAAGAAAGGAGGAAGGAAACAAGTTTGAAAGGGTAAGACTTTGCTACTTTTTCATGCTCTTCCCTTCATTAATGTTCTTCTCCTCGGCCAAACTTGTTTCTCCTGGTTTTACCTTGCATGTATGTTTTGAACAGAACTACGGTGCTATGTAGGGAGTTTAGTTTTGGTCCAAACTTAATAGGAAATGGGGTTTTGAAGCATGGAGAATCATATGGAACAAGTAGAATTCAAAAAGAAGCTATAGATAACGAGTTATGGAAATTAGGGTTTTGATTGTATCTAAGGATTTATAAAGCTTTCTAATGATGATTTAACTTATGTAAGAGCATGTTTGAATTCATATGAGACTTAGGAAGCTTCATAGATGCCAAATTCCCTAAGAAAGCAAGCAAAACTTTAGGTGCCATTATGTATGTGTGTCTCAGTCAAACTCTAAAGAAGGTATCTAGGGAGATTTTTCTTTGATTCTAAGGGTATGAATAGTCTAAATATGAATTATAAACACTAAAAGAATAATTGATTTGAATTTAGGAGCCATAGTTTGAAAGTTGAAAGTTTAATGTTTTATTATGCATAAAGAAGCAACTTAGTGTGAGACTTCTTGATTTGAGTTTATGATGACTCTAATGAGTTTAAATGGAGTTATGTGGCTTAGATTAAGTGAGAAATTGGAGTCAAGATGATAAATTATATGAGTTGCTTCATTATGCTACAATGTGGAGTCATATGGATGCTTAAAACTAGAAGTAGCTTATATAAAGCTTGTATGAGGTTAGAGATGGTTTTATTGATACTTTTGCATATTGTTTGATGTGTCTAGGCCAAGCAAAGCAAACCTCTCCTAAGTGCATGTGTGATGTGTGAGGCCAAGAAGAGAAGTTAGAAACCAAGAAGGAACTTGGTGTATTCTTAAGAAAGGTAGTTCTTTATCCATTCTTATATGGTTATATTGGTTGTTTGATTGTCATTAATCTTGTATGTATGTTTAAACTATAAAATATGCTCATTGTTATTGGTTTGATTCTATGGTATCATTAGATTTCATAAAATGCATTTGGAATGTGATTAGCTCTTAATGGGTGAAGTTATGCCAAAAGTCCCTTAAATTAAGTTAGGTGAAGCAAAAGTCCTTAAGTAAGGTGAGACAAGGCTAAAAGTCTCATAAATTAAGTGAAGCTAAGTCAAAAATTCCTAAAATGGGTAAGGCTAATCCAAAAGTCTCATATAATTGGGTGAGATTAGACTAAAAGTCTCTAGAACTTGTTTTTGACCTTAATGAATCCATTTGATTTCATAAATATGATTATTTTTTATGTTTGGATGAATGTGATGCATGCTTGCTTTTTTTGACATGAAAATATGTCATATAAGTGTATTTAAAAGATGATTGAGCTATTAGAATTCTTGGAATCTTACTCCTTCCTATATTATTTCTAACCATGTTTAGGGAACTTTCAAGAAGGAAGGAGTGGAGACCAATGACCATTATGTGTGCTACTTGGACAATAGTTTTAGTAGTTTATATAATATATTGTCAAAGAGAGTTTGTGCTTCTTATTTTGTAAAGTAAATCTTCACACACTTGTAAAAGTATGAGATTATCTTGTAAATGTTAATTATGATTGTGGAAATGCAAGAACATGTGATTTGAGTATGTGTGTGGCATGGAAAGTTTGTGTATAAAGCCAAGTGGATAAGTCAAATTGAGATGCATGATATTTAGGACCTCATGGAATGGTCATACATGTTGTGTTTCATATGTTAGACGTGCTCAAATGGTCAGTTGCACAAAGAGAAGCCATTTTGGACAATTTGATACCAAAATGAGTTATAATTTTTCCTTGAACAAAAAATAGATCAAATGGATAAATCTTGGCATGAAATTTGGTAGGCATTTAGATCTCATTTAGAGCACTTCATAGAGTTGAGGAACATAATTTTTGAAACTCTATAGAATTTCTTATGATTTTTTAAAGTTGGTTGAAAAATGAAGATTTGCTTTGTCATTGTTCATTTGGTCAATTTTGGTTTTCTATATATTTGAGGCGTTAAATGAACTCTAATGCTTATGAAATTTTACAAGCCTATATTTGGTATTATAAGCTTTCTATAGCCATTAGGATCACTTGAATTGGAGTTGTGTAGCTCAAGATATGCATTTCCAAAGTTTCAAGTCTGCATATGCAAATAAGTTTGATGAAGGAGGCCATTTCTTACCTTTTCTACTTGATTTTCCCCTCCCTTCTTCCTCCCTTTTGGTGCACCACTTGGAGTAGGTTCTGGTTCTATTTTTGTCCAGAGGAGAGTCAGCTTAGGTATAAGGGAGAAGTGGGGCGTGATATATAAGAATGTGGAGGACCATTTATAACAATTTAAAAATTTTAACTATGTCCCTAAACTTTGTTTCCTCTATTTGGACTTCTTTCAACTCCTCTTTTAGAATCATCTTTTTCATCATAAAATCCAGGTCCTTTAATTCATAAAATATATTTAGTTTCATCCAAATTAAATTTAAAATCTTACCAAACGATCTGGTCAAAATTTTGGTCAATTAACACTCTAAAATGCATATTATAATAGTTTTAACCATCCAGGGGTTCTTATAGTTTTTAGGACTTCTAAGAACCTTGAGAAACTCAATTTTTTTATTTAAACATCTCTCTTTTGAGTTTTAAAAAAGTTACCTAAAATTACGAAAATGCTACTATATTTTCTGCTTCTTTGTTTAGCCATTTTCGCTTTGATTTCAGGCCATTATTAGCTTTATATCCTTATTTCTAAATGTCTAAATTATTATTTTATTCTTGTTTAGTCTCTAATTATTTCATTCTAGGGTCTTCTTTTGTAACCTCATCGATTTTAGTCCAGTTCTAGAGAGGTCGAATATTACAATTTGCTTGACCTAGATACATAAAATAAGACACAAACACATCATTGGAACCAATTCGATTCTCACATAAACTCTACACAAGCTTACTCTAACTTATGGCATACTTATGGTTCCATATAAGGGCATAATGAAGTAGCTTATACAATTTATTATCTTGGCTCCAATTCCTCCCTCAATCTAAGTCTCATGACTCCATTTGAACTCATTAAAGTCATCACAAACTCAATTTAAAAAGCTAAACACGAAGTTGCTTCTTTATATCTAAAAGGAACATAAATTCCAACTTTCAAAATATGGCTTCTAAATTCAAACCAATGGTTCTTTTGGTATTTATTATTCATATCTAGACCATTTTTATCCTTGGAATAAAAGAAAACTCTCCCTAGGTGCCATTTAGACCCCTTGGCCAAGACATATAGCTAAGTGAAGAGCCCATGGAGTTTTATTAAATTTTCTAGGAAGTTTAGCATCTATGAAGCTTCCTAGATCTGTTATGAACTCATACATACTCTTATATAAGCTAGATTACCATTGGAAAGTTTTAAAATTTTTAGGTGTCATTAAAACACTACTTGCCATAACTTAATTTCTAAAGCTTTTCTTTTGGTTTTAATTGTATATTCTTATTTCTCATACTTTAAAACCCTTGTTTCTACCTTGTTATGACATGAATTCATCCTCTCCTAGATGGGCCTAGGTCTGGCTGAAACATACACTTAAGGAGTAACTAAGAAGAAGCAAGTGAAGCCATGGTATTTACCTTGTTTCAAAGTTTTTTCAGGAGGGCTTTCTATAGCTTCCAAGCTTTTCTCTAATTCCTCTTTTCCTCTTATTGAACTAGCCATGAAATAGCCCAAAATAAAGTCACCAAAACCATGATAAGAGGGAGGAGAAGAAGTTTAATAAAGTAAGCATGTAAAAGTAGCATATTTTTACACTTTCAAAGCTTGGTTTTCTTTCCCTTGCTCCCTCTTCTTGTGTGCCACTTTGAGTTGCTCTTGGGTTTGTTTTAGACCAGAGGAAAGTTAGTTAAGGTGTTAAGCAGAAGTGGGACATGATCATAAAAGGCTAGGGGGCTAATTTATAATATATTTTAAAGTTTCAATTTAATCCCTAAACTTGATTCTTTTCATTTGAGCTCATTTCAACTCCTTTTTGAAAACTGTCTTTTCTATCATAAAATTTAGGTCCTTTAGTTCATAAAATGCCTTTGATTTCACCCAAATTAGATCTAAACTTTACCGAATTATTTAGTCAAAATTTTGTTCAACCAATACTCAGAAATGCATATCGGAGGTGTTTTAACCATTTTAGGAATTCCTATGATTTTTAGGGTCTTTAAGAACTTTAGGAAATCTAATTTTTCCATTTAAAGATTCATACTTTAAGTTTTCAAAAGGTTACTTGAAATTACAAAAATATCACTATCTTTTTGCTTAATTTTATTTAGTTATCTTGACTCCGATTTCAGGGCACCTTTAGCATTGTATTCTCATTTTTAGAGGTCTAAATTAGTACTTTAATTTTCTTTGGCCTCTAATCTTTTGAATTAGGGGATCTTCTTTTATAACTCATTAGTTTCAGGTTATTTTAGAAAAATCGGGTATTACAGTTAATAACCTCTTCCTATATTATCTAGAATTTTTTTACTACAGAGAAGTATTATAATAGTTGTTGCTAACACTATTACAAGAAAAATTGTAGATATGCCATTTTCTATCATATTGTTTGCAATATAAATTTTTTAAATTATTTATTGTTAGATTTTTATAACTTTGCCAAAATTAATATTGTTGAATATGTCAATGTGATTACCCAAAAAACAAAAAGATTGAAGATCCACTCACAATCTTAAATTGTCTAAATTGCCACATGGAAAGAAATTTGACATAATATGGCGAAACAATAATCCTATTGGTTCAAATTCAAAGTTATTCAAGTCAAGATGTGTGACTTTAATAGGGAAGTGCAAAATGCATCACCAAGTGTTAGTGAATGGGTTGAAATTTTCATGGAAAAGTAGAACAAATTATTTGATCTTGTTTTGGTTGTTGCCTTAACACTACAAAATTTTCAATTTTTTTTTTAAAATATTCATGTTTTATATGACTAACATATAGTTGTTTCTTAACTTCAAGGTTCATTTTAAAGTTGAAGGTTGCCAACAACATGTATAGACACAAATGAATAGGTCATATAAGAACTATCGCCATTCATTAAAGAAGTATTATTATTCTTTTGAAGACCCTAAAAAGGCTCTAGCTACTATACCACCTGATATAACAAAAGAAGATTAGACATATTGTAATAACTTACCTCTCTAGTTCTCATTCTATAACTCATAGGCTTGTTGCTTCACATTTATGGAAAAATAGCATAGTTAACTTAATTAAATTGCGTTACGTAAGAGTCCATTCATTCATTTTATGTCTCATGGAACTTATGAACTCACCAACATCATTTTCTATCCATAATACATCCATACAACTTAGAAACCTCATAAAATAACTCAAGAGTATTGGATTTGGCATTACATTTCACAAAATCAAGAAGTTGCTCTCGAGTTGCTATCACAACTTTCTGGTGCAAAATTTGAAAAATCATAACTAATTCTAGCAAAATTGAAATCAATCACACTATACTATTTTGGAAAGTTGTGGATGTCTACTAATGGATAAAAGTAATTTTAGATCAAGAAAATGGCGCTTAGACCACAAACATTAATAGAACAGTATCAAAGGTTGAACTATATTATTAGTACTATCATGCAACTTCAAAAATTTATATCTCTCTCTACAGAGCTCCAAATGGGGTAATCTCAATGGCTATGGACAAGCTTATGGTATCTTGTTTATATCCATAAAATTTCATAGGCATTAGACTTCATTTGACCCATGAGTGACACAGGAAAAGAAACTGACCATATGAACAGTGTTGTTACCATTTTTGCATTTTATAACTAACTTTGAAAATTCATAATTAATTATTTGGAGCTCCAAATTGGGTGTTTTTAGCTCTATAAAAAGCTTTAGTTAGGATTTATAAGTGTGCAAAATTTCATGCCAAAATTAGTCCATTTGGTTAGCTTGTGGTTTAGCTCAAGTTTTGGCCACTTTTAATACCTTAATTGGGTCAAAGAGGCACCAAATGGTCTTCTTAATGTACCATAGCTACTTGAGCACGTCCCATAGTACAAACACAGCCTTGGGAAGCCTCTCAAATGGTCCTAAATATTATGGAGCTCAATCTCATCATGCCACATCCATTTATACATATGCATATATAAGCTTAGAGGTGGCAAAAACTTACATTTACATACCTATGGTTCCAAAATCAGTACATTCATCATAAATGTCATACAACATATATTCCATGATTGTGAACATCGCATTTTGTCCGGACATGCCAAAAAATAATAAATAATAATAAAAATAATAATAATGATAAGAAAAATAAAAAGAAAAAAGTTAAAATAAAAATTCAACTAAAAAAAAAAACAAAAATGACAAAGTAAAGCGAGAAAATAAAAAGAGAGAGAGAGAGAGCTTCAGAAAACAAAAAATTGAAAAAAAAAGAAAAAGAACCAAAGCAATAAAAAATAAATAAATAAATAAATAAATAAAAAGATTAAAAAAATCAAGATACAAATAAAAAAAGAAAAAAAAACCAAAGCCTAAAAATAAAAAAAAAACAAAATAAAACAAAAGAAAGAAAATAGAAAAGTAGGAGAAAATGAAAAATTGAAAAAATCAAAATAAAAATAAAAAAAATGAAAAAAAACCCAAAGGAAAAAAAGAGAAAAAAAAAGAAAATTAAAATATATAAAAAAATTTTAAAGGATTAAGAAAAAAAAAATTCTAAATCATTTTCTCAACATAGGCCCATTTAACTAAATCCTGGCCCAAATCCAAAAAAAAATTGCAGCCCAATTCTCCCAAATCTGGTCCATCAACTCTAAACAAATTTTTTTTTTTTTAAAAAGTCTAAATCCTTTTCTCAACACAGGCCCATTTAACTAAACCCTAGCCCAAATCCAAAAAAATTGCAGCCTAACTCTCCCAAATCTGGTCCATTAACTCTAAACAAAAAAATTTTTTAAAAAAAATTTGTGTGTACAAGGGCCAAAACGTAGGTAACCCTGCGTTTTGACCCAGATCCCATTTTGACCCACTTTTGGGCGTCTGCCTCGTGCTAGAGGAAGCAGGGAGGCAGGGAGACACAGATGAGAGAGGAGTAAGAGAGCAGCAGACAGAGAGGAGGGGCTCGAGGAAGAGAGCGACAGATGAGAGAGGAGTAAGAAGAAAAAGAGAAGCAACCGGGGATTCGGGGGGAGGACGGAGAGAACAAAGAGAGGAGGGAGCCTTCTGAGAGAAAAAAAATCGGAGAGGGGGATTCAAGAGGAGGAAGGGGAGAAGGGGTCTGAAAGAAAAATTGAGGGGATTCGAACGGAGGAAGAGATTTTTTGATTGAGGGACTCGAATCGTCGGAGAGAAAAAAAATCAGAGAAAGGAGGGAGGTCGAGAGAGAGATCGGATTCGAATCGAAGGAGAAATAGAGAGGGAGCGACTGGAAGGGTTTTCTGGAGAAAAGAGGAGACGAAAAATCTGAGGCAGGAGAGACCAAGGGGTATTGGGAAAGAAAAGGCGAGGTTCGAAAGGGGAAATTTTTTTGGGTGCGAGAGATTAGGAGAGAGGACTTCGGATTCGGAGCAGGGAGGATCGAAAGTAGAGGGGGAGCTAGTATAACCTCGATGAATTTTGAGCGGCAGAGAACCTTCAGGGTGACACAGGCCGTCGAGCAGAGCAAAAGGATACGGGAAAGGCCAGAAGAAGGATCGATTACAAAGAGTCATCCCTCTGCTGCCATCATTACAGGTAAAATTACTGGAATTAATTTCTTTTCTATTTTCCCCTCCCGTGAATGTTGCTTGTGATTACTGATGATGTCGAATGGGAAGGGAGTACTGAACACTGGAATGCTGGATCCCTTGTATGCTTGGAGTCATGCGTAGTAGGTGTTTGATGAAATGCCCAATAAAAGGCTGGGTGAGTTTTAGAGTTGGATAGTGTCTGCTGAATGTATGGGGATCTAACAGAGTCAATATGTATTTGCCTTAATTTTCTTTTCCTGCAACAATTTTTCGATGACTAAATGCATGTTCTGGAGCTGAATCTGTATAAACAAATCTGTTCCTTGAATGTATGTTATTGCTATGTTTGTTTATCTCTTATTTCCGAAAGTATTCGAACCATGTACGTTGTCTACGCTGATATACAAATTTGGGTCTGATAATTCATTTGATTAATATCCTTGTTCATCACATCCTTCTCACTAGAATGATGTATTATTGCCGTTCTGTCTAAGCGTAGTGATTGAATCTAATTGCAAATGTTTGTGGTTTGGCCCTATCCATCGAAACAGAAACTCGAACCTAGATGTGTATTTGATGATGCTGTAGGACTTGGGTTCGAACGCCTCAGTATTTCCGATTGAATGAAGTTTTTTTTAACATAATTTTTGAAAAAAATTGTGGGGTGAAAGGCACGAACTTCGTATCAATCTCTTATTCACTTTTGGGTTTTGAAAAAATCTTATCTGTACTGATTGGCGCCTGAATAATTCCCAGTTAGATAGTGGAGGGGGGTCTCTTGTTTTTCCTGATTCACCTTGTTTGGACGTGCTGCAGTGACTTCTAATATGAATAAGTAGGATGTCTAAATAGCACTGTGCTAGGTACTGGAATGCTACGGCTGCTAATTGATTATGATTCCTGTCATTTTGTTTAGGTGATAAAACAATGGAATTTATTTGTCAGTTCTGTATTGAGCGTTTTGTTGAATGACGCCTAAATTCTTGCAACCACAACTTGTTATTTATGGGTAGGTTAACCTCCTGCTGTGCATTTCTTTTTGTCTCTTTGCATGAATCTCGTGTGGGACTGAGGGTGAGGGTGAGGATGGTGAAGAATTGAGAAGGCTCACCAAATGGAACAAAGACCAAGGAGGGAGCAAAAGAGAGGGCTTCACCGCGGCGTATGAAATTGACTGTGTGGCCTTGCGAAGTTAATTGGTGTGAAATCTTTGTTTATCCATGAAATGTATTGATGCGTGATATTTGGCTAGTTAGACACAAGATACACACTACCACTAAGTATCATGTATTAGTATGAATTTTGGCCTTGTTACATCTTATTTTTATTTTTACTTTACTTTTTTTTGGGAACTGCCGTGTGAGATCTCGTATCTCCTCAGGCATATAGAAGTTATCTGAGGCTGTGTGTAACAATAAGTTCCCTCAGTCATCAGATTGTGCCACAAAACGTTTTCAAATTTCGATAGGCCCATAACACTTGAATATTGTTTTCAAAGGGTTTTCAAAAAATTTAATTAAATGTGTGTGGTTTGTGAGAAAAATAAAATGTTTATCTTTGTAAAAGAAATGGGGCTCAAAACAAAGAAAATGGAAAAGAGAAAGGTCTCCTTTACTTAAAATGTCATTTCTAATAAAACTAAGAAAGGGTAAAATCAAAAATCAATGAGAATCAAAAGGGAAATTGTAAAAAAAAAAGAATTAATTAATTAAAAAAAATTCATCAAAAAGAAAACTCAAAAAGCCTATATAATAAAAAAAAATCAAAAGGGTCAAAAATGAGAGGAAGAGTTAGAATTGAGAGTAATTTATGGTTTTGCAAATTAAAACACACATTGACTTAAAAAATTGTCTTCGGTTGTGAATAGTCCAAAAGATTCTCACTTCTTTTATTTTTTTTAGCAAAAAAATATGACGATAAAACAAAAGAAGCATAAAAATGTTAAATCATAATAAAAGCCAAAACCAAAACTCAAAAAGAAAAGAAGAGAAGAAAGAGACAAAAACAAGGAAGGAAAAAGTGAAAACAAAGAAAAAAAAAACAAAAAAAAAATAAAATGAAAATGATTTGAAAATTTTGCACTTAAGTGAGAATAACATCTCAAGAATTAAAATAAAAATCCAACGTAGGAAAGATGAAAAAAAAAATATCTTTTAATTTAAATAAAATAATAAAAAAGGTCAATTAAAAAATTAATCAATTAAAAAGGCCACAACAAAATAAAAAAAAACAAAAAATAAAACTAAAAAATTATAATGAATCAGATAAAACTAAAAAAGGATGCAGAAAGAAAACATCGAAAAAGAGAAAATACAAAAACGAAAATGCAAAGAAAGTAAAAATTAAATTTACTCTTAATAAATCAAAACATGCCAATCAACTTCTAAATTCATTTGATTTGTTAAAGGGGAAATTAAGTTTTATTTTCTTTATCTTTTCACCAAAAAATAACAATAAAAGCATGGTCCCTTGAAATAGAAAACAAAAAATAAATAAAAATAAAAATTGCAAAACCTAAACAAAAAAAATACACAAAATCACAAAACCTAAAGAAAACAAAAACAAAAACAAAAACAAAAACAAAAAGAGAAGAGGAAATAGTAAAATTAGTTCTGCCTTTTGCAAATAAAAACACCTCAACCAACCTCAAATTTGTTTTGTTTGTAAGAGCTCAAATGATTTTTTAATCTTTCTCTGTCTAAAAAAATCAAAAATAAAAAAATCAAACAAAAAGAAAATGACAAAACAATAAAACAAAAAAAAAAACACTGAACACCTTCTGATTCGAACTATGTGGACTTTGATCCCCTTCAGAGGGTACGTAGGCCCTAGGCTTTAATCCTATGTCAAGTCTATCCTTGTAAATAAAATTTTCTTTTCAATCTGCATTTTCTTAATTTCTTTTATTCTATTTCGTTTTCTAATTTCATTTCTTTAATCTTATTCTTCCTTTTTAATTTCAGTTCTTTTATCTCTATTTCTTATTTTGCATGTAATTTGGTTAAACGGAATTAAAATAGAATAGAGGCCATATCAATCTTACACAACTAACTTAAGGTAACCATTCTTAGTAATGGGTGCAGTGGGATGCCTAACACCTTCCCCACTCACAATTGACTCCCGAATTCGAATTTGGTTCGTAGACCATATTTTTTTTGATACTCCAAATAAAAAGGTTTTTTTCCAAAATTTTACCTTTTCAAAAATAAAAATTTGGTGGCGACTCTACTTTTTCTTCTATTTCATTTTAATTTTGATTTCGATGTGGCACCGCGCGATCATATTTTCGGGTGTGACAATGATCATACTCTTCCATTCAAGGCTATTATATCCATTTTCCCCATGAACTTACAAGAAAAGTATGAAAATAATGTACTTTTGTTACGCAACATTGGAGTTAAATTTTCAATTCGTCATATGGCCCCCGTGGATGTTCTAACATCATTTTCTACTCATTTATCACTTGTACAAGTCAAAAACAATATAAAACATCAAGCAATCCACGGATTTCAAGCTTAGACCCACAGATTTTTCTTCATTCACCTTAGACAGCATATGGTAGATTTCAAGGACAACTTTGACAATTCATAATTAAATGTAGAAAAATTGAAATTTGCCATGCTATAGCTTACTGGAAACCTTTGAGTGTTAACTTTACACTAAAAATAATTTCAAGTCTTGAACATAGCATCTGGACCATTTTTTATATCAAAAAAGGCACAAAGGTCCGACTGGCTATTGATACTGATACAAATTTTGGATATAAATTTCAAAAATATCCAATTAATTTCACAAAAATCTAATCCATGTAAATGATACCAATTTGGAAAGCTACAAATGTTATCTAGAGGAAAAAATTACTTTAGACTAGTCCAAGCATGTCTAAGGCTCGAAAACTAATCAAATAGTAACATAAGTCTAACTGGACACCTGATATTAGACAGCAATTTCAAAAATTTATATCTCCTTCTTTAGATATCTAAATAGAGTGATTCTAGTTGGCACAAGTCATTGGAAGGATCTAGTTTCTATCTATAAAATTTTATAATAATTGCACATCGTTTGCCCTATGTTTGATATAGATTCATTTTTGGACCAAAGCTATAGTATAGTGACCAAATTAGAAAATTTTCCTAACTTCAAAAATTTGCCAAATATTCTACAGATCTCTAAATATTACCCACTTTAACTTCCTAAAAACCTCTCAACAACCTCTAAATGAATGTTAAATTTTAGACCAAGAAGAGCTCATTTGGACAAAAAGTGGTATAGCTCACCAAAATGGCCATTATTGCTCCTTATGATGTACCAACTTGTCCAAATGGCCTCCTTTAATGTTTGGCACTTCTTGGGCAAGTTTAAAAGCACAAATATGATTTGTAAAAACTACCCAAGTGATCCCAAATACCATGCATCTCATTTTGACCATTCCACATCCAAGATTACACAAACATCTTAAGCCATCAAGAGGTCAAAATCCATATTTACATTAATCTAGTGTCACATAAGATTTACATAGCATCCATACATCATATTACATTTGCTAAAGGTCTTAAATCACAAAAATAATATGTACAAAGCCCTTTTGACATTCAACTACAATTTAGACTATATAATAGGCAAAGTAAGGCATTTCATTGTTCTTGGCTTGCACTTCCTTGTCTTTGACCATCACCTAGACATTCTAAGAGTGAGAGGGAAAGGGGAGTGAGATTCCAAGAATATCAATTATTCATACACCCATTCACACATACATTCAAAGTATACATACATCAAAATCACAAGTGTGTAAACATAAAGTGTGTAATGCCACATTTCCATGTCACATTTACACATCAAACCATTCTCATGCTCTAGGGACTTTTAGTTTTGCCTCACCTATTCCTAGGACTTTTGACTTAGCCTCACCCATCCAAGGGAATTTTGGCCTAGTCTCACCCATGCCTTAAGACTTTTGGCACATCTTCACCCATATTAAGGAACTTTGAGCATCACCTCACCCTTTTGAGCCAATCTCACAGCCAAACCATTCAAGAATACACATTGATACTAATGCAATCTTAAAGCATCAAGTGGCATGTTCTTAAATCACATATACACATATAAGCACACAATGAGATATATATGCAATCAAGAATGCAAGAGAATGAGGTGGAGAGCTATCTTTCAATTGATGCAAGCTTTCTTTGCTTTACTCCCTCCCTTTCTCAACCTCACAAGGACACTTAGGTGGTGGGATGTTCTCTTGGCCTAAACATTACAAATATCACACAATTACATACTTGAAGTAAGCCAAAACACTAAACTAAAGTTTGAATACACACTTGGTTTCATAAGTGGCATAATAGTTTCATAATTGGCCTAATGAAATGTAACACCATAATTCTAAAACTCAACTCATGCAATTTCCATGCCTTATCATCAAGCTAATTCTATGGGAAGCAATGTAATGGCATAGAAAATTATGAATCAAGATACATTTTTCCATAGTAAACATTTTTTCCTCAACATCTCATGGGTCATATGGATTCATCCATCTAATTCTCACATTTAAATACACAATTGCAACTCATAACAAGATCAAGAAATGGTCCATACCTCGAGCAAAGGGAGCCAATACATAAAATATACTAGTGTAGCCTCGGATCAGTTTTCCAAATTCTGTGTTTGAACTTTGAAAAATCATAACT
Organism: Erythrophleum ivorense; assembly: GCA_026724425.1. Taxonomy (NCBI): domain Eukaryota; kingdom Viridiplantae; phylum Streptophyta; class Magnoliopsida; order Fabales; family Fabaceae; genus Erythrophleum; species Erythrophleum ivorense. The sequence goes on along the minus strand of JAIUCV010000626.1, from coordinate 185,191 downwards.
AATTCTAGAAAAATCAAAATTAAGCACACTATGCCATTCTAGAAAGCTACAGATGTCTAATTTATGCTAAAAATAAATTCTGACACAATAGAGGTTGTTAGGCCTCTGAACATGATGGAACAGTACCAGAGGTTAGCTGTCATCCCTAATACTAATCTCCAATTTCAAAATTTCATATCTCCCTGCTCAGGGTCCAATTGGGTGATTTTGGTGGCCATGGAAAGATTATCATGTCTAGTTTATGTTTATAAAAGTTCATGAGCATTGGACATCATTTGGCCCATGAATAACACAGCCTAAATTTTTGACCATATGAACAATACCTGTATCAGTTTAACAGAAAAATAGAAACTTTAGAAATTCATAATTAATTCTACAGAGCTCCAAATAATCTATCTTTTGCTTCCTAAAAAGCTTTAGATAAGATCTATATGTGTGCCAAATTTCATGAGCAAATTCATCCATTTGATCAGATCTTGACATTGGGTTGTGAAATGGTCATTTTTTAAACTTTACAAATGGTCCAAATAGTCCAAGTTGAGCGCCAAGGCAACTATGACTACTTGAGTATGTGGGAATGCACTAAAATGACATTCTAAGCTTGTCTCAAAGGAGCACAAACTCAAATTTCTCAAGCTCACTCATCCACCCCGTGATATACACAAGATTACACATGCTAGCTTTAGCCATTCAATACTTAAATCATGCTATCTCATACATTTGACATCAAATCTCGTTCATAATCATAAATTTGGGTAATTACATATTCTCATATGATTGCATAACAATTTCATCATGGGATTACATCATATGCCATGTGTATGGCTACAAAAGAGGTAAAACTAGGCCTATTCATGCATTTTAATGTTAATTTTCTTCTCCTTGGCTTGGTGGCTTCCTTTAACTTTCTCAATTGATTCACCTAGCATATTAAGACATTGGAGAAGAGGGGATGAGATTCAAAGAATCCCAATAGCTCATCTCCCATTCAATCACACATAAAGTATGCAATACAAGTCTTAAACATGCATGCATGGGCATATTGACATATGTGAGCATTCATAAAATATTCTTGGCATTTGAACACATCATGTTTAGCATACATAGGCTTGCTAAGTGAATGGATTAGCCTCACCCATTTACTTATGAATTTTGAACTTGGCTCACCCATTTTCTCTAAGAGGTTTTGACTCAACCTTACTCTTGGGAGTTTACTTCACTTTTGGGAGACTCTCTACTTTATCTCAACTAAGTTCTAAGGTTCTTGGCTCATCCTCACCATGGCTAGAGGGTTCTTGGCTTCTCCATACTTAAGCAAACCAAGACAAGCATATAAAACATCATTTGCATGCATAAAACATCATCATGGTACTATAGAATAAGAGCTCATGCTAAAATACTTTTCATAGCCTAAAACATACTTACATACATTCAAAGATAATGTAAGCACACATTCATGCATGAGAAAAGGTTGAGAGAGCTACCTTGCTTGTATTTGAACACTTTTTCCTTAAGCCTTGAGTCCTCTCCCTTGACCTCATACACCCAAGAAGGTAGAGATCATTTCTCTTGGCCTAAACACATCATATGAAAGCTAATTACACTCTTGAGTTACATTCTAAGGCCATACATTCACTAGAAAAGCTAGGTGACTCATAAGGCTCTTTTATGGTTCCATAATGCACTTATTGAAGCAACTTCAAGAAAACATCATCTTGGCTCAATTCTATCTATTCATTATTCTTGACTCCATTTAAACCTCTTGGAGTCATCACACAATCAATTCAAGGAGCCTAGCTACGTGTTACTTTTTTAAGCCATATTATGGAACATACAAGGCCATCTCACTTTCTATGGTTTCTAAAATTTTTCTAAGGCTTCCTTCATACTCTCCCATCATACATGATACAAAACTTAGCTTGGAAGGAATTAAAACACTCCTTAGGTGCATGAACTCTCCTTGGTCAAAGCTATGTTTCCATATGGCACCAATTAAGTTATTTTAATTTCTTTGATGGGAGAAACATGTGGGAGGTTCTCTTAGTGTCTTAGGAACTAATATATACTCTTAGACAACTTAAATTATTACTAGGAAGTTTCATCTTAGCCTAGGTGCAACCAAATCCCTAAATTTGATAACTTGCATTCTAAAGCTCCTTTTGCAATTCTAGTTGTGTATTCTTAATCCTCACACTCCATAACCTTTGGTTTTATCAAGAACACATAAAAGAAAAACTCTTTTCCTCACTTTCTCTCTCTAGACCAAAGCTTAAATGGCTTGAAAATATAAGATTTTGCAAGTGTTTCAAGTAAAGTCTTTCCTCAAAACGGAGCTCTCTTCGTGTAGATTATTTTTCACTGATTGATTTCTTGAAAAGAGTTCCTTTTTGGCTTGGGTTAGGCCTAAATCTTCAAGTTTCAAGAAAAGAAAACTACCATTAGAGAGCTCTTAGAGAGAGGAACAACTTTCCTAACTGGCGCGGGATGAAACAGGGCCATTTACTTACCTCAATAGAAGCTTAAACTTCTTCTCTCTCTTCCCTCTTAATGTCACGCCATTGCTACCCATTTTTCTGCAAATGGAAGTTTGGAGAAGGTGATTAGGTGTAATCTTACTTAAGAAGCCTCTTTTACAATTTTTCAAAATGACCATTTTGCCTCTACGTGCCTGTTTGCTCATTTTAGGCTCATTTTAACTCCTTTTTTAGAACTTTCTTTTCCATCATAAAATTTAGGTCCTTTAATTGTTAAAACACCTTTGGTTTCATCTAAATTGGATTTAAAACCTTTCCGAATGAACTGGTCAAAGTTCAGGTCAATTGAAGTTGGAAAACGTCTACCGGAGGGGTTTTAGCTGTCTCGGGGCTTCCCATGGTTTTCAAGGCCTCTGAGAACCCTGGAGAGCTCAAAAATTTTATTTAAAAAGCCTTCTTGTAAGAATTCCAAAATTTACTCAAAATGACAAAAATGCCCTTACATTTTGGCAACCTTTCATTACATTCCGTTTCTTCATTCTAGCTCTATTTTTCTTTCCATCTGAGCCTGGGATTCTCATTTTTAGGAGTCTAGAGTGCTTTCCAAATTTTTTGGGACCTTAACTAAGTTATTTTGAGGGACGTCCTTTTGTATCCGGTGAATTTCATTCATTTACGGAGAAACTGTATGTTACGTTTCTCGCGTTTTCAGAAAACTGGATATTACATGAAGCAACTCTCACATTTCAAGTTCTAGGCTTTGATTTTGTCCCATTTCTAGATCTCTTAAACTAAATTAAAGTCCTTGGAGCCCTCATATAACCACTTGCACAAGTGAAAAACTAAGTTGCTTCTTAAGTCATCATTATGGACACCATTGTCCTATCTCTCATTCTATGGCTCCTAAATTTTTTCCAATAGTTCATCCCATCTTCTAACATCATAAGGAGTCCCAAACCAAGGCTAGAATAAATTAAAACATCCTCCAACCTTATGCTCTTGCCTTGGCTGAACTTATGGAGCAAAGTGGAGTTCTTGGACTTCTTGATGGGAAAGCCACTTGGGAAGGTTTCTAAGGGTCTTAGGAGTTCAATGGAACATTTAAATGGTTAAGGAATTCATAGATTAAATCAGTTTTTACAATTCCTTCAAAAGCACTACACTTTTTCAACTTGGTTTTTACTAGCTTTTCATGCAATTTCTTGGTATTTTCCTAATTCCCACATTCTAATTTCATGGTTTCTCATTAGTTTTAGGCCAGAAATTTCCTTCCCTAAATGGTTATGTATTGAGGCATCACACCCACAAGAAGAAGCAAGAGGGAGGAAGCAACAAGGATAGGAAATCACGTTAGATGTTAGCTTGCTTTCAATGGTCTTTCTCCTTAGTTTACTCCTCTTCAAGAATTTTGAATTGTTCTCCCTCTTTCTGGGCAAAAAAATAAAACCAAACTTCCAAATAAAATCATAGGAAAAGAGGAGGAAGGGAGGAGAAGGAACTTCCTAAAGGAAGAACACAAATTTTCCATGATTTTTCACTTTTTCTTGGCTTTTCTTTCTCCTAAGATGGAGCTTCTCCCTTCTATTTTTAGGAAATGGTAAGTTGGTTTAAGGAGATGGAAGGAGGGACATGAGTTTTAAAGAAGAATTAAGAAGCTTCTTTTTACAATTATTTTCAATTTTGCTCTTTTGTATTGGCATTTCTTATTTGGCTTCGTTTTAGCCTCTTTTTTAGAATCATCTTTTCCATCATAAAATTTAGGTTCCTAATTTAATAAAATACCTTTGAAATCACTTAAATCAGAGCTAAAACCTTCCTAAATGAATCCGTCAAAATTTGAGCTTACCGCCGTTGGAAAAAGTACATAAGAGGGGCTTTGCCAATCTCAGGGCTTCCTATGGTTTTTGGGGCCTCTAAAACCTTGGCCAACTCAAAATTTCCATTTAAAAAGCCTTCCTAGGTGTTTTTCCAAAATTACACTTATTTACAAAAATGCCACTGGCCTTTCGGCAAATTATTTGAATCACTCCGCCCCCAGTTTCTGGGTAACTTAAGGCTTAAATCTTCATTTTTTATTATTTAAAATTTCATCCAATTTTTATTTAGCCTTGAATCACTCATCTCAGGGGACTTACTTTTTAAACTAACCCATTCTAATGCTTTTACCATGTATCGGACGTTACAATATATACATATATTTGAACATGCTCAATGGTCTACATCTCATGTACATCATAGATACACAATTCTTGACATCAATTTACTATAAAATTGTCTATTTTTCTACTCCCTTGTTAATGTATCATGTTCCATGTAACACCATCATATCATGATGCATTTCATGTCATCTCTAGGTTCTATTCCATGAAGCATATGAGTTCTCAAGAAAAAGACATTAAAATATTAAGTTTTCTTGTGTTGTGTAGCGGATAAATTTTTCATCCAGCATTCCATGGACCAAGGGGACTCATTAAACTCATTCTCATATTTAATTACACTAATACAATTCAAAACCATCCAAGAAAGTGGCTTGGAACTCATACAAGTAGGTGAAACACACTAATTTCCACAAATTAGCCATGGTCAGATTTTTAGTTTTTCTGTCACAACTTTAGAAATTCATAACTAAATATGAAAAAATCAAAATCTAACAAACTTTACCATTCCAAAAATCTCTAGATGTCTACCCCATGGTAAAAATAATTTTAGCTTATGAATCATTAAAGGGAAAATGTTTGATATTCGAAAAGCCACTAAGGTCTCTGCTGTCTAGGCTACTATTTCAAATTACTGATATGAACTTTCAAAATTTATAACTAATTCTACAAAAATTTAAATCATACACATTTGGTTATTCTGGAAAGCTACGGATATTAACTTTATGCTAAAAATAATTCTAGAATGAAACGTATATTTTAGCCATTGGAAATCTATGAAACAGTAACTGGACTCATAGGGCTCTATTGCTACTTATAGCAAACTTCAAAAATGCATAACTCTTTGCTCAGACCTCCAAATGCGGTGATCTCAATGGGTACAGAAAGATTATGACCTTTAATTTATGCCTATAAAATTGTACAAGTATTGGACACCATTTTCCCATCAGATGACACAGAACACCAATCTGACCATGTGAACAGTGCACATACTAGAACCAATTGAAAATCCCAACTTTGAAAATTCATAACTAATTCTGTAGAGCTCCATTTTTCCTGTACTTTAGCTTCCCAAAACCTCTCAATGAGATCTACATGTTTTCCAAATTTCATGGAGAAATTCCTTCATTTGGTCAGAATGTACCATAGGGTGTCATTTGGGTCATTTTAATGCCTTTCAATGGTTCAAAGGTGTGCAAAATAGCTCCTAAGGTTCTTGTGGCCACTTGGGTACATGGAAATGACCCAAAAAGACTCCCTAAACTTGTCTTAAAGGTATAAAAACTCAAAACACAAAATCTCATCCTTCATCCCTAAGCTATATGTAAAGAGATATAGCTATTCAATACTCAAAAATTGCAGCACTACTCATTTATCATTAATTGTCATACATATATCATCTATTTGAATATTTACACATGTTCCATTCATTGTACATCCATTCTATCAAAATTTTACATCATTTTCCATTTCTTTGGTTACAACATAAGCAAAAACAAGCAATTTAGGGCTAAAGCTTTTATCTTCCACCTTAGTGACTTTCATTTCGTTGTTCATTGGCTCCACCTAGCATATTAAGATAATGAAGAGGAGGGAGTGAGATTCAAAGAATCCCAATAGCTTATCTCCCATTTAATTATGCATAAAGAATGTAATACAAGCCTTAAAATGCATGCATGGCATACTAACATTTGAAATGGTTAAAGATACATTCTTGGCCTTTACACAAAGTAAACATAGCATATTTAGGTTTGCCAAATGAATGGATTATCCTCACCCACTTCCTTCAAGGTTCTTGGACTTTCCTCACCTTTTTTTCTAAAGGCCTTAAAATAACCCTTGCTCTTGGGAGATTTTCTCTTGGTCTTAACCACTTTTAAGGGCTCTTGGCTCATCCTTACCGAAGATAGAAGGTTCTTAGCCTCTCCACATTTAAGCAAACTAATGCAAACATTATAGGTATCATTTGAATACATAATGCAATACTATGGCTCCATGGAACATATGCATCATACTAAAACATAATTCATAGCTTAAAATACATATACACACATTCAAAAACAATATAGATATTCATTCATACATGGGAGAAAAGAAAGAGAGCTACTTTTGGTGAAATCACACACTTTCTTAGCTTCACACACACAAAGGTATGGGGTTAGTTTCTCTTGGCCTAAACATAATTTATGGAAGCCAATTAGGTTTATGAAATCATTTCTAAAGCTATACCTCTTCCTTAAACTTTAGTTTAGGCTAATAACCTCTTTATAGTTCCAAAATGCCCCTACTGAAGTAACACCACTCAAATAAATTCTAGGCTCTATTCTCTCCATTCATATATGATTCTTGGCTCCTTTCAAGCCTCTTGGAGTTACGACCTAATTAAAACCAAGAGCCTAAGTACATATTGCTTCCTTAGGTCACATTATGGAACTATGGTACCAATTTATTCTTTAGGCCTCCTAAATTTTTCCTAAGGTTTCCTCTCACTTTTATTCATCATATATGACTCAAAAATAGGCTTGGAAAAATTTAAAACTCTCCCTAGCTATGCTATCCTTGTTTGGCCGAAACATAGAGCATTAATGGGGTTTAATAGCTTTTTGATTTTTCCTTGATTGGAGGACCATTTAAGGAGGTTTCTAAGAGTCTTAGGAGTTCAAGGAAACACTTAAATAGCCAAGGGAACTCATAGGTTAAATCAATTTTACAATTCCCTTAAGTACTTTACACTTTTCTAACTTATAGTTTAATGGATTTTCTTGAAATTTCTTGGTATCTTCCATTTTCCCATAACTTAATTTCACTAATTCTGAATGGTTCTTGAATAAAAACCCTTCCCTCCTCTTAGGTCTGTTTTGGCCGAAAATACATCAAGGAAGAAGCAAACATGAAGAAGCAATCAATCAAAGAGTTACCTTGAATTTTCACTTGCTTTCAAGAGCTCTTTTCCTTGGTTTTTGCTTCTCTAAGATTTAGAAGAATTCCCCTCTATACTAAACCAAAAACAGCCCCCAAACTATCAATTAAATTCATAAGAAGAGAAGAGGAAGGGAGGAGAGGAGATTCCTTAAAGGAAGAGCACAAAATTTCCAAGATTTTCTGACCTTTTCTTTCTCCCTTTCTTTCTTCCTTTGGTGCACCTAAGAGAATAGTTATTTTTCTAGTTTAAGGTAGCAGCAAAGTTGGTCTAAATGGAAAGAAGAAAGAGGCATCCATTTAAAGAAGTTTTAAGAAGCCTTCTTTTCAAAAATTTCCATTTTGTCCCTTTCGTCATGGAATTTTTGTTTTAGCTCCTTTTTGAGAACCATCTTTTTCATCATAAAATTTAGGTTCCTAATTTTATAAAATGCCTTTTGAATCACTCAAATCGGAGCTAAAACCTTCTCGAACAAATTCGTCAAAGTTCGGGCTCATTACCATTGGAAAACGTACACCGAAGGGGCTTTAACTGTCCCAAGGCTTCCCATGATTTTTAGGGCCTTTGAGAACTCTGGGCAATTCAAAACTTTCATTTAAAAAGCCCTCCTATGTATTTTCCAAAAAATTTCACTTATTTACGAAAATGCCATTACGTTTCGTCCAATTTCAAAATAATTTCGTTTTGCCATCCTAGCTCCGTTTTTCTTTTTGTTTGAACCTGTGATTATTATTTTTAGGAGCCTAGGGCTCCACTCAAATTTTTCTAGACCCTTTCTAGCTTATTTTAAGGGACTTGCTTTTATACAGCTCATTCCACAGTTTTACATAATTGACGTTTCTTACGGTTTTCACTGTTCGTTACATTCCAAGGAACTTGGTCTCTTTTCTTTGGTTTCTTTGGTCCACCTAGATATAAGTAAGTATATGGAGGGAGAAGAGTGAGATTCAAAGAATTTCAATAGCTCTTTATCCTTTCAAATATACATAATGGATGCCATACAATGTCAAAGAATGCATGCATGCTTTTAAGGTTATAAAGGAACATACATAACTCATTTTCTATGTTCAAGAAACTCATACATATCATACATAGGCTCTCAAGGGCTTTAGTTTAGCCTCACCCACTTTCCTTGGGACTTTGGGACTTGCCTCACCAATTTTCAAGGGACTTTGACTAAGCCTCACTCTTCTTAAGACTTTTGACTTTGTCTCACTCAATCTTAGGGACTTTTGATTTCACTAAACCCATTTAAGCCAAAATACATTCATAAAACATATTTCAAGAACATCATGGTATCATGGCATATAGACATTAGCTAGAAACATTTCTTATGGCATAAACATACATACAAGTACTCAAAGACAAGAAAATATTCAACAATGCATGAGAGAAATGTTAGAGAGCTACCTTGGAGCCAATGCCACACACTCTTTCCTTGGACTCTTCCTCCCCTTTTTGGCCAAGCTCATGGAATTGGGTGGCACTTGATTTCCTTAACCTAAACACATCAAATAAGGCATATTTAGACCATTGGAATGAATTCTAGCCTTATGCAACTCCTATGCATGCTTACTTTCTCATTTATCTCCATAATGCTTTCATATAAGACACAATGAAGTAACTCTTGAAATTCATGATCTTGGCTCTCATTTCTCATTCATTCTAAGTCTTTTGACTCCATTGAGGCTCCTTGGATTCATCATATATTCATTTTAAGGAGCCTAACTATAAGTTACTTCTTTATGTCTCATTATGGAGCCTACATCTCTATCTCACATTCAAATCTTTCTAAATTTTTTTTGAAGACTTCCTTTGGTGTTCTCCTATCATATTTAGTCTCATTCTATCCTTAGAACAAATTAAAACACTCCTTAAGTGGTCAGACCTCCCTTGGTGAAACTATAGAGGCTTGGAGCATTCATGGAGTTGGCTTCATTTCTTTTAGGGAATTGCCACTCGGGAGACTTCTTAGGTGACCTGGAAACTCATTCATACTCTTAAATAACCTAAATTATCATTGGAAAGTCGCCTACCCATCAAGGTGCAACTAAATCCCTAACTTTACTAACTTGATTTCTAATGCATCTTAATTGAATTTCTTTGTATAATCTTGTTCCTCACACTCCAAAACCTATGTTTCTCCCTTGGCTTAGTTAGAATTCATCTCCTAGAGAGTGGGATCTTGGTTAGATGAAATTGTGCATGGAGGAACAAGAAGAAAGAAGCAAAAAAGTTCATGGAATTTACCTTGTTTCTTAGTCTTTTCAAGAGCTCTTTCATTTGCAATAGGCTTTTCATTCAAATTCTAATCTTCTCCTTTTGAACCAGACCCAAAATAGTCCTAAATCATTCATGTAAACCATAGAAAGAAAGAGGAGAACATCTTTTGTAAAGGAGGAACTAAGAAATCCCACACTTTTTTTTTTTACCTTTTTGCAAGCTTTTTCCCTCCTTCTTTACTCCTCCCTTGGATGCCTCTTAGTGCTGGTATCCCTTCTATTTTTAGGTGGAGCATATGTTGATTAAGTGAGGGAAAAGAAGGAGCACGATATATATAAAGTTATACTTCTTTAAAATCCTTTTAAAAATTTCATCCATGTCCTATTTCTTGGCTTTTTTGTTTTAGGCTCATTTTAAATCTTTTTCAAGAGCCATCTTTTCCATCATAAAATTCAAGTTATCTAACTTATAAAATGCATTTGAAATCACTCAAATTGGATCTAAAACTTTATCGAGTGAAAGGGTTAAAGTTTAGGTCAATTGATGTTGTAAAACGTCAACCAGAGGGGTTTTAATTGTTCTGAGGGTTCCTATAGTTTTTAAGGCCTCTGAAAATCCTGGAAAACTCATTTTTTTCATTTAAAAATCCATCCTTTGTATTTTCTAAAAAGTGCCTAAAATTACAAAAATGCCATTACATTTTCATTAAATTTTGTCAGGTTATTTCTGCTCTGTTTTCAAGGCACCTCTAGCATTGGATCCTCATTATTTGAAGTTTAAATTATTGTTCTAATTTTATTTGACCCCAAATTTTGCTAATTGGGGGACTTCCTTGTTGGAGATTGTGTCCTAGGCCAATTATTGTATTATAAACATTATACTTTATTAAGAAATAAGAGTTTTCTTTTATTACATTATTATATTGTTTGCATGTTCTATATAATAATATCCTTGGATAAATCATATTAATTATCCTAAATATCCCTAGTCAATCATCATTGTGGGAACGATGATGAACTAAGACTAATATGATTTTGATTGATGATTATGTGTTAATCATATATATAGATACGAATCAAAATCATAGGCACTTGTTAGAGAACAAGATGTTGGATCGACCCGTTATAGGATAGCTACATGGATTAAGTCATAAGCATATCTCATATATAACTGTGTCACTGAGCCCTTATACTTGAGATCACTATAATTTCCAATATGAGGAATACTATGTTTTGGCATAGTCAAAAGTCATCTTTAACTGGGTGATAAAAAAGGCTATGATTGGGGTATAGTGGAATTCATGTAGAAGAATATGAGTAGTCAAGATGCAATCTGTCCCTCTGATTAATAGAGAGATATCTTTAGGCCCCTCGATAAGTGAGACTGAGAAATGCATGGCCATGCTCAAATGGAAGGGTTTTCACTTGCACTATCAGTTTGCACATAGATCGATAAAGCGATGATTGAGTAAGATGAGGATAACATTTTCATGCCTCATACTTGATCTAGATATTGTATGATAAAAGGGATGTGATAGGGTTATATGACAAGTTGCATCAGATCACCGATCCCTATATGATTTGGGTAGTCATAATGTCTTGCTAGAGGCCATTTGTGACTTGTGGCTCAAATAGTGTCATTAGCCCACTGCCAACGTCATATGGGCTTATAGGGTCACACACAAGAATAAGTCAACTAGAGCTAGAATGTCCAAATTCATTGAATCTGAAATTGCATCTAAATTCAATGAGTGTCACATTTAATCTAGGGTAGAATAATTTTATAAATAAATAAATATGTATATATATATGATATATATATATATAGTTTACAAAATTCAAAACATATATATATTTATATATTTGAAATATATATATCCTTTAATTAATTTAAATGAATTAGTTTTAAATTCAAGTCTATATGATAGATTTAAATTTAAACTAATATGATAATTTAAATTTAATTTATGAGATAAATTAAATTTGAATTTAGTTCTAGGTTAAATAATTAGTTAAATTTAATCTGTTAGATAGACCTAAATTTAAACTAATTTATTTAATTAAGATTTGATTTGATTTGATTTAAAATAATGTATTTTAAATTAATCAAATATATCTGAAACCCTAATGAGATACCTCTATAATCGAAAAAGAGGAGGCTAGGGTTTCCTAGAATAAAAAAAAACCCTAGAGAAAGAAAGCGTATGGATGGTGTACGAACACTATATAGACACCTAGAGAGAGAAAGAGGAGAGTGTCTTCTTTAGCAAGAACGTGTATGGACGTTGGTCAGAAGCGCTAGCACGTCGTTCGAGTTAAGCAACCATTTGTGTGGACACTGGTAGAGGGAGCAGATTTGAAGATCAGTTTCTGAGATCTAACGATGAAAGAAGTATTACGTAACAAAGGTAAATATTTCTAGATCTACTCGATTTAAATGACATTGATGAATCCATGGGAAGGGATTCAGGATTTTAATTTTCCTCTGCATGTCCCAGAATTCCCAACATTCCTTTCATATTCAGTGAGTTTGGTATGTTTATGGAAAAACCAAACATTACATTTCGTACGTTTACGGAGGAATCAGACGTTACACATATCTTGTGAGATTGTGGAATTTAAATAGTTGGAAGGTGGCTACTAGAAATTTGATTTTATTTTATTCTTAAAAATAATATTAAATGTTTATGTGTTTTATTTGCTTTTTTAAAAAATGAGCGAGCAAAATAAGATTTGTGATAACTTAGTATACCTCATTTGTTCCATACATATATATGTCAATTTGTATATAAGTATCTATGATGACACTTTTAGTAACAAAACATTTGCTACTACAAACCTCAAATGGGCTACTGATAACCTAAGATGAAATTCTCCCATGTTGTACTTCTTATCTCATATATAGAAATATGGTCTCATCACATTAATCATGTATATGGACACCATTTGCATAAAGGAGCATATCTCACCTTTTGTCCAAAACACATATTGCAACCCAAATTTAAAAAATTCATAACTTTGACTACATAACTCTAATTTATACAAACTAAGTGTCTATGGAAACTTTATAATGAGAACTATCTGTTATAAAAATTTTAAGTTAAAATGAATCCATTTGTCCCTTTAAAGGATATGAAAGTTGAGGCTACATTAGTATTAACAGTACGCAGGGCTCATTTGGACAAGCTTTTGGCTTGTTAAAAAATACAAACTTTGGTTTGTTAGAAAGCCCCATATGTCCTTTAAAAGTGTACTAAATTTCAACCCCAAATTAGGTCATTTAGGCTATCAAAGAGAAAGGTTGCATTTGTAGCTCATTTGGACAAAAATTTTGATTCTAAAGTGGTCTAATTAGGCTCTAATATGCAATTTCTTACCTTGAACAAATTTCATTCCATTCATACATCATTTCTATAGGGGCTAATACATGAACCTCATGGAACCCTATAGTACATAACATGTTCCAAATACATATAAGTACATCAAGTTGACATATATTCATGGTCTCATGTTTCTACATTGATAGCTATTACATTTCATCGCAATATACATCATGGATTATTATCATTCTGCATTATAGTCTATATCAAAATTATATATACATCATAGGTATTCTAACTACATACATGCTCCTTATGCTTCTCTTTCTCTTGTTTCTTCCTAGCTTCCCCTGACATAGTTAGTGGGAGATAAAAGGGGTGAGATTCTTGGAAAATCTCAATAGTCACAATCATTCCAAATCAATGCACACAATGGATGATCAAAGAAGAAAAGCAAGTATGTAGATCATACGCACAAAAGCAATGCTAACATGAATTGTCATGAAACTTTCGTATTCATTTAGCCATGGCATGAAACATATTAGCTAAGATCATCTCTAAACTAGAGAAGAACTACTACATTTAATTTCTTGCCCCCTCATGCTAGGAGCCAACATATATGCATAAAATTGATGCTAAAGAGCCAATTCAAAACATAACTTATGTAATCATCTAAAATAAATACATACAAGCATCTCAACTTAAGTGCACCTAAGTGCAGGCAAGAAAGGATGAGTAAGCTGCCTTTGGAGCTACAGTCTTGCTCTCTCTCCAACTTATTTGATCTTTCTCCCTTTGCTTTGCTTCCTTTAGCCACACACATACATAAGAGTGTGGTTACTTCAACTTGGCCTAAACACATCATTTGAGACATAAAGAAACCCATTAGTGCTTAATCTAACTCATTCTACCACTACATTTGCTCCTTAGCACTTAGAACATACTTAGGTTTTCTTTGAATTCCATAAGAGGTAACTCTTAAAATTCAATCTCTAGGCCTCAAACTCTCACCATATATAAGTTATATGACTCTAATGGAACTCCTTAGGACCATCATAAACTTGCTTAAACATGCCTAGCATCATGTTATCCATTTAAGCATTTTTGAGCCCTAACTTTTCACTTATAAAAACAAGGCTCCTAAATTCATTCTAATGGTTCCATTAGTGTTCATATATCATATCTAGAACATCTAAAACCTTGGATTCTATAAAACAAATTACTAGGTACTTTAAACTCCTCTTGGCCAAGACTTACACATATGCACACATTATGATTTTTTTTTGGTCACTTTCATGAGGAATTTGAAGGATGTGGGATATCCATAACTCATTTCTACTTCAATTATGGCCTTAAAGGATTCAATTTATCTTCCTAGGGTTTCAAAACTTTCCTAGTTCATTTAAGACCCTAAGTGTCTATAACTTGATCTCTATGACTTCCTTTGTAATTCTTTTTGCATAATCTTACTCTTCTTCCTTCTGAACCTTTATTTCTATCAATTTTTCATCAAGTTCAAGCCTTCTCCTCCCTCTCTCTCTCTCTAGGCCAAACATGGAGGAAATTAGAACTTAAAGGATAGCAATTTTTCTAGCTTAAGGCATACTTTTCTTGAAAGCTCTTTGAATGGTGATTCTTATGATATATTTTGTTGTTTCAAATCTCCTCTTTTCTTCAAGAGGTCAGCCACTAGGTTCACCCTTTTAAGAAACTAAAACTACCATTAGAAAGAGCATGAAGAGGAGAAGAGACTAGGATATAGCAAGAATTTGCCTAATTCTATTCCTTTTGCCCTTTCTTTCCTTTCTCTTTCCTCCCTCTTCTCACACCACTTTGTTATTGGTTTGGGGCTAAGATATGTCAATTTGAAAAAGAAGATGGTGATGGCGTGATGATATAAGGAAGAGGAAGATATTTATAATAGTTTTCAAAATTCATATTATGTCCTTTCTCTTAATTTCCTTTGTTTGAACTCATCTTTTGTCCTTTTCAAAAACTATCTATTCCATACTAAAATTTAAGCTCTTTACTTCATTAAAAACATCTGCTCAGAGGTTACAAAGGTTTAAAATAGTTTGAAAAAGTCTAGTCTAAAATATCGCTATCAAGAAGCCTAATTTGTATTCTGCCAAGGATTTAATCTATTTGACCTCATCTAGTTAATATACTAATCTTATTTTATCATATTATGATGAGAGATATATGTTTCTCATGTTAAATCTCATGATATTTAAATCTTTAATTTTTATTGCTTTTTGGTAGTGCCCCTTACTACTGTTCTTTCATATTTTAAGGATTTTGGCCAAACTAAGCCCTTTAGTTAAACTTTGCATGCTTTTTTTCCTTAGGTTAATGACGATTATTTTTCATTTAAAATGATTTTGGTTTTCTATACTGTTTTAGTTGATATTACGATTTTGCTACCACATTCACTTCACTCTAATTTTAGCCCAAAAACTTCAATCTTTCTAGATAACTCTAAGGCATAGCATATTTTAAAATCCTCTATACTCATATAATCATTCTTTATATCCACAATGGCTCAGAATAGCTTAGAACAATTCTATTCACACCTATGCAACTGGTTATCTTGACTTGCATGTAATTAGGGTTTTAGCCAATTTCATAGCTCTAATTAATTTGGCAACCTTGTTTAGTCATATAATAATAGGAAGTCTCTTTCTCTTTTAATATACTACTAAATAATTAAGTTCCTGATTTTTTCTTCTTGCACTGTAAGAATTATTTTTAGTTATCCTTGAATTTGTTTTCAACCCTATTTAAGTCTCTTTTCTCATCTAAGTGGGCTTTTACATGGTCTCATTACTTCTTACAACCTTACCTTAGAGTCTAACCTAATATAAAAGTACTAGATATTACAAGATTAGTTAAGTAGCCAACAATATTATACACATTATAGAATTAAAAAGTGCCTAGCACAAGGCTAAATAAGAGGTGTTAAAATTATTAAGTTAATATATTTTATTCAAATCTCAATAATATAATATTCTATTTTTATTCAACAATAGAAAGAGAGGAGGATAAGAAACTGGGCATATCCACCTATGGGAAATTATACACACTAGTGCCAATGGGCAGGCTGCTAATAAAGAATCACAAGATAAACTTGTAAGTAATCTCAATTTAAATGTACATATTATATAAACATTGTGATATGGTATTGAATTTTGTTAAGTCATATATTTGAGCATTATATCATTTAAATGTGGGAGTTCTTTAGAACCATAACATTTAAAAATGAGAAAGGTGTAACAAATGTAATTTTTGTAAAATGACGAAATGAGCCATACAAAAGCAAGTCCTATGAAATGAACTAGATAATGTCCCAAAAAATTTAGGTAGAGTCCTAAACTCCTAAAAATAATAATTCTAGACTTAGACAGAAAGAAAAATGGAGCTAGATGGTGAAACAAATTGGGACGAAAATTGATGAAATGTAGTGGCATTTTTGTAAATAAGTGTAAATTTTAGAAAAACACATAGGAGGGTTTTTTAAATGGGAATTTTGAATTGCCCAAGGTTCTCAGAGACTCCAAAAACCATGAGAAGCCCCGATACTGGTAAAGCCCCTCGGTGTACGTTTTCCAATGTCAATGAGCCTGAATTTTGACGAATTTGCTCGGGAAGGTTTTAGCTCCAAATTGAGTGATTCTAAAGGCATTTTATTAAATTGGAAACTTAAATTTTATAATAGAAAATATAGTTCTAAAAAAGGAGCTAAAACAAAGCCGAAACAAAATTGTCATTACAGAATGATAAAATTAGAATTTAAAAAAAAAATGTTTCTAGAAGCTCCCTCACACTTCTCCCTTCTTCTCCCATCTTCTTAAGCATGACATTTTCTGCCCAAAATATAGAATATGATCTACTCTCTTAGGTGTACAAGAAGGGGAAGAAAAGGAGGAGAAAAATCAAGAAAAAGGTAAGTAAATCCATGAAATTTCATACTCTTTCTTCCTCCAACCTTGCTCCTCTCCTTCCATGCTTTCTTTTTATGGTTTTCTTGAGATGATTGGTTCTATTTTTAGTCCAAAACTTAGAGGGACAGTTCAAAAATCTTAGAGAGAAGTAAACCAAGAGGAAGATGCCTTGAAAACAAGCTTGAATTTAAGGTAATTGCTTGTTGTAGTTGCTTCTTCTTCTTACTCCATGGATGTGTATGATTTCGGCCAAGAACAGAACCATATAAGGGGAGATTTTTCTACCTAAAAGCAAGAGAGAAACTCAGGTTTTAAACTATGAGGAAGATGAATATGGTAAGAAATTCTAAGAAAACCAATAAAAATCAAGTTAGGAAAGTGTGGAGTTTTCTAGGGTTTTGTAAAATCTGATTTAGTGTGAATGTTTCCTTGGTTATTTGAATGTTTCATTGAGCCCCTAAGACCTCTAGTTCATAGAGTTAGGGAGTGTTTTAATTTATTCTAGCCTTGGTTTGGGACTTTATATGATATTAGAAGATGGGAGAAACCATCGAAAAAAATTTAAGAGCCATGGAATGAGAGATGGAGCAATGATGTCCATAATGGTGCCTTATGAAGCAACTTGGGTTTACAATTGTGCAAGTAAATGTGTGAGGGCTCTAAGGACCTTAAATGAGTCCAAGAAGCCTAGAAATAACAAGAGCAACCTAGAACTTAAAATATGAGAGTTGCTTCATTGGGACAATTATAGAACCATTACGCCACTTATGAGACCAAGTGTGTATTCAAGCTTTAGTTTAATGTCTTGGCTTGCTTCAAGTATGTGATGGTATGGTAATCGTGATGTTTAGGTCAAAAGAACCCTACTCCACCTAGGTGCACTTGTGGGACCAAAAAAGGGAAGGAAAAGGATCAAGAAAAGCTTACATAAATCTAAGTAGCTCTCCACCTCATTCTCCTTGCATTCTTGTGCACATATGTATTTAATTATGTGCTTTTGTATGCTCTTGTGACTTGAGAATATGCCACTTGATGTCTTGCCATTACATTGATACCAATGTGTTTCCTTGAATGACTATGGTTGTAGAAATGGCTTATAAGGGTGAGGTAATACCAAAAGTCTCTTGATAAAGGTGAGGAGATACCAAAAGTCTCATGGCATGGGTGAGACAAGGCCAAAAGTATCTTGGAAGGGTGAGGCCAAGTCAAAAGTCCCTAGGCTAAGAGTGAGACAAATCCAAAAGTCCTAGAAATGGAGTGAGGCAAAACCGAAAGTCTTTAGAGCATAGTCTTTGCTTGAATGTGAATAAGTGGCATGGAAATTGGGACTTTGCATGCTTTATGGTTGCCAAAACTTTCATACATATGTTTTGATGTGTATATGCCTTGAATGTATGTGTGAATGGGTGTGTAAGTTATTGAGATTCTTGGAATCTCACTCTCCTTTCCTTTTCTATCTTGAATTGTTTAGGTGGCTTATAAGAAGCAAAGAAAGCAAGCCAAAAGCCTTGAATGGCTATACTTTAAACCTTTTTTCTGTTTTCTTTGTGTATAAATGTGAGAGTGATATTGTACATGTTATTTTTGTAATGTAAGACCTTGAACAAATGTAATATCATGTATGAATGATGTGTGCCAAGACAATGGAAATATGGAAATTGAACACTTGGGTGCACACTTGAATATATGTATTCTTAGGTGTGAGATGGTCAAAATGAGATGCATAGTATTTGGGACCACTTGGGCAGTTCCTACAAGTCATATTCATATTTTTAAACTTGCCCAAGAGGTGCCAAACTCAAAAGAAGGTCATTTGGACCAAAGTGATACCATATGAGAGGTAAAATTTACCAAATTGGTGAGTTATATCACTTTTTGTCTAAATGAGCTCTTCTTAGTCTAATATTTGGCATGCATTTAGATCTTGCTGAGAGCTTTTTGGAAAGCTAAAGTACAAAAATTTTGGAGGTCTATGGAATATTTGGTGAATTTTTGAAGTTAGAAAATTTTTCTAATTTGATCATTGTTACTGTAGCTATGGTCTAAAATGAAACTCTATTACCCATGAGGAAAATGATGTCCAATTACTAAAAAATTTTACAGGAAGAAACTAGATCTTCCCAGTGACTTGTTCAATTCGAAGCACCTCATTTGGATGTCTAGAGAGAGATATATTAATTTTTAAAGTTGCTGTCCAGTATCAGGCTTCCAGTCAGACCTGTGTCACTATTTGATTAGTTTTCAAGACCTAGACGTACCTGGACTGGTCTAGAGTTATTTTTTCCCTTTAGCTAACATCTGTAGCTTTCCATATTCGTATCATTTGCATGGATTGGAGTTTTATGGAATTAATTGGATATTTTTGAAGTTTATGACAGTAAACTGTATTAGTACCAGAGACAACCGGACCTTTATAATTATTTCATTGTCAAACATAGTCCAAAGGCTAGAATCATGTCCTAGAATTATTTTTATTGTGAAGTTAATATCTAGAGCTTTCTAGAAAGCTATGGTTTGTGTGATTTCAATTTTTCTACAATTAGTTATGATTTTTCAAATTTACCCCTGAAATTTGCCATTGTACAGCCACGGGAAATGAAGGAATTTTGGGAGTTTTAACCCTTGATCCATGGTTTGTGCCAATTTTTGAGAATGTTATGATTTGTATGTATGGAAAATAAATAGAGAATGTTGTTGATGAATTCATGGGGTCTCGGAGACGTGAAATGAAAAATTTATCTGCTACACAACGCAATTAAATTTATTATTTTAACGTATTTCTTGAGATTTCTTAAATGAATTGTATAATCTCACTTGTGAGATGAGGTTCTATAACACCATACTTCTAAGACTCAATTCATGCAATTCCCATACCTCATCTCATGCTTGTTCTATAGGAGGCAACATAATGGCATTAATTCTCATGGATAAGTTGCATTTTGCCATGGATAAATTTTCTCTTTCGGTGTCCCATGGGTTATATGGACTCATCCATCTCATTCTCATAATTAAATGGACAATTGCAACTCATAACAAGCTCAAGAAATGGTCCATACCTCAAGCAAAGGGAGAAAATGCACAAAATACACTAGTGTAGCCTTGGATCATTTTTTCATATTCTGTACCTGAACTTTGAAAAATCATAACTAATTCTAAAAAAATCAAAATCAGGCACACTATACCATTTTGGAAATATACATATATTTAATTTGTTCTAAAATAAATTTGGACCAAAAAGAGGCTGATAGGCATCGAAAACTAATAGAACAGTACCAGATATTAGTTGTCATCCTTGGTATTGATCTCTAACTTCAGAAATTTATATCTTCCTTTTTAGAGGTCCAATTGGGGTGATCTCAGTGGCCATAAAAATATTATCATATCTAATTTATGCCTATAAAATTTCATCAGTATTGGATATCATTTGGCCTAAGAATGATACAACCCAAGTTTCTAACCATATGAACAGTACCTATATCAGTTCAGTAGAAAAATGGCAACTTTGAAAAATCATAATTAATTTCACAGAGCTCCAAATAATATGTTCTTTAGCTTCCCAAAAAACTCTAAATAAGATCTACAAGTGTGCCAAATTTCACAAGCAAATTCATTCATTTGGTCATATCTTGACATTGAGTTGTGAAATAGTCATTTTCAAGCTTTACAAAGGGTCCAAATGGTCCAAATTGAGCTCCAAGGCAACCATGACCATTTGAACACGTGGGTATGCACCAAAATGACATTTTAAACTTGTCTTAGGTGTACAAATCCATATTTCTCAAACTCACTCATTCACCCTATGATATACACAAGAATGCATATGTCTAGTCTTGTCATTTCATATCCAAACCATGCTATATCATACATTTGGTATCAAATCTCATTTATCCATCATACATTTGGGTAATTACATATGCTTATATGATTACATAACAGTTTTATCATGAGATTACATCTTATTCCATGTGTATGGCTACAAGAGAGACAAAACTAGGCATTTTCATACACTCTAATGTCAATCTCCTTCTTTTAGGCTTGGTGGCTTCTATTACTTTGCTCAATTGCTCCACCTAGCATGTTAAGACATTGGAGAGGAGGGGATGAGATTCAAAGAATCCCAATAGCTCATCTCCTTTTCAATCATACATAAAATATGTAAAACCAATCTTGAAAATGTATGCATGAGTATCATAGGATGTGCAATCATTCAAGAGACATTTTCAATATTTGAGCAAGTCATATATAGCATACAAAGGCTTGTCAAGTAAGTGAATTAGTCTCACCCATTCACTTGTGGATTTTGTACTTGCCTCACCCATTCTTTAAGAGGTATTTAGACTCAACCTTGCTCTTGGGAGTCAACTTCACTCTTGGGAGACTCTTTACTTTGTCTTAACTAATTTTAAGGGCTCTTGGCTCATCCTCACCATGGCTAAGGGTTCTTGGCTTCACCACACTCAAGCAAACCCAAGCAAGCATCATAAACATCATTTAGAAATATAATGCATCATCATGGTACCATGGCATATGAAATCATGCTAGAATACTTTTTATGGCTTAAAACACATATACACACATTCAAAGACAAGCCAAACATACATTCATGCATGAAAGAAGGAGAGTGAGCTACCTTGGATGCAACCACACGTTTTCTTTTGGATTTCCTCTCCCTTCCTTGGCCTCACACACACAAAGGTGTGGGAATGATAGCTCTTGGCCTAAATACAATTTATTGAAGCTAATTAGGTTCATAAAATTAATTCTAAGGCCACACAACTTGCTTAGACTCTAGCTTAACTTATAAACCCCTTTATAGTTTCAAAAATGCACCTAATGAAGCAACACCCATCAAATAAATTCTAGGCTCTATTCTTTCCTTTCAAATATAATTATTGACTCCTTTTAAGCCTTTTGGAGTCATTACACAATTAAAATAAAGAGCCTAATTACATGTTGCTTCTTTAAGTCATATTATGGAACATAAAGCACCAACTCATTCTTTAAGCTTCCTAAATTTTTTCCAAGGCTTCCCCCTATATTCATTCATCATATATGACTCAAAAATAGGTTTAGAAAAGTTTAAAACTCTCCATAGGTACACAAATCCCTTTAGGCTGAGGCTATGAAGGATTTTGGCTTCCATGGAGTTTACTTTGTTTTCTTAAGGGAAGATGCACATAGGGGGACTTCTAGGGATCTTAGAAGTTCATTCAAACACTTATTTAAGTCTAGAAATCATGGCATAAAATCAGATTTTGCAAGGAATACTTAAAACCCTAGAATTTACATCTTGAATTTTCATAGTTGTTTGTTAATTCTCTTTGCATATTCTTAATCTCCACACCTTTTTTTCTAAGACTCACCCTCGGTTCTGCCTAAAAACCAAGCTCTCTTAGGACTTCTTGAGTAGGGCGAAATGGGTAGATAAGAGAAGCAAGGGATAGCAACCATGGAAGAAGAAATTACCTTATTTTTTTCTTATTTTCTCACTTGAATCTTGTCTTTTTTGGGCTCCTCCCTTCAAATCCAAATTTCTCCTTTAATTTCTCCCTTAAAACATATTTATAAATTCTATTATAATCATAGGAAACAAAGAAGAATGGAGGAGAAGAGGTTTGGAAGGAAAAAAGCATGAAAAACTACCAAAATTTCTTACCTTCAAGCCTTGATTTCTCTTCTCCTTCTTCCCTTGGTGCACCACTCTCCTAGGGCTTCTTCTTTGTTTTGGGGCAAAAAAATATGAGGTTAAGTGAATGGGAGAGTGGGGCATCCTATATATATAGGTGAAGGAGAATGGCTTTTTCAAAAATTCCCATTTTGCCCTTTTTTTGGCATTTTTGTTTCTAATTTGTTTTAGCTCCTTTTTAGAACTGTCTTTTTCATTATAAAATTTAGGTTCCTAATTTAGTAAAATTCCTTTGGAATCACTCAAATCGGAACTAAAATCTTCCCGAACGAACCCGTTAAAGTTCAGGTACACTGACGTTGGAAAACGTCCACTGAAGAGGTTTTAACCGTCTCGGGGCTTCCCATGGTTTTTAGGGCCTCTAAGAACCCAGAAAAACTCAAAACTTTCATTTAAAAAGCCCTCCTGTGTGAATTCTAAAATTTGCTCAAAATTACAAAAATGCTATTACGTTTTGTAAGTTTTTCGTAAGAAATTGTTTCTTCAGTCTAGCTCTATTTTTCTTTTCGTCTGAGCCTAGAATTCTCATTTTTAGGAGTCTAGAATGTTACTCAAATTTTTTAAGACCTTAACTAATTCATTTCGGGGGACTTACTTTGAAAACGCATCTGTTTTCATTGTTTAACGAAAACTAGATATTACAGGTTCAATGTTAGAATATAATATGGTATTACAAAGGGATCTTTGGACATGTATGAGAATGAAATATTTATAGAATTTTTTGAGCTTAAGTGACATGGAAGAGTTCATGGGTAAAGATCTAGTGTTTGCCCACACAATTTGTTAGGCCTTAATTATCATATCAAGTACTCTATATTAGGTCAAACTCTTATAAAGGAATAAGATGAAGGATTAAAAGGGATTATAAGCCTAACCAAGATGAAGGATTGGACTAGAAATGAGAGAAAGGCCTAAAAGAGGCAATTGTAGAAGGTTTGTAGTATGGCAAAAAAAGCACTGAAAAAGTTATGTAAGGCATATCCTATATTCTCATGTGAGTATAGACCTCTTAATAAGTTGCAAAGACATGAGAAAAGAAGTAGAAGACTGATTAAAGAAAGAAAATAGAGAAAAAAGCGAGAAAAAAATGAGAATCAGGGGTACTAATACAGGATGGTATAGCATAAAACCGAAAATACTTAAACTCAAATAAAAAGCAAAATAAAGGGAGTTAAGGATACTTCTCCCTATATATGTGTTAAATGAGCTAATTAGAAGGCTTAAGAAGTATAAACCCAATCAAAACACTAATTGCATGAAAAACAAGAAAGTCTGTAGCATAGTGCCATTTTAAGTTGTTTTATACTATTCTAAGCCTCTATAGCTTAGAAAAGTTGGCCCAAGGGTTTTAAGATCTTTTAAAATAAATTATGAAGTTAAAATCTATAGAAAAATTGAGCTAGAATGCAAAAAATTAAAGTGCTAAAAAAGGAATGTAAATGGCATTTTTAAAATTGTTTGTAATAGAATATTCTTTATAATAATGCATGTACTTCATTCACTTCCCTTTTCCCTTGCCTTGCATTAGATTTTTAGCACTCAGAACCTCCTTCAATGGCATCCATGGAGAGAGGAAGAGAGAGAAAACAAGAGCATGGATTTCAATGTATTTCAATACACTTTTTGCTTCTATCTCAGTTAAAAAAAATTCATCCACTCATCAAGAGCTCTCTTTCTATGGTCTTAGTTTTTCAAGAGGAAGACTTCAAGGATTTTTAAGGGAGGAAGAATAGCTCTTTTCCAAAAATTGATCGGGGAAAATTGAAAAGCTTCAAGAGAGGATTATTTTGAGATAAGAATCAATTGGTAGAAAGTTTTAAATTTTGACCACTAAAGCTTATAGTGCCTCTTATAAAGAGTGAAAGGCTTTTCTTCATGCTTTCATGCATTTTGATGATAATACAGAGCATGTAAAATTAGAGCATGGCATGAATTTAGCAAGAAATTAGTAAGAGATTCATGAAAATCCATTATTGGCTTATAGAATGGTGCTCTTGGCTACCCCTAAGAAACTCATGTAAGATGAGCTAGTTTTTTGGTTATTTGATATTTAAAGATTCTTTTATGAATTATGGAGATATAAAAAAACATTAGTTACAATAAGCAAGTTAAATTATGAAAGTAAAAAATTTAGAGTTCAAGTAAAACCCTAGATAGCCAAAGTAGTCTTGCATTGAGTTAACAATTCATTTGATACTTCTAATGAGTTATATGAAAGTCCAATAAGCCATCTATGTGATGAAAAGGAAGTCTAGATGCATGCAAGTGGCTAATTAAAATTTCGGCTAATGTGGCCAAATATGCCTAGTGTAACGATCCTAACTTCTAATTATAGTAATTAAGCTTAAATACACGATTAATAATCATAAATCAAGGTCTAAAGTCATTGCAATCAATTACATTGGGAAAAAGTGGGGAATTTTGAATCTTGATGCCATTAGGGTCATTAACTAAATAATCACAAGTATTTGAGTACACACGAGAATCGAATTATTAATGAGAAGCATTTGATTCATTTATTCGTTAATTCCAACTCACAAAACTCCCTTACAAGTATTTCCAAGTCATCACTTAACACTGGTACAAGTCAAACCAAGGTTTCTAGGCTAAAAGTAAGGATTTGGGGACCTTTGCCATGACTTAGATCTTCCCCGCCATGGCAAAATTACTCTTGGGAATCACTGTGCAACTTTCGCAAATCTTGCCCCAGCTGTGGTGATCGGTCGTGTCGTGCAACCTCCAAAATAAACTAGGTTGAAAAATATATAGTTAGTGGCAAAACCTAAGTCATCTCCATTGGAAATGTAATTCAATATTCAATTGGATTTTCTAAGTGTAAAAGAACTTTAAAAATTACCTAATTAAGGGGGGTTTGATCAAATATAACTAGCCTAAATTTAAATTGAATTAAAATTCTAACTACTTCCTAAACACATGAACTAAAAGAATGAATGATAGACATGTGATTGCCTTAGATTCGTTCCTTGGTATCCACTATCTTTATCCTAATTCAATTGTTATTAGTTTTAGTCTAAGAGTCCCTATTTGTGTCCATAATGTAACACCATTATTTCTAACTCATCTCATGCCTTTAGATATCTCATTTTCAAAAATCATACAAGCTTTCAAAGAAAAAGGCAATAGAAATAATGAATATTTTCACGTTGCGTCATCTATAAAAATTTCATTTGGTGTCATGTGGACCATGTGAGCTCATACAATACCTTATTATATTTAATTACATGGATAAAACACATTTGAATCATCAAAAGTGGCCTACACTTCCAGAAACTCGAAGGATTACATGAAATAAACACATATTTTCGGCCAGCTTTTGCCCCTTTTCTGACCCAACTTTAGAAAATTATAACTAATTCTAGAAAAATTAAAATCATGAATTCTTGGCCATTCTAGAAAGCTACAGATATCTACTTTATACTAAAAATATTTTTAGACTATAACATCTATCACAAAGGACGTTTGATATTTGAAATAGTCCAGAGGTCAAACTACCCACTAGTGCTATCACAGATTTTTGCAGCAAACTTAAAAAATGTTCAATTAATTTCAAAAAAATCCAATCTATATAAATGATACCAATCTAGAAAGATGTGGATGTTACTTAGAGGGAAAAAATAACTACGGATCAGCTCAGGCACGACCAGACCTCAAAATCCAATCAAACAGTAACTGAGGTTGGATGAAGCTCTTGATACTGGACAGATTCTTTAAAAATTCATATCTCCCTCTTTAGATCTCCAAATAAGGTTCTTCTAGTTGGCACAAATCATTGGGAATTTTTGGTTTTTTTGTATAAAATTTCATGGCAATTAGACATCATTTGTGCCCTGTGTGACATATTTTATTTTTGGACCTGAGTGAACAGTAACATAACCAAAACTAGAAAATTTGCCAATTTTGGAAATTTATCAAATATTCTATAGACCTCCAAAAATTATGTTCTTTAACTTCTCAAAAAGATCTTAATAAGATCTAATTATGTGCCAAATATTAGATCAAGAAGAGCTCATTTGGGTAAAAAGTGACATAAGATTCCCTTATGGTCAATTTTGGCTCCATATAGGGTACCAAATTATCCAAATGGCTTTCCTTGGGGTTTGGCATCTCTTGGGCAAGTCTAAAAGTATAATTAAGACTTGTGTGAGCTGCCAAATGGTCCCAAACTCCATGCCTCTCATTTTGGCTATGCCACATGCAATTATACATACTCACATCAAACTTTCAAGAAGCATATCTTGGCATTACATACTCAATTTACATTCTAGCATTCACATATCATATCCTTTCATTTATACATCACATATTATCATGATTACACATGTCCAAGAGGTCATAGACTATATACATCATTGGATTACATCATTTGACATATATATGGTCTTAAAGAACTAAAAACTATGCATTATGTTGTCAAGCTCCCTTATTCAAGGTGGTTGGCTTCCATTACCTTGTCCACTTGGTCCACCTAGCATGTTAGATCATAAGAGAGGAGGGAATGAGATTTAAAGAATCCTAATAACTCATTTTCCATTCAATCACACATAATGGATGCAAAGCAAGTCTTGAAAATGCATGCATGGATATAATAGACAACATAAGCATTCAAGAAGCAAGCTTGGCATGTGAATAAGTCATACAAGTCATCCAAAGGCTTGCCAAGTGGATGGATTGACCTTACCCTTTTTCTCATAGATTTTGGACTTGTCTCACCCATTCTTTAAGAGATTCTTAGACTCAACCATGCTCTTGGGAGCCCGCTTTACTTTTAGGAGACTCTTTCCTTTGTCTCAACCAATTTTTAAGGATTCTTGCCTCTTCCTCACCATGGTTAAGAGTTCTTAGCCTCTCCACACTTAAGCAAACTTAAATAAACATTATAACATCATTTGGAAACATAATATATCATCATAAAATCATAGCATATAAAATCATGCTAGCATACTTTTTATAGCTTGAAAATACACATACATACATTCTAAGATAAGTTAAACACACACCCATGCATGAGAGAAGGTGGAGAGAGCTACCTTGCACACAATCACACACTTTTCCCTTTGAAAGAATGCTCCCTTTTTTGGCCACACACACACAAAAGTGTGGGGATGCTTTCTCTTGGCTTAGACACAATTTATGGAAGCCAATTAGGTTAATGAACTCAATTCTAAGGCCATACAATTTGCTTAGACACTAGGTTGGCTTATAACCTCATTATGGTTCCATAATTGCACCTAATAAAGAAATACTCCTTAAATAAATTCTAGGCTCCATTCCTTCCTTTCAAATATGATTCTTGACTCTTTTTAAACCTCTTGGAGTCATCACACAATTAAAACAAAGAGCCTAACTATATGTTGCTTCTTTAGGTCATAATATGGAACCTAAAGTACAAATTCACTTTTTATGAGTTCTAAATTTTTTCCAAGGCCTCCCCTCATTTTCATTCATCATATATGACTCAAAAATGGGTTTGAAAAAATTTAAAACTCTCCCTAGCTACCCTAACCTACTTAGGTCGAAACAAGGAGCATTTTTGGCCTCCTTGAAACTTTCTTTGTTTTCTCGAGGGGAGAAGTATATGGGGAGCCTCTTAGGGATCTTGAGAGCTCAATAAACTCTTGTTTAGGCTTAAGAATCATCATACAAAGTTAGATGTTACAAGGTGCAATTGAAACCCTAGAAATTGCATCTTGAAATCTAATGATTTTTTGTTAATTCTCTTTGCATATTGTTAATCTTCACAACCTTTTTTCTTAGATTCATCCTTGGTTCTACCTAAAATTCAAGTCCTTCTAGGGTTTCTTATGCTAGGCGAAATGGAGGAGGAGAGGAACCAAAGGTATCAACCATAGGAAGAGAAATTACCTAATTTTTTTACTTTTTCTTGCTTTCTCCAAGCTCCTCTCTTCAAATCCGAAATTTCCCCTAAGTTTCTCCCTTAAATCATATTTGTAAACTTCATTTTAATCAAAGAAAATAAAGGAGAATGGAGGAGAAGAGGTTTGGATGGAAGAAAGCATGAAAAACTACTAAAAAAGCATACCTTAAAGCTTGGATTTCTCCTTCTTCTTCTTCCTCTCTTGTGCACTGATAAGTACTAATTTTCATATATTTTATCCACATTTATTATTGTTTTTAATGATTAATTTGAGCTTAAATGGATTTATTATGCAATATTTGAATTTGTGGTTAATTTTGGAAAATAATACAATTTTGAATTAATTAGGAGAATTTTTGGATTTAAATTACTAAGATTTTATTCTCCAAAATTCTTTGATGATTAAATATTTTTTCCTTAAAACACTTTTTAATTTTGGGCAGAATTTTCTTTTGGACAAATGAATTGAAAAATTAAAATGAATTAAGGAAGAAGATTTGGATGATAATTCTGTTTTATTAATAATATATTAGATTTTTATATTGGCTTGGTTTTCTTGGCAGAAAAATGCAGTAGCAAGGCAGAAGAGCTGGGGGAAAATTTGAATACAAGAGCTATGGGTTTCACGTAGAAGCTAGATGGGAAAGCTGAAGAATGAAAGGAAAGAGCTACAGGTTGCACTAGTGATAGGTTACAGCTTAAACGTGGGCAGAATGAGATGGAGGCTGAGCACGAAGAAGCTGAGCTGATGGAGAGAATAATGCATTAAAAAGCATGTAGTGTAGAACGTAGAGAACATGCAGGAGCTAACATGATGGCTGCAGCAGAGAAGAAAAGCAAGCCACGAGCTAAATGAGCTGAAAGCACAGTAAAACACACACTGCAAGCTGGAGAAAATGAACAATGAATGAGCTATGGGTTCTGGAGTAAAGAAGAAGCAGTAGCCGAGGAAGCTAAAAGAGAAGGAAAGCTCTGTATGTAGGAGGAAATAAATAAACAAACACGTAGGTGGCAGCATGTAATTCATTGAGGTGCAGAACCTGTGAGATATTAACGTGGGAAGCTACGAACTGAAGCTGGGAGAGCTAAACACAAAAGCTACGGGTTTGAGCTGAAAAAGAAGGAGCTTCGAGCTTGGAAGAAGAGGCAGCCCCTGCTAAAGAAACATGAAAAAGCTGAGAAGAAGAGAAGCTACGAAATTTACGTGGAATGGGAGCTGGAGAAAGGTAACGAGCAAAACAGAGCATGCAAGTGAATGAAGCTATTGGCTTTTGGAGCTGAACGAAGGAGAAATAAAGGGTGTGGCTAGAATAGAGAAAGGAACAAACACTATAGATGAAGAAACAAGGAGCTTCAGTTTCAACGTGATGCAAAATGTGTGTGCTAAAATTTTACGCTGAAAACAGAGCATGAAGCAACAAGCTAAGCAATGAGATTTTATTGAAATAATAAGCTGGATTTTGGGCTATAGAATTTCATGGATTAATGAAGCAACCAACTTGAGCTACTGGATTGAAGATGCTGAAGCTGTGAAGATGCTGAAAAACGCTGAAGCTGGACGATGCAAACGCTGGAAGCCACATGAAGAAAATAACGATTAGAAAAAGCTACGGGTTGACACGAAGAGGCTTTCACGTGAAGAATAATTAATGAAGAGCAGCAACATGGAGTTATATTAGAATGAATGAAGTATGCAAAGCTTATATGGTGTTAGTCAATTAAAAAGTCACATGAACAGGAGCAAGTTTAAAGCATCCAGAAGCACACTCCAAGGAGGATTCATACTTCATTCACGCCTCTCACAGTCCAACACAGTCACGCCTCTAAATTATCACCAGAGTTTACTTCATTCATGCCTCATATTCTTAGCAAATCCTTACCTATATATAGAACCATTCACTCATCAACGAAGGTGTGATTTTACAACGAAGAGAGCAAGAACAGAACGTGGAAAAGGGCGAGACTTCTAGGAGAACCAGTGAGAAATCCAGGGAGCATTCTTTTGTGATTTATCTATGACTAATGCAAAGTCCAATAACTCTTCTCCAATCAAATTCTTCATGGCAGCTTAATTCACCCATGGTGGCTAGCTAAAAATTGGAAGCTCCCAGATGAAGATTTGAGCCCCATCTTTTCCTACAAAATTGGATAATTATTCCTTGCTATATCTTTTAAATTCCAGCATTAAATCTTTGATTAATTTGACTAGGTTTAGTTAATTGATTTAGGAATTTAGTTGCTAAGATTTTATTAATTTGTTTTATGAATTGAATTTAATTTTGGAATTTTGATTACAATCATCACATGCTTATAAAAATTCCAAAATTAGTGTTGTGCAATTTGCTTTCAAATTCCTCTTGATTTTGGGTTAATTGATACAATGGTTATTGGATTAATTAACTAGAAATTGTGTGCAATTAAAGGTTTGAGGAATTAATTAATCTAATTGGTCAATTAGTATCTTAAGTGAATTGTGCAGTAGATTTCATTAATTAATTAAATTTGGTTAAAGTGTGTTCTTGTTCTTAATTCAATTAATTAGTTATTCAAGGATTCTTGTGGTTGCAAATTCCTTGTATAATTAATAAATTGAGTCTTGGATGGTTATTCAAGAATCTTTATAGGGAATACACTAAAGAGCAAGGAATTAATTCCAAATTTGGTAAACTAAATCAAGGGCAAGGATAATTGAATTTTAGGGAGTCCAATGCAAAGCTAGCTACCATATTCTCTTAATTGTTCATCTCATTTGGTTTTAAATTCTTTTGATTTTTGTCAATTAAATTTAGTTCAATTAAATTCTAGTACTTCAACCCCAAAATAAGTTTCAGTAGCAATACTTAGAATAACCTTTCCATAAACAAATTAAGGCATAAACTCCAAGGGAGATGACCTAGGATTGCACCATTAACTATAAAAATTTATTTCGCTTCCTAATTTTATTTGAGATTGCACGATACAATCATCATGCACCTAAAACCATAGCTCCCTTCTCTAAAATTAGGCAGAAATTTCTGAGTCTAAATGAGGGAGAAAGTGGAGTGCCACCTATATATAAGGGGAGGAGAAAGCATTTTTCAAAAAATTTCATTTTGCCCTTCGTTCTTTGCATTTTCGTTTCTCCTTCGTTTTAGCTCCCTTTTTAGAACCGTCTTTTCCATTATGAAATTTAGATTCCCAATTTAGTAAAATGCCTTTGGAATCACTCAAATCAGAGCTTAAACCTTTTTGAACTAATCTGTCAAAGTTCAAGCACACTAACATTGAAAAAGGTCCACCGAAAAGGATTTAATTGTATCAGGGCTTCCTATGGTCTTTAGGGCCTTTGAGAACTCCTAAAGAACTCAAAATTTTCATTTAAAAAGCCCTTCTGTGTGAAATCCAAAATTTGCTCAAAATTATGAAAATGCCATTACATTTTGTAAAATTTTTGTCAAAATTTGTTTCTTTATTCTAGCTCTGTTTTTCCTTCTGTCTAAGGCTAGGATTCTCATTTTTAGAAGTCTAGAATGTTACTCAAATTTTTTGGGACCTTAACTAATTTATTTTAGGAGACTTGCTTTGAAAACATGCCCATTTTCGTCATTTAACAAAAACTAGACATTACACATAATAAGTTATCTTAGGTTACAACTCAAGATTCAAGGGATTAACAATTTAATATTAAATTGAAATCTCAATCCTGCACCAAATCATTAATTCTTGCTTTTAAGATTAATGAACACTTAAATTTGATTGATTAATCGATCAATTAGCCTCTGAATTATCATCCTAAGATGTTCAATTAACTAACAAAACTTTAAGGAATCTTAAAATCAAACAATTAAGTACTCAATTTCACTCATGCATTTTATCAAACACCTTGATTACATACATAAAAAATTAAAGAAAATTGAAAAATCCAGCACTTATCTAATTAATTGATCATTTAAAAGTCTTCTAATTTGTGTCTAACCAGCCACTAATTATAACTATACCAATCTCAATCCAATACATCTCAACCAAGCATGTACAAGAAAAAAGAAAAGTGTAGAAAGAGAGAAATTTTTAGCTAAAATCCCCTTGCTAATCTCTTAGAATTCAAGCTTCAACCTAGGTCCTCCTCCTAGCTAGTCACAAAAGGAGATTAGAGCTTCATGGAGATGGAAGATGATGGGGGAATGGAATCGAAAAGGTCCCGGTGTTGTGGAGTGGAGGATGGATGAAGGGAGTCGTGCTCTTTGGATGGGTGAATGATGTGTATAATGATGCCTCTCCTTGAGTCTTCTAATCCATATTAAATATCACGTGCTCCACCCATTTACTCTGCTCACATGTTCTATGGTGGAATGAATGGATGAGATAGATGGCTTGATGTCTGAATGAATGAGATGATGATGAAGCATGTGAGTCATGGATTGAATGGATGAATTGAAGCGTGTGAATAATGGATTCCTCTCTGGATGCTTGCCCTAGTGTTTTTAATCCCTTAATGAATCACGTGGCTTCTTATTATTCTATTCACATTTTTTTTCCTCCTCCACGTTAGCCCCTTGCTCGTGTGTTTCTCTTTGTGCAACTTCAAGTTGTACCTATGGCTACATGTTAGCTCTTGCCTGTGGCTTCTTCATGTCAAAACCAAGTCTTCTCCTCTCTTCACGTCATTCACATTCTGTTTTACCCAGCTCATGTTTATCACATGTTTTTCTCTCATTCCATACTAGCTCCAAGCTTCATTTGATTCTGCCTTCACATCCTGAAGCTTACAAAACTAGAGAGGATGTTCTGCTTGAGTTTGCTCCAGCTTCCCTTCATGAGTTCCTTCTTATAACCCGTAACTCTTCCTTTATCCACATGTGTTAGTTTCTTCTCTAACTCAACTCCACCTTCTTCCTCTCCTCTGCTCTTTTACATGTTGCTTCTTCTTAATAAACTTGTAGCTTCTCTCCATGATGAGCTTATAACTTCTTAAACTCGAGACTGCCTCTTCTCTTCATAGATGCTTCTCCCATGTCTTCCTCATTGCTATTACTCTCACGTGTTACTTCCTTCCTCATGTTTTCTTCTCTTTATAACGAAATTTTGCCTTATTTTTAGCTACTACCCCAGCTCATTCAGCTCATGCTAATCTCCATACTTCTTCTCACGTGAAACCCTAGACTTCTCTTGCATCAGCAACTCGTGTTTATGGTGAACCCATGCCTCGTGTATATGTCTTTTCCTTAGCTGCTATACAAGTAAATGGTTCTGCATGCATGAATGACATGATTCTTACTCCATACTCTTCCTTTCATTCACTAATGCTTGAGCTTGCTACGTGCTTCTTTCTCCAGCTGAAGTTCTTCACATTCTATTTCTACTTCTCACATAGCTTCTGAATCTCTCTTCTTCATGTATTCTGCTACTTACAAAACCTAGCACGTTCTGCCTTTTTGCTGGAACTCGTGGGTGTGATGGAATAAGTGAATGAAGCTACAAGTTGCTATGTGATATGGAGTGTGCTGGTGAGTGCATGCTACGTGTTGGTGCTTGTGACGTAGATGACCATGGCTTCATGTGAATGGGTGCATCAAAAGTGGGCTCTGTTCATGTGTGTGTGTGTGTTTTGTTGTGTGACATGGAGAATGGACTCGTGAGTATGTAAAAGGTAAGGAAGAGAATGGTGCAAGATTTTCACGTGTGTCAATGATAAGTTGGGCTTGATTCTTTATTCCCCTCAAACAAAGCCCATATGCATGTGGAAGAGTGAAGTTAAAAGAATCAACGTAGAGACTAGAGAGTGCTTTTGTGTGTGATGACTTCCCTTCCCATGCAAACCTCCTTCATCTTTTTCCTTTACTGCACATGTGATTTATTCCTCCCAATCCAATTCTATTTGCCTATCAAAAAATTCTGCAAAAATGATAAACAATATTAAGTAGGAAAAATTTTACAAAATTATTTAAAGGAATTTAAGCATTAAAATCAATAATTTTGTAAATTAATTCCCAAAATGTAGAAAATGGCTAATTAAAATCAAATTCCATTCAATTACATCCATTAAGCCATATTTAATTATTAAAGTGAAAAAATTATGGGAAATAAAATATATAAGAATAACTTTTATCATGCGGCAAGCCTATGTGGTGCCATGGCTGAAGTGCGTCCTAGAGCTACTATTCAAAGTTTCACGATTTGCGCCACGGTAAAACTAGCTATTAGAACCTAAAATTTTCCTCCCTTGATTCTCATTGTGACTTGATCCCCTCGTGCCATGGCAAAGTTACTATTTATTACCCTCCTTGACTTTTTCATTTTGCACTATGGGGAGATACCTCGTACCGCAATGCTCCTCGCTTCTGTCTGACTCCTAGCCACGACAAGCTCTTCCTGGCTACAGCATAACTCTCTTTTATGCCTATACCTCTCAAATTTCATCTTATACACTTCAACTCTCCCTCTAAGAATACTCTAGGACTACTCTCCCTCAATTTATAAGACTCTAATGACATTTATCTACTTGATATACCCAACTAATCTATCATTACCAATTTAAGATTTAAGTGTTGATTCCTACTCATCAATCTACCATATATCAGCAAATACATGGATTAATGATAGCAAGGATTCATAAACTACCAATAATTATCATTCAAATACATTTCATTAGAAGTTCCACACATCACTAGTTTAAGTCAACATCTAATATATCACATGATTATATTTCCAAATAGTAAACTGTATTATAGGATCAATAAGGTTTCACATCAGATGTTATAAGTTCATACATCAAATATCAATTTAACATGAGGTCTAACTCGTCAATAGATATATTCTAGGTTATCAAAACACAATCTCCTACACTTAGCAATAATATGATTACATGATGATACTATACAAAAGAATAACAAAATTTAGCATTTATCCTAACTTAGAACAATCCAAGTGCAACATCCCTTACATTGGATCTTAGCTCATAGATGTTCATCCACTTGCTTCCCTTTATCCTTAGCTGAAAGACCTTCACCTGAAATAGTTAGCCTATAAAACGAGGTGAGATACAAATTTCAATAAACAAGGTAAATTTCATTCATATATTCTAATTTAATTAACATATGTGCATGATATCATATAAGTATAAGAAAATATACTAGTCATATCAGCAAATGAAATAATTGAGCTATCAGTGACTACTATCCCATACTAGTAATCATATTTTCACATGTTAAAGGCCAATAACACCGGAAGAGGCCCATCCACGGCACCAACTCCCTAATGAGCACAACCTGGGTTCAGTGCATATAAGGGTTTGATTATAACTCAGTGCCCGATTAAAGCATGATGCACAGGTGGCAACCGCACCACAGCTTCACCATGGACTCACAAGGTCTAATCATAACATATCAGATAACCAACCTTCATTATGCATTTAAAATTATAAATTATATAGCAAATATAAAATTAAAGTGGACATATGCATAGAATTTAATATCAACCTTGGTTATCTCACTTGTAGACAATTCCTTGGGAGCTAACAACAATGCTACCTTAGCCTATGAATATAAAATCAGATCATTATCATTCATATTCATCAATTATAGCAGCAACCTAATACTTAAAAAATTAAACCACCGATAGCTACCTAGAGAGCATTTACCCAGCTACCACAAGAAAAAAAAATCAGATTTTGTCTTCCTACATCAGAGACTTTAAAATATCACCTTAAACTCTAAACAAATTTGTACAAAATTAATACTTATTTTATAAATCAATTATAAGGGTCTTAAACCAGTAATAAAAGCATCAAAATGAGGAGTTTACACTTACCCAAAATCCCTTCTAGCCTCAACCTCCGAAAATCCTCCAAAAAAACATCAAATAATCCATATCAGATTTTAGGTGTGGTGAAAATGCTCCAAATGAGAAACTAATTGAGTCAAATTAAAGATAAAGAGAAGAGGATTAAGTTATATAACAATCCCCTTAGTTAATTTTGACTTTACAAGTGGGAAATGGGACCAAGAAGATGATGGAAACCCTAACCTCTAAAGGACCTCCGAAAATTACTTTGCTTCTTGTGTTTTTTCTGCAGAATAGAGAGTGCTACTAAGGGTTTAGGGTTTAAGTTTAGGTTATGGGCTGACCTAAAGGCCCAATTCCAAGTGGGTTTCAAATTTATACTTGTTAGGCCATTACTAAGTGGTTTCTCTTGGGTCAAGTCTTACAATAAAAAGTTAGGTCTGCACTTAAAATCATTGAGCCTCCGTTAGTCTTTATCTATGACCTACTTACATTAATTATGGGCCTAAATTAAATTCCAACTCAATTGAATCTTAAACTCACATTAATTATTTATTCCTCCATAAACTCCTATTCACATAGCTTGCTTAATTGTTACATAATAATTATTCTTAATTAGCCTAAATCCATAATTAATACATTAATTAATTTTAGGGTGTTACACCTAGATGTAGAAAATGGCCAAATGAATTGTAAAAGACTAACTTTGGGCTTAAAATAATAATTTAGGGAGCTTGAGTTGCCTAAGAAAACTTGCCCACAAGAAATCTTAAATCAGAGCCTAAGTAAAGGGCAAGTGAGAAAGGCTAACTAGGCAAACAAGTGAGAAAAGTACCAAAGCTAAATGAAAAGTAAAGTGAGCCCTAGAAGTATAGTTAATAAGTTGAGGAAGAAAAGTTCTAGAAAGAGATTCTTAAAGGGCCTCTAAAGAGCTAAGAATGCATAAATTATAACATTGTATATAACCACATGAAAGGAGCCTTAGCACTGATCTAAGTATTGGTATGATATTATAGGCCACTAGAGCAGCAAAGGACCACAATGCCAATGCTTAGTTGAGAAAAAGAAGGACCAAAAGAAAGAGAAGACTAGTACCTGTAGCATTGGGTGTAAGCTTCTATCAGGTAGCATTTTCTTCCTCTCTATCATGCTTTTAACTGCTTAAACGATTGGTTTTTTGTATGTTGTGTGTGCTAAATGTTTGAATGAGTTATATGAGTTTTATAAGTTTTATATGATTTTTATAAGTTTCTAGCCTAGTAAGCAAAGCTTACCTGATATTGGCTAAGAGAAGATAGCCAGGGAATTGATCACTGTGGTTCTTCCCTGTGCTAAGTATCAGAGCCACTCAGGAAAGAGTCTAGTAGACTTGGTCATTTTAGTTTTATGCATGCATATTTTCACATGCTAAAAAGCTTAGATGTTAGAGAAAGTTGCATACATGCATACCTATGTGCTTGAGTGGTTGATGCATGTTAGAGTAGAATTATGCTATTGAGATTCTTTGTAGGATCTCACCCCCATTATCTACCAACCCCGTGCCAGGTGATAGTAGCAAAATAGATTGAAGGGATTTTATAGCTCTTCAAAGAATGAAATATTTGATTTAGTTTCTTAAAAGCTATGTACATTGTGTTTTAAGATAGATGTATGTAATGATGATAACATCTGTGATGGAACTTGGTTATGACAGTTTAGAAATGAATTAGTAAATGTAAGGATACTTCTCAGTAATGTAAATGTACATTTAATATATTTATAAGTATTCTATCTCCTGAGTTAATTAATTAGTTTGGACCATTGGACTACTTGATATTTGAGCCTTATAACCATTAGAATTGAATATATTGGACTTGAATTATATGTAGGCAATTGGTTTGTTAGAAGAGAGGATTACAATGCCCAAGCTACATTTAGTTTTTTAGTTGTTATGCTGCCAAATTTTTAATAAATTAGAATGTTTGAACTTGCGATGAGCTATGTGATTATGTAATGATTAAGAAAGGATTTAGGAATCCATAAGTAGATCTAGGCTATTAAGATCTACCTTTGACATTAATTTCAGTCTAGAATACCATCTAGTCTTATATTGAGAGAATTAGACGCAATTAAAGTTAAGATAGCACTCAAAGAGTTTTTAAAAGAAAATTTTCAATATTTTCATGAGTAATTTTTATGTTTTAATGTTTAAACCGACAACCATGGTAATATTACGCACTTAAACCTCATTGAGTATTGATATTAAAGTCTAAAGATATTAATTAGAAGAATAACTTATATTAAAAAAGGTATGACATTAATCCTTACATGTTTATAAGCTCGAAAGGCAACTAAAAGAATTAGCAAAATGTTATGAAGAGTCCAATGCAAAAGTAAGCTTACTAGAAGAGAAACTAAATAGGATGGAAGATCTATTATCACATTTGTTAGGAGGAAGTGTACCTAGAACTCAAACTAATTCTAATAATGGTACAACTTCTCCTATTAATTTGGTAAGGTTTCTATCATTATTTTGTTATTTTTTACTTCAAGATTCTTCCTTCAAAATATATCACAGGTGTCATACCTAGCTTTCTATAGATATACTCATAATATTCAACCTCATTAACAACGAAAAAACAACCATCACTAAAGCTTTTTGCAATAGATTTGGTCCATTTTTCATACTAATTTGGGCTATAGGGGTCAAAACTTGATTTTTTTTTCTTCTTTACTCATGATCATCCTAAGTAAGTTTGTTTTAGTCCACTTGATCATAAGAACCACCTTAATTCCAAAAAAGAGTCATATAGCCCAAAATGCCTCATTTTGCCATATTATGCACCAAATTTCAAAAAATCATAACTTGGGCTACATGACTTCGATTTTTGCAAATTCAGTGGCTATAGAAAGCTTATGATATGAAATATATGTTATAAAAATTTCAAGTAAAAATGAATTCATTTTCCCCCTCAAAAACACATACAACAGTAGTCGTTGTAGTAGCTACAGTACTGCACTAAATTCATATTTATGCACTAATTTTGGAAATTTGTAAAATATTCTTCATAGCTCCAAAAATTTTCATTCTTAGATTCTTAGATTTTTAGAAAGATCTATAAATTGTATAATTTCATGGCAAATTTCAACCCCAAACTAGTTCATTTAGGCTATTAAAAGTAAACGTACAATTTATGGCTCATTTACACCAACATTCAGTTTTAAAGTAGTCCAATTGGCCTCTAATATGCAATCTCTTTCCTTATGAAAATTTTAATCCATCTATACATCATTCCCATATGATCCATGAAATATGGTTTGTATCAAAGTTTGGCCATTCCACATCCATTTATGCATAGAAACCATAAATACCTTACATATAGAAAACTATGCACCAAAGGTCCATTCATGCATCAAAATGCCATATAACTATAGTCTTATGCTCATACACATGTCAAAATTACATCTACTTGTATTATACAAGATATTTCATCACTATTGCATCATATACATTTCGAAATGCATAGTTGTAAGAAAAACTTCTAGTACATGAATTTCTAACTCTACAACAACTTCTCACTTTCCATCTCCTTGCTTAAGGATCCTAAAATGGTTAGTGGAAAATACATAAAGTGAGATTCTAAGGAGAATCGTGGTAGCCAATCTTAACCATATCCATGCATATAAAAATACTATTAAGAAATGCAATGCATATGGTGCAAAGATATCATTCAATCTATTATGAAACTCAAATGCAACTTTTAGCATAAAAATTACTCATCAAGCCATAGCATTACAAAATTCTAGTTAGGTTTTACTAAACTTAACCTGGGATCAAGGAAAAGCTACTATGCCCAATTCCATGCCATAGAGAGTTAGAAGCCAAAACATAGTTTGTTTACATACTAGTTGAGCTCTACTGAGCTCAACTTTGAACTAAGGAAGAACTACTATACTTAATTTCTCACCACAAGGAGCTAGGAGCCAATCTTGAGATCATGCATGCATAAAATTCATGATAAAAACCAATTTAAAGTATAGCTCATGAAATCATTAAACAAATAAGCATACAAGCATCTCAACTCATTCAACATTCAAAAGTATGCAAGATAGGAAGATCAAGCTACTATATGAATTTGGAGACTTGAAACGACGACTAACCCTTTTGGCTCTTGTCTTTCCTTAAGTTGACACCTAAATTTTGGTGAGTTTAGACTACCTTGGCCTACATATAGCAATTACAAGGCAAATTAACTCATTAGAATCCATTCTAAGTCTTATTATTATCACTTAGTTCTATTAGAGCCTAATGTGCAACTTGAAGCTAGTTTAGGTCCCTTAAGAGGCAATTCTTGGTTTCTATTTTCAAAGTTCCAAGCTTTCACTTGCTGTGAGTCACATAACTCTAATAGAACTCATTTGGACCACCACATGCTTAATTAAACAAACATAAAGTCAACGTGCTTCTTTATGCTTATTTGAACCCTAAAATTTCATCTTTCAATTTAGGCCTTATAAATTCAATCTAATAGTTCCATTAGTATTTATTCATCACATTTAGGCCTCTTAAATCATTAGGATCTATCAAAGCACTCCCTAGGTGCCTTATCTCCTACTTGGCCAAATCATGCACTACAAGCACACACTTGGAAGTCTTGCTTCTTTCAAGGAGAGTTTAATAATTATAAATTATCCTTGGATCTTTTCTAACTTAAGTGTGGTCTCAAATGACATAAAAACATCTTCTTAGAGTTCCATAATTCCCATGATGCATATTGGAACCCTAGGTAGTCTAATTAAGTTTCTATAGCTTTTTAAGTTGTTTTCTTTGCATTATCTAGTTCTACTACCTTCAAAAACTCTACTTCCATCAAGTTTTAACCAAATTCAAATTCCCTCTCTAGTTTCTCTCTTTAGACCTAACATGAAGGCCTTTAGAATTTAAAGAAAAAGCAAGCTTTCTATTACATAACATATCTCATTTAAAGCTTACTAAATGGTGATTCCCTTGCTCTATTTAATTGCTCTAAACCACCACTTTTTCTCATGAGGTCAACAACCAAAATCATCTTTTCATGAAGTTGAAATCACCATTAGAGAAAGCATGAAGAGTAGAACAAGGCTACTAACTACCATAACATGAAATTTTGCATGTATGCTTACCTATTTAGTTTTCTTTTTCTTCTCCCTCTTTTTCCATTTTTCACGCCATTTCCATTTTGTTCAGAGCTGGCTGAGGTTGGTGGAGATGAAAAAAGAATGGCTAGTGCATCATAATTAAATAAAGAAAAAAAGATATTTTAACTTTTTCCTATAATTACAAATTTGCTATTATTTTTTTACTGTCTCGTTTAAGCTCATTTAAATCATTTTTGAAAATTATTTGTTCTATATGAAAATTTAGGCTCTTTAATTTATTAAAAGCATTTATTTTGAGATTTTTGAGATTTAAAGCATCTCAAATAGCCTAATCAAATTACGATCAACTAATATTCTAAATCGTATACTATAAGGTTTTTTGTCATTTTAACAGTCCTTATGGATTTTAAGACCTCTGAAACCCCAATAAGCTTAATTATGGCATTTAAAATTCATTTATTTGAGTTTTTGAGATTTTGTTCAAAAGTATGGTTTTGCTACTAGGATGTCAGTTTCCTTTGTTTAGGCATTTTGGCTTTGTTTTTCTCTTCCTACTCTTTCTTTTCATTGTATTCAGACTTCCAATCCCTCATTATCCTAGTTATTCACCTTTCTTTTAGTGTATCAGGGTTTAAAAAGCTCGGGGTATGACAACATGCTAATAGCTCCTAATTATAAATTATAATAATGCATAAAAATTTAATGTTACATACCTTTCAAAATTGTTAGAAATGCATATGGGGCATTGTATTTAGTAAAAACATATCTTAGATGTTGGTTTGTTATTGAGATTGTATCAAAAGGGGTGGCTGATGGTTGTTATGATAACTTGCTTTTCAGAAATTGAACTGAACTCAATAAAAAAGAGTAGGATTGCCCTAAAGCAATGTAAATTGAGACTAGTTGATATTAGAATTAGAATTAAAACATCTAAAAATATGGGTTAGAGTCTAAAGTTAGTCCGAAATCGAAGCCAAACTGGCAAAATAGAGAAACCAAAAGCGTAGTGGTAAAATTATAATTTTAGGTATCTTTTTGAAAACATAAAAGAGGGATCTTTAAATGAAAAAATTAAGTATCTCGGGGTTCTTAGAGGCTCAAAAAATCATAAGAACCCTTAGAATGGCCAAAACCCCTCCGGTTTTGGTCATCAATTGACCAAAACTTTGATAGAATAGTTTGGTAAGGTTTTAAATCCAATTTGGATGAAACAAAAAATATTTTATGAATTAAAGGACCTAAATATTATAAAAAAAAGACGATTCTCAAAAAGGATTTGAAATGAGTCTAAATGAAGAAGGAAAAGTTTAAGGACATAGTTATAATTTTAAAAATATTATAAAATAGCCCCTCCCTTCTTATATATCACAACTTAGCTTCTTCCACTCACTCTAACTATTGGCTAAAAATAGAACCAAGGGCGATCTTGAGTGGTACACAAGAAAAGGGACTAAGGGAGGAAGAAAGCAAGCTTAAAAGGGTCAGAATTGGTCACTTTTTCATGCACTTTCCTTCACTAATGTTCTTTTCCTCTTTCTCCTCTCTCTTCTCATAGTTTTGGTGTCCTAAATGGTGATGTTTTATGGTTGGTTTAGAAAATGGAAGGGAGAATTTAGAGGAACTCTTGGAACCTTCAGAAAGCTTCCTCAACAAGCTTTGAAACAAGGTAATTTCTCCATGGAAAACTTGCTCTCCTTGGCTCTTCTCGCTTGCCATTACTTCAGCCAGAATGAGGGTCTTATGTAGGAGGTTTTATTTTGACTTAAACTTGATAGAAATTGGGGTTTTAAGCTTAATAAATCATATGGAAGCAATAGAACTCAAAAAGGAGCTTTAAAAAACAAATTATGGAAATTAAGATTTTGATTACCCTTAAGGATTTATGAAGTTTTCTATTGATCAATTAACTTATGTAAGGGTATGTTTGAGTTCATAAGAGTCCTAGGAAGCTTCATGAATACCAAATTCCCTAAAAAAACAAACAAAACTCCATAGGCTCCTAACATGATGCATGTCTCAGCCAAGAAGGGAATGGGGTACCCAGGGAGAGTTTTATTTGATTCTAAGGTTATGAATGGCCTAGATATGAATAATAAACATAAAAGGAACTATTGGTTTGAATTTAAGAATCATATTTTGGAAGTTAGAAGTTTAAGGTTCCATTATGCATAAAGAAACAACTCAGTGTTAGGCTTCTAAATTTGAGTTTGTGATAACTCTAATGAGTTTAAATAGAGTCATATGACCTAGATTGAGTAAGAAATTAGAGCCAAGATAATGAATTGTATGAGTTGCTTCATTATGCTATAATACAGAACCAAATGGATGCCTAAAGCTAGGATTAGCTTATGTAGATTTTAATGAGATTAGGGAATGGTTCCATTGATGTACTTGTATCTTGTTTAATATGTTTAGACTAAGTAACTCAAGGTTTCCTTAAGTGCATTTGTGAGGCCTAGGCAAAAAAGTGATAACCGAAGAAAAAATTTATGTTTATTGACTCAAGGTAACTCTTCATCAATTCTTTTATGCATTTCTTGATTGTTTGATTATTATTAAATGCTTATATGTATGTTTGAATCATGAAATCTACCTCTAGTTGTTAGTTTGATGTTTGGTACCATTATACTTATTGAATTGTATTTAAAATGTGAAATGGCTCTTGATGAGTGAGGTTGTGCCAAAAGTCCTTAAAAAGTGGGTGAGACTAATCCAAAAGTCTCATATAATTGGGTGAGGCTAGACTAAAAGTCTTAAGAACTTGTTTTTGATCTTGTTGTATTTATATGACTTTGGAAATAAGATTATTTTTGATGTATAAAAGCAATTGATGCACGCTTGCTTTTTTTGACATGATAACATGTCATATATGTATTCTTGAAATGATGAATAAGTTATTGGGATTTCTTGAATCTAACTCTTTCCTATTTTATGTCTAAACTTGTCTATGGAGTTCTCAAGGAGCAAAAAATAGAGGCTAACAAACCTGAATTATAATACTTTGACAATGCTTTAGAATTTATGTAATTTAATGTAAAAGTATGGTTGTAAAAGTTACTTATGTAATGCGAACCTTTACTCATGCGTGAAAGTATGATGTTATGATGTATGTACGATATTTGAGAGAAAATATGCAAGAATATGAATTTTTGACATGTATGTGGCTTGTAAGGAGTGTGTATAAATCCAAGTGAGAAAGTCAGTTTTATGATATTTGGGATCTCATAAGATGGCCAAATATGCTATAAATCATGTGTTGGACGTGCTTAAATGGTCACTTGCATTATAGAATCACATTATGGACCATTTGATGCCAACGTGGCACTAAAATGAGTCATATTTTGCCCCTGAATGAAAACCAGGCCAAATGGATGAATTTTGGTATGAAATTTGGCAAGCTTTTAGATCCCATTGAGGGCGTTTCATAGAGTTAAAGAGCATAAGTTTTGGAGCTTTGTAGAATTTCTCATAATTTTTTAAAGTTAACTAAATTATGCAAAAATGTCT
This sequence comes from Erythrophleum ivorense, assembly GCA_026724425.1. NCBI lineage: Eukaryota > Viridiplantae > Streptophyta > Magnoliopsida > Fabales > Fabaceae > Erythrophleum > Erythrophleum ivorense. The sequence continues at coordinate 140,193 of JAIUCV010000626.1, read as the reverse complement.
GTGCACTGTTCACTTGTCAATTTTGGTTCTCTGTATATTTAAAGGGAAGTTGGCATTATAAGCTTTCCATAGCCACTAAGATCACTCGATTTGGAATTTTATAGTTCAAGATATGTAAGGTTAAAATTTTAGGTCTATATATGGATGAAAATATGATATTGGTACTATCTTATTATATTTTTATGACCCAAATGAATTTGTTTTGATCTGAAATTTTTTCAACATATAGTTCATGTCATGAGCTTGCCAGAATGTCTTTGTTTACATGATTTAGAGCTCTCTAGCTCAAGATATGAATTCTTGAAGTTTATGACAAAATTATGGAATCATGAAAAAGGATGTTATGGTGCTAGTTTGTGATGTATGGCTTAAACCTGAATTTTTTACTTCTTCTTAAGCAAGCATATTAAGGATGAATTAGTACTAAGCCATGTTATTATAAAAACTAAGATCATACCTTGTCAACAAGGTTGAGGACCTTATCAATAAGATCTTGTATTCAACAATGAGAAATCTGAGTCCTTGTCAATAACGTTTTCTAATAGTAAGTAAATTATGGCATATAATATGTGATGGTTGTGAATTTATTAATATTAAAGCAAAGGTTCAAACAACCTAGCTCTATGATTGGCTCTTAAATTGCTTGAATGGCATGTGTTAGGGTGTATTTTGTCAGGGAATCAGTGGAATGCATGTATATATCATTGAATTATGTTGGTATACTTAGGTTGTGATTATTTTCATATAAGATGGTGAATACTAAATGGGATAGGCCAACTAGGGCTAAGCGAGTTAAGCCTGAGGATCCTATGAGGACTATTATGAACAAATTAGACCAATAACAGGCTATGATATAGCAGCAGTATGAAATAATAATAAAGTTGTAGAATGTCTTAGTTAGGTAAGAAGATAAGGAGAGAGGCCACTGAAGCATAGCTACCAGCCCCTAACAATCCACCAACACCCCCTTAGGAGCTAGTATAGGCCCAATTATCTAGTCAGAAGCTGCTTAATCAATTCAGGAAGAACAGTCCACCCTTGTTTGATGGAGAATAAGATGCGGATAAAGCTAAGGCGTGGGTTATGTGGCTTGAAAATATTTTTAAAGTAATGGGCTATACATCATAACAAAAGGCTATGCTCATCATATTTATGCTACAGAAAGAAACAGATAGATGGTGGCACAGCATAAAATCTATTATGCAAACAAAGAATGTCCCAATTACTTGGGAGAACTTCTTGGTAGAATTTTATGAGAAATATTTTCCTAGCTTCGTTAGAGATCAGAAAGAGATGGAGTTTATGGGATTGAAGCAGACAGATGATATGTCAATGGATTAGTATGTGGCTAAATTTATTAAATTGTCTCGGTACTCCTCAAGTCTCCAGAGATATGATGATGAGAGCTGGAGATGTGAAAGGTTTGAGAAAGGATTAAAATTCCTTATTAGAGATAGATTTACTCCATAAAGAATCAGAACATTTAATGCTATTATGAAGATTAGCAGGTTGATTGAGAATAACCTACAAGATGTACTACCTGTAGTGATTGAGGTAAGTCCAAGAGGGGCTCCAAAATTGAAGACACCAAGACCAGAGGATAATGTTAGTGTTGCACCTAGTACAAAGAAGAAAGGCAAGGTGTAGTGGACCAGGAAGCCACAGAAGGGTAAGAAAGGGCAACCCAGCAGATCACAGCCATCCATAATGATATGCTTTAAATGTGGGAAGTGTAATACCATATACATATATCATTTAATTGGTAGCACAATTGGACTATAGTATCAATTTTCATAAAATCATTACTTTTAACAGCGGAAAGGGCCGACATCATAAGTCAAATTTATTCATTTTTAGTTAAATAAACCATTTGGGCTTACTAAACTCATCTCTCATGCATAACACACTTATTCAACTAAAAACATCACAATTTGAAGCTTGCATTTTGGGTTTGGACCATATACAACAAAATCAACATTTCACTTGCATTTCTATAGGTTCCATATTCTGACCCAAACTTTGGAAATTTATAACTAATTCTAAAAAATTTCAAATCATGCAAATTAGGACTCTCTAGAAAGCTCAAGGATGTCATCTAACTACTATAAAATTTTTAGATAAAAAAATTATCATTTGACCCACCAAAATCCAATCGAACAATAACCGGGTTTGATTTATGCCCTGCAGTAGACCAGTAACTTTAAAAATTCATATATCACTCTACAGAGCTTCAAATTAAGTTATCTCAGTGCTATAGAAAGCTTATGATATAAACTATATGCCTATAAAAATTTTATGAGTATTGAACTTCATTTGGCCCCTCAATGACACTAGAAATCAGATTGGCCAAATGAACAATACCATGACAGTTTTTGCAAAATTTGGCCAATTTTGAAAAATCATAATAAATTATCTAGAGCTCCAAAAGCTCTAGATAAGATCTAAATGTGTAACATCTGGTTTTCTGAAAATCTAAGAAAATGAAAGGAAACGCGAGAAACGTAACATATGATTTTTCCGTCAATGTACGAAATTCACCAAATATGAAAGGAAGTCCCCCAAATAGAATAAATTGAGGTCTAATAAAATTAGAATAATATTCTAGACCGTAAATAATGATGAGTCAATGCTAGAAGTGCCCTAAAATTGGGGCTAAAATAGATGAAAAAAAAAATCAGAAAAAGGTCCCGAAGAGCCTCCAAAGTCAAGTATGAAGGAGCCAGAGACTAAAATACAAAAAAAAGTTATATGCCGGGCAAAATGTATAAATTGCCCTAAAGTTCAGGGAACCCTAGTTTCACCCTCCATTCGTGGCTTTAAGCACCAATATCAAAAAATTGGGCAAGAATCTCAGAAATCTGTGACCCACGATTAAACTCAATTTGATGAGATAGGTCTAATGATGCCAAGTTGTCCGGATAGCCGGGCAGGATCCGGTCTGGGATCTGGTTATCCCGATCAGTAGCCATGAGCAAAATGGAAAAAGGAAGTTGTAACAATTATAGAAATAAAAATAGCTAAAGGGTTAAGAAATCCTAAAGGAGTTTCAGGGACAGAATTGCAGTAAATGAAAAGTTTATAGCACAATCATAATACAGAACGTTGAAAATTACACCTATAGACCCGGGTGTCCGATTGACACCGAAATTTGTGAGGATTGAGGTTAAGGGCCCCTGAACCATGTTTGAAGCTCAATATGGCCAGAAAGTAAAGGAAATAATATTTTTTTATTTTAGAAAGTCTAAAGGTATGTATTGTACTGTAAAACCTTAATTGCGCCCAGACACCGATGTTAGACTGCAGTAAGGCCCAATAGCTGATTCTAAAGGCCCAAAAAGAGAAGAGAAGATATAATTAAGGTTTTAGGGAAGATGAAACCCAAATATAAATATAAAATGAAAGAGAGAGAAGAAAATGATTTTAGTAATGTTAAAGAATTCACTATAGTTAAGTTAGAAACTAACTATGGTTGAGTTAAGAGTAGACCATGGATGAGTTAAGGAAATTAACCATGGTTACTATCTATAACTTAAGAGCTAAGAGAATGCATCCAAGTGTGTAGCCAAGGATTTTTGAAAAAAGATATTTAGTTATGAAATTAGAAAATCAAAAGAAAAAGGAATGGAAGGCTAGGATTTGATCTTGAAAAGGTTAATCTAAGGGTCTAAATTTAGTATAACCCTTTAACTTCATCCTAATTCATCTCCTTCACCTCCATTCCACAATTTTCATGCCACACACAAGGGAGGAGGAGAGAAAAACGTGAAGAAAGAGAGGGAGAGAGAAAAAGTGGAAGATGAAGTGAAACCAAGCAAAACTACCACCATTCTTCACCAAATTGCTTCATCTTCTCCATCCTCCAATCTTTTCCTCCAAAGGGCAGCTGCATATTCATCTTTTCTTCAAGGTGAAATTTTGCTCTAAGTGGGAAGAGAAATGATTTTAGTGTGAGAAAAGCAAAGGAAGCAAGGCTTAAGCTTAAAGAGTAAGTTTTCTCCATCTTATACTTGTAAACCACATGCTTTGAGCTAGTTTTGTTAAACCCTAGCTATGAGTTATTTTTGGACAGCATATGAATTATTAGAAATGAAGTTTATATGTTGAATATGAAGGCCTTGAAATGAAGTTATATGTTGAACATGAAGGCCATATGAGCTTAGTTATTGTTGTTATGTGCTGAAACTTTGGAAAATACAAAAATTGTAATTTTTGGGAAAATAGAAAGCATGGGAAGATGCTGTCCGAATTTTTCCAAAATTTTTATGGTATTTTCTTGATGTCTTAAAGTCATGTGTACCAAATTTCAAGTACTGAAACATAAAGGAAAAGGTTATGGAATTTTTAGAACCAAAGAAACATACTTTGAGCCTAAAACAGAGCTAGATTATGTGATGACCAAAACGTGATGTTAGGGCTGGAATTTGATGATTTTATCAATTCCAATGGATTCAAAAGGGTGTTTTTAGCTAGGAATACCTATGGGAAAGCCCCCAAAGCTCATGGGATAAAATTCTTAAATTTTGGCCAAGAAATGTATACTATTCAGCCATAGTGAATGGGAAGGGAAGAAGTTAGATTTTTCCAATTCCAATGGTCCCATTAAGTTTAAAAGGGGTCATCCTATTTTATAAGTTAAGGTTTATGTGTTGATTGTAATGAATTATCATTATGATTATATGTTGTTTTGGGAACTCCAAAAGCAAGTAAACCAAGTCCCAATGATTGATGAGCAAAGTTTGCTAAGGTAGTAGTTTTCCTCTCTCTTTCATTAAGCTTGTATATTTGTATAATGACGAGTGTTATGCTATATCAAGTTGTCATTTATGCTATACGATGAGACATGTATGCTTAGATTGTGCTTGGCCTTGTATGAAATTCCTTGTATTGCTATGCGATATGTGGCATCTTGACTAGCATTATATTATGTACTTACATGCTTGCTTGTGAATGAGATTAGTTTACTACTACTGAGATTTCATAATCTCACCCCAAATATAACCCATGCTAGGTACGAGTTCAAGCAAAGAAAGGGCAAAGAGTGTGGAGACATAAATCGAGGACCTTACTTTTATGCACCACATTTTGTTATGTCATTAAATATTTTAGATTACTGCATGTATGAGTTATGTTATGACACTGTAAGGTACTCAGGTATGAAATGGAAAGTCATGAATATAATTAACCCTTGAGTACATAGAATATGACTAGCGTGCCAAAAACGCAAAAATGCATCTGCTTATATAAAGGCAAAATAATAATAACAATATGTCAAGTAAAAGGTAAAATTTTCCAGTTTTTGTAGGGACACTTTAATATGAATTTATACACATTCCGCTGAGGAAGTATTTTCCCCTTGTAAAGGGTTTAGAGAGCTTGAAGTAAAGCCCTGAACCAACCTCATATGATTTTTCATAACTAATTATGTATTTTCAAAGTTAGTTAAGAAATTCGAAATGACCAAATGAATAGTAAAATTGTATGAGGAAGTTTTTAAGAGAAAAAATTTTAATTAGTTCAGGTTTCCATTGACTCCTAATGATTTTTATATGAGGTAATTGTAGTAGGAAAAGTATTATAAAATAAGGTATGACAAAATGTCTGCCAAATTTCATACCAAAATTCATTCATTTGTTCTAGTTTTGGTTCAGAGTAAGAATATGGTCTCTAGTGGGGTCAAAATGGCACCAAATGACTTCCTACATGAACCATGACCTTTTGAACACGTCCAAAAGCTTAAATATAGCATATAGAAGCATCATAATAGGTCCAAATCATCATAGAAATCAAATTCACCATCCCTTGTTCATATACACATGGACACCATGGCTCAAGAATGTCAAATTCTTAAGATTGCATACATTTAGCTCTAAATTTATTACACACAACATATTCACATACTTTTAACATGCTCAAAGGTTTATATCTCATAAATAACTTATACATATATACTTTAACATCAAATTACATCAAAAGCTAATCTATTATCTAAGTAATACAAATTACACTCCTTAGCCTCCATTCTTGCTTCCTTGAGCTTCACCTAGATATAAGTAGATAGAAAGTGGGAGAGAGTGATATTCAAAGAATCCCAATACCTCTTTCACCCTTTCAAGTGAGCATAGATGGCATGTAATCATGTCAAGGAACACAAGCATGCATCACAAGCTTCCAAGAACCAAATATAAACATGTTTTTAAGATTACATAAACATATTAAAATCAAAATCAAGTTCTAAGGACTTTTAGTCTAACCTTACCCTATTATTTGAAACTTTTAGATTAGCATCACCCACTTTCTAAAGATTTTTGACTTAGCCTTACTCATTCTTGAAACTTTTGGCCTTGTTTTACCCATTTTTAGGGACTTTTGGTTTCACCTCACCCAATGTAAGGGACTTTTGGCATAACCTCACCCATCAAGAGCAATTTCATATTTCAAATACAATTTAAGAAGCAAAATGGTACCATAACATCAAACCAATAGCTAATGGCATATCTTATAATTTAAACACACATGCAAGTATTCAATGACAATCAAACAACTAAGAAATGCATATAAAAATGGATGAAGAGCTACCTTGGTTCGAGAAACACAATCTTTTTCTTGCTTCCTTTAGCCTCTTGGTTTGGCCTCATACATACACACTTAGAAGAGATTTGGTTTGCTGAGCCTAGACACATCAAACAAAGCATAAACACATTAATGGAACTATCTCTGGTCTTACATAAAGTCCACACAAGCTATTTCTAGTTTACGCCATACTTATGGTTTCATACAAGGGCATAATGAAGCAACTCATATAATCCATGATTTTGGTTCCAATTTCTCATTCAATCTAAGTTATATGACTTCATTTAAACTCATTAGAGTCCTCACAAACTCAATCCAAGGAGCCAAACATCAGATTGCTTCTTTATGTCTAAAAGGAACCTAAACTTTTAACTTTCAAAATAAGGTTTGTAAATTCAAAGTAATAGTTCCTTTGGTATCTATTATTTATTTTTAGGCAATTTCTATCCTTAGAATTAAAGAAAACTCTCCCTAGGTATCATTTTCCCTCTTTGGCTGAGACATAGAGCATTTGAAATGCCTATGGAATTTTGTTAAGTTTCCTAGGGAATTTGTTACTTCTAAAGCTTCCTAGATGTCTTGAGAATTCACAAATACTCTTAGATAGTCTAAATTACCATTAAAAAGTTTCATAAATCCCTTGGTGCAACCAAAACCCTAAATACCATAACTTATTATCTATTGATTCTTTTTGAGTTCTATTGCCTCCATGTAATTCCTTACGCATCAAAACCTTAATTTCTATCAAGTTTAGATCAAAATAAAATCCCCTACATAATGCTCTTATGCTGGTCCAAATGATGAAAAGGAAGAGAGCCAAGGAGAAGTAAATTGAGCCATGGTTTCTTACCTTATTTCAAAGCTTTTCAAGAGACTTTTTCAAAGCTTCCAAGAGTTCCTCCAAATCCTCTCTTCCCTCTACTGAACCAACCACAAAACATGTCCAATTAAGACACCAAAACCTTAAGAAGAGAGAGAAGAAAGAGGAAAATAAGTTTAACAAAACAAGAAGCATGAAAAAGTGTTAAACCCATACTCTTTTTGCTTGGTTTTCTCCTTCTTCTTTCCCTCACTTGGTGCACCTCTTCAACCATGTTCTAATTCTATTTGAGACTAGATGGAAGTTGGTTAGGAGGAGGAAGAGATATGAGATGTGATTATAAGATGCTGGGGGCCCATATATGATATTTTCCAAAATTCTAATTTAATCCATAATCTTAATTCTTTCCATTTTGGCTCATTTCAACTATTTTTTTAGAACCATCTTTTTCATCATCAAATTTAGTCCTCTATTTCATAAAATGACTTTGGTTTCACTTAAATTGGATTTAAAACCTTACCAAAGGATCAGGTCAAAATTTTAGTTAACTGACACTCTAAAATACATACTTGAGGGGTTTTGACTATTCTAGGGGTTCCTATGGTTTTTAGCGCCTCTAAAAATCTTAGAAAATTCAAATTTTCTATTTAAAATTATCTTCTTGGAGTTTTTTAAAAGTTTTTCAAAATTACAAAAATGCCACTTATAACATCCGGTCCCTCCGTAAACATGAGAAATGCAATGTTCAGTTTCTTCATAAACGTAAAAAATGAGCCAAATATAAAAGGAAGTCCTTGAAATAAAAGGAATTGGGGCCAATTAAAATTATGATAAAATTTTAAATATTAGAAAATGAGGATTTGAGTTTTAAATGCCTAAAAACCAGAGCCAGAAGAGCTCAAAAAATTTGCCGAAGAAAGTAAGGGCATTTTTGTAATTTTTGAAAAATTTGAAAAACTCATAGGAGGTCTTTTTAAATGAAAAATTTGAGCTTTCTAGGGTTCTCAAAGGCCCTACATACCATGGGAACCCTTAGACTAGTTGAAATCCCTTTGGTGAGCAATTTCGGCCGTCGGTTAACCGAAACTTTGACCAAACGATTCGGAATGATTTTAGATCCTTTTTGAGTGATTCCAAAAGCAATTCTTATGATTAAGAGCCTAAGGAATATGATGGAAAAAATGGATTTCAAAAAGGAGTTGATATGGGCCTAAAATGAAAAAAATTATAAAGAGAGACTAAATTACAAATTTTAAAAGTTGCTTAAATGAATCCCTAGCTTATAAAAACATCCCTCCTCTACTCAGATCTCCTCACCCACTCTCTCACACGTTAAAATAAAATTAAGAAGGGCTGAGAGTGGCGCACAAGAGAGGAGGCCAAGGAAGGAAGAAGAAGCTTTGGAAAGTGTAAGTTTTAGCCACTTTTTCCTACTCCTTGCCTTGTTAAACTTCTTCCCCTCTTCTTCTTCTTCCTTCTCATGGTTTTGGCATTTAATTTGGTGCTGTTTTGGGGGCAGAACAGAGAGGGGAATTTCAAAAATTAGGGAGCAAGCCAATCAAGTGGAAGAACAAGCCAAAGGAACTAAGAAAATAAGGTAAATTCTCTATCCTTTGGTAGCCTTTTCTTCCCCCTCACCCTTGCCCATTTCGTCCAACCAAGAGCCCACTCTCTAGGGGCTGTGTTCTGTCCAATTCATGGAGGGATTAGAGGCTTTAGATGGCAAGGATTAAGAATGAACCAATAGAATCAAGAAAGGGGCATTAGGAAACAAGATGGAACCATTAGGGATCCAAATGCTCCCTTGGAAATTTGATTTAACATGAATGTTCTTAGACTTAAATGAATGTTTAAATGTGCTCCAAAGATCCCTAAGAGGTCCCCTATATGCCTCTTCCTCTGTGAAAACAAACAAAACCCCATGGAAAGTCATGAACCTAGAAGTTGGAAAAGTGTAGAGCTCTTGGACACTTTGTAAAAACCGATTTAATCCATGAATTTTATTGCATGTGTAAATGTTTATTTGAGTTTCTAAGACCCTTAGGAAGCCTCCCAAGTGTCTCTCCCATCAAGGAAAAATCAAAAAGCCCATGGACTCCTCCTCCATCCATCAATTCGGCCAAGACAGAACCATTGGGCTAGGGGCCATTTTAATTTATTTTAGCCTTGGTTTGGGACTTCTTATGATGGTAGAAGGTAGGAGGAACCCTTGAAAAAAATTTAGAACTCCTAGAAATTGATTTGGTGCCTTAGGTTCTAGATTATGACCTAAAGAAGCAACATAATGTTAGGCCCTTTATTTGAATGATGTGATGACTCCAAGAGGTTTAAAAGGAGTCAAGAATCATATTTGAAAGGAAAGAATAAGGCCTAGAAGTCCCTTGAGGGGTGTTGCTTCATTAAGTGCCTTTATGGACCATAATGGAGCTTATAGAGCAATCTAGAGTTTAAGCAAATTGTGTAGCCTTAGAATATATTTCATGAACCTAATTGGCTCCCATAAATTGTATCTAGGCCAAGAGAAACCATCTCCACCAATTTATGGGTATGTGGCCGAAAGAGGAGGCCTGAATCCTAAAAGAAAAGTATGTGATTGTACACAAGGTAGCTCTGTCTACCTTCTCTCATGCATGGATGTGTATTTAGCTTATTTTAGAATGTGTGTATGTGTATTTTCAAGTTATGAAAAGTATGCTAGCATACCTTTATATGCTATGATCCTTGATGCCATGTTATATTTTTTAATGAGTGCATGATGTTTCTATGAGTTTACTTGAGTGTGGAGAGGCCAAAAACTCTTCCCTTTGGTAAGGATGAGCTAAGAAATGTTGAGCTTAATTAAGACAAAGCAAAGAGTCTCCCAAAAGCAAAGTGGGCTCCCAAGAGTATGGTTGAGTCCAAAGTGCTCAAGAAATGGGTGAGGCAAGTCCAAAACCCATGAGGAGAAGTGTGAGGCCAATCCAAATACTTGGTGGGCTCTTGAATGATTTGTATGAGTTGCTCACATGCCAAGTTTTCTTTTAAAATGTCTATGACTTTTATTTTTCCATGCATGCATTTGTAAAGCTTGCTTTGCACATATTATGTATGATTGAATAGGAGATGAGCTATTGGGATTCTTTGAATCTCATCCCCTCCTCACCAATGATCTAACATGCTAGGTGGACTAAGTAATTATGGTGAAGGGAGCCAACAACCATGAAGAGCAAGGATTAACAAGCTTATGTATTATTTTGCCCATTTTGGAACCATAAGGATGGTTCATAATGTATATGATACTGTATATGTACCATGAAACTTGAGACATGTGTAAATATACTATTATGTGATGTTTAGATGTATGAAAATGATATATGACCCATAACACTTATTTTGAGTATGTAATGCTAAAGTGTGCAATATGGAATTTTGATGAAAGTATGCATAAGTGTGGGTTGAATAGCCAAAATAAGATGCATGAGATTTGGGACCATTTGGGTAGCTTACTTAAGTCTCAAATGTACTTTTAGACTTGCCCAAAAGGTGCCAAAACCAAGAGAAATCCATTTGGCAACTTTGGCACCCTATAAAGAGCTAAAATTGACCATTATGGAACCCTATATCACTTTTTAGCCAAATTAATTAGTCTTGATCTGAGATTTGGTATGAAATTAGGTCTCATTGAGAGCTTTCTAGGAAGCTAAATATCATAATTTTTGGAGGATTATAGAATATTTAATGATTTTTCAAAGTTGAAAAAATTTATGGAAATGGTCTGATGCACTGTTACAATGGTCCAGAATTATTTTCTATCACATGAGACTCAAATAATGTCCAATTTCCATGAAATTTTATATAGAAAAACTAGGCAATCATAGTGACTCATGCCAACTAGAAGAACTTCATTTGGAGGTCTAGAGAGGAAGATATAAATTTTTGAAGTTTCTGTCTAGTATTAGTAACCTTGCCCGACCAAAAGTACTGTTCCATTGAATTCTAAGGTCTAAGCTTAATGAACTGATTTGGAGATATTTTTTATCTCTATTTGACATCTGCAGATTTCTAGATTGGTATCATTTGCATGGATTGGATTTTTTTGAAATTAATTAGACATTTTTTAAGTTCATATCAGTAGACTATGACAGCATCAGGATCCAGTCTGACCTCCAAACTATTTGCATGTCAAACGCTCTGGGTGTGGGATGTTATGACTTGTAAATATTTTTAGCATATAGTAGACATCCCAAGATTTTTGGAATAACCAAGATTGCATGTTCTAAATTTAGTTATGATTTTTCAAAGTTTGCCTAGAAATGAGGCCAATTCTGGCCGAGAATGAACACTCATTTTCCGTGTCTCTTTTTGGTTTCTATGAGTTGTAGGTATGTTTTTGTGATACAAATGAGTTGTAATAAGGTAATTAAATATGAAGGGGCATAGTATGAACTCACACGGCCCACGTGACACCGAAATAAATTTTTAGATATGACGAAATGTAAGTAAAAGTCTAATTTTCATGCTTCTCCATGGGAATCATATATATGTTTCATGATAATTATACTATTCAAAGGCATGAGATGAGCTAGAATTTTAGTATTACACCACTAGCCTCTATAGCTCTCACTTTGGCAATTTTGGCTCTAGTTTCTAAAAGTTTCTAATCCACATTTTAAGATGTTCTAATTAACATCGTACTTTCATTTAAACTTAATTTGCCTTACTTTAGAGTGTTCCTATATCAGGTTGTTAGTTTCAATTCAATTTTTAAATTATTAGTTATTACAAGAAGCTGAGGCATATTGCCAGAAATTGCCATCAGACAAAGATAGCACCTCCACTCAGGCCACAAACCCACAACAGAGTATTCGCCTTCACTCAATAGGAGGCCAATGCGTCTCTCAGTTTGATCTGAGGTACAATCATAGTGAATGATTTTTCTGTAATTGCTATGTTTGATTTGGGTGCTAGTTACTCATTCATATCTTATAATTGTGTGAGAAAATTAGATCTAGCCATTGGTACTTTACCTTATGATTTGTTTGTTACCACCCCCACCAGAGGCCATATTATTACTTCCCACATATGTTTGAATATCACTATACAGTTAAATGTTATTGTACCACCATTGATTTGATCTATATGCCTTTTCATGATATTAATTTGATTAGTAGTATGAACTGGATGACTGCAAATAATATTGTACTTAATTGTGAACATAAGACTATTAACTTACCTACTTATGGAACTATACCTAGTACTGGGGGTGAGTTATTTTTCTTGACTACCGCTTAGGCTGAGAGATACCTAGAATATAGGTGCCAAGGTTTCTAGTCTTTTTCTCTATACAGGTTGAGATAGAGGAAGGGATAGAGGAGATCCCTATAGTTAAGGAATTCCTAAAGGTTTTTTCTAACAATTTTGATTTTAGTGGCCTACATTGTAACACCATAATGTCTTAACCTCAATTAATCTCCCTTTAAGCTTGATTCCATATGATTTCCCATGAAAATGACCAAAATCGTGGTATTTCAATACTTTAAGTCATGATTTAATTAGTCATATTTTGCCCCATAGGTCCCATGAACCCATGAATCACATTCTCTACTCAAAATCTATTTATACAACTCATACATAGCCTCAAATAACCCATAAACCACGGATATGAAGCCAAAAATCAAGAAAGTGCAATTTCTCAAATGGGCCTAAAAGTCAGATTTTTTGTTCTAACTTTGAAAAATTATAACTAATTCTCAAAAAAAAAGAATCAAGAAAACCATAGCTTTCTAGAAAGCTCTAGGTGTTAAATTTACACTAAAAATAATTTTCAACTACAATCTCAGCGTTTAGACCATGTTTGACATCGAAAAAGAGACAAAGGTCCGACTGCCCCTAGTACTGATGCAACTTGTTGTCATGAACTTCAAAAATTCATAACTAATTTCAAAAAAATCCAATCCAAGAAAGGATACCCATTTGGAAAGCTATCAATGTTAACTAGAGGAAAAAAATAAGTTCAGATCATTTCAGTAACCTTTGGACCTTGAAAACTGATAGAATAGTAACGAAGGTCGGATGGCATCCCTAATGTTAACACAGAACTTCAGAAAGTTTTTTCTCCCTCTACAGACCTCCAATTGAGGTGCTTCCAATTGGTATAGGTCACTGTGAATGTTTAATTTATGCCCATAAAATTTCATGATAATTGGACATCATTTAATCCATGAATGACACAGATTCATTTTCGAACCCATGGTAACAGTGTGCTAACCAAAACCATCAAATTTTCTTAAATTCAAAAATTCACCAAATATTCCCTAGACCTCCAAATATTACCCACTTTAGCTTCCTAAGTAGCTCTCAACAAGCTCTAGATGCATGCCAGATTTCATATCAAGAAGAACTCATTTGGTCCTACTTTCCTATAGCTCACAAATTTGGCGGTTTTGACACCATTAATGGTTCAAAGTAGAGGTAAATGGTCTCTTACATACTCTAGCACCTCTTAGGCAAGTTTTAAAGTAGAAATATAGCATATATAAAATGTCCAAATGGTCTAAATCATCATACATTTCAAATTCACTGTACTACGAGTAAAAATACACTACTATATACAAGCCATCAAAAGGCTAAATTTCATTTTTCCATTGCTTTGGCTCTATATATAGTTTACATATCATTTATACATACATTTACACTTGCTCAAATATTTACATCTCAAAAATAATAGGTACATATTCAAAAGAACTAAAACAACATACAACTGTCTAAACATGCTCAACTAGGCTCCTCGATTTACACTTTGATCTCCTTGAGCTCCACCTAACATGTTAAGATGGGAGAGGGAAGGGGGTGAGATTCATAGAATCTCAATAGCTCATGCACTCATTCAAGGAAGCAATCAAGGTATATAAACAAGTCAAAGCATGCAAATTATTCACAATTCCACAACACATGATTTTCATATCATGAATATCATATCAATGCCAAGAATAAGCTCTAGGGACTTTTGGTCTAACCTCATCCAATTTTTGAGACTTTTGGATTAGCCTCACCCTTGGTTTAAGGACTTTTGGCTCCACCTCACCCATCTCAAGGGACTTTTGGCACTACCTCACTCGAGCAATTTTCATAACCTAAAACATAAGCATATTGGTACAAATGCATCAAGGCAACATTAAATGGCATGTCTCACAATACAAGCATATACACAAGCATACAATGACTATTACATATCCAAGAATGCAATAAGAAATAGTGGAGAGCTACCTTATAAGCCAACACAAGCCTTCCCTTTCAATTTCTCTTCTCTCTTTTCGGTTTCACAATTACAACTAGATGAAGCTGCTTCCCTTGAGCCTAGACACAACAAAGAGCATGGAATTACTCTCTCATAACTCAACAATTACTCACAAAGCTAGGGGGTTCTTCATGGCAAACCCTACAAAGTATATAAGAAACTAGGGGTTCTCCCTTTAGACTTTCACTAACTCTTCTTCTAGGTCTTTTATATTTCTTAACTTCCCCCAGTCTAATTCAAGGATTTCTTGCTTGCTCTAGGTTAGACTTCCTTCCTCTCTCAAGCTCTCAAGTTGGTAGAACCAACATACTCAAGGAAAGCAAGGGGAGAAGATGCAATAAAATGAAAAGAAGTTATCTTAAATAAAGCTCTTTCCAAGAGGCTCTTCCTTTGTATAAATCTCCTCCTCAAATCCTTACACTTCCCTCTCTGACTTAGGCCCAAAACAAAGCCAACTCAACAACCAAAACCATAGAAAGAGAGGGCAAAGAGAGAATAACAAAACTCTAAGAAGAAAAGTTATGGAGATCTCAAGTTATGCTTACCTTTTTCTTGTCCTTCCTTCCTTCTCTAGGTCTCTCTCTTTCTCTATAGCCCTTTTCTCTATTTTGGTCGAAGCCTAAGTCAATTAGAAGAAAAGGGGAAGTTCTAGACTCTTTAAGAAGCAAAATTCTCTTTTTTCATGCTTTTCCAGACTAACCCTTGCTATAGTGAAGAATAACCCTCGCTACGGCGAGTACGTATCAGTCCCAGACCCCTATTTTTGCTATGACGCGTGCTATTACGAGAAACCTCCTAGTTTTTGTATAAGATGCCCAAACTCACTATAGCTAGAAGTATTCTCGCTATAGCAAACAAGCACTCTAGCTATAGCTAGGCTATTTCTCATTATAGCTAGTAGACTTAAAAAATTTCAGAACTTCGAAAAAAAAATTTCTGGTTGTTACATTTCTACCCCTCTTAAAAGAAATTTCGTCCTCAAAATTTAAATACATACCTCAAGGGAATAACTCTGGATATTTTTGTCTCATTTCATTCTCTAATTCCCAAGTTGCTTCCTCAGATGTCAGACTTCTCCATACCACTTTTACCAGAAGAATGTTCTTGCTTCTCAGCTGTTTCAGCTTAGCATCCACAATTTTCTCTGGTTTCACTACATAGGAAAAATCTTCCTGCAATTGCACATGCTCATATTCTATTACATGTGAGGGGTGTGGTAAATACTTTTTCAATTAGGAGACATGAAAAACACCGTGATTTGGTCTAGGTTAGGAGGTAAGGCTATCCGGTAAGCCACAGGTCCAATTTTTTCAAAGATTTCAAATGAACCAATATACCTAGGATTAAGCTTCCTTACCCTCATTGACCAACCTACTCCCGTCACTAAAGATACTCGAATGAACACATGGTCTCTAATCTCAAACTCTAACGGCCTCCTTCTCTTATCGACATAGCTTTTCTACCTACTTTGGGCCGTAAAGAGCTCTTCCTAATCAATTCTATCTATCGGGTGGTCTGGTCCACAATCTCAGGTCCTATCATACTCTTCTCACTTAGCTCAACCTAACACAGAGGAGATCTGCACTTTCTCCCATACAAAGCCTCATAAGGGGCTATCTGAATACTAGAATGGTAACTGTTATTATAAGCAAACTCTGCTAATGGTAAATACGCATCCCAGTTACCCCTCATTTCTAACACACGCGCCCCTCAGCATGTCCTCTAAGGTCTGGATGGTCCTCTCAGTCTAACCATCTATCTGGGGGTGATATGCAGTATTAAACCGCAACTTAGTCCTTAAAGCATGCTGCAACGACCTCTAGAAGTTCGATGTGAACCTAGGGTCTTTATCCGAAACTATGCTACTGGGGTACTCTGTGAAGTCACACTATCTCTCTAATATACAACTGGGCTAATCTATCCAGTGTATGAGTAGCCCTGATAGCTAAAAAATGTGCAAACTTTGTCAGTCTATCCACAACTACCCAAATAGCATCGTGTCCAAAGAATGTTCTAGGTAACCCCATAACAAAGTCCATAGCTATACTATCCCATTTCCACTCAGAGATATCTAGAAGTTGTAACAACCCAGTCGGTCTTTGATGTTCTATTTTTATCCTCTGACACACGAGGCATCTAGCACATAATCTGTCAAATCATTCTTCATCCCCAACCACTAGAAAATCTGTTTTCAAATTTTGACATATCTTGGTGGCACCTGGGTGGATAGTATACTTACTCTTATGTGCCTTTTCTAAAATGCTTTTTCTCAACTCATTCTAACTAGGCACACAGATTCTATCTCCGTATACTATCATACTATCCTCAGACATCTTGAAATCTGATGTCTTACCTTGAGAAATCTCATTCCTGATCTGTCTCAAAAACTCATCCTCTCTCTGGGCATCTAAAATCTGGGTTCTCAATACATTCTCAAATCAGGTTTCACTTAGATACAATTTACCTGATACCACCTGATAAGAGAGGTTCATGTTTCTGAATTTCTCTAGAGCTCTTGCTCCCTAATCATCATATAGGCTACATTGATGGATTTTCTACTCAAGGCATCCGCCACCATATTAGCCTTGCCTAGAGATATTTTAACACATAATCATAGTCTTTCAAGTACTCCATCTATCTCCTCTGTCTCATATTGAGTTCTTTATAGTCAAACAGGTATTTCAGACTTTTGTGGTCACTATAAATCTTTATGATAGCACCAAACAGAAGTGCCTCCAGATTTTAAGAGCAAACACTATGGCAGCTAACTCTAGGTCATGTGTGGGATAATTCTCCTCATGAGGCCTCAACTGCCTAGAGGCATATGCCACTAGTCTACCCTGCTGCATCAACACACATCCTAACCCTTTGCCCAAGGCATCACAATAAATTACAAATGGTTCACTAGGGTCAGGGATAATCAGTATAGGGGTAGTGGTCAAACGGAGCTTTAACTCCTGGAAACTCCTCTCACATCTATCATCCCACATGAATGGTGTCTCTTTCCTAGTTAGCCTTGTCAGTGGTAAGGCTATCTGAGAAAAGCTCTAACTAAACTGTCTATAGTACCTTGCCAAACCTAGAAAACTCCTAACCTCAGTGATCGTTCTAAGTCTATCCCACTGTAACACAACCTCAACTTTATGGGGATCAATCACGACCCCTTCTCGTGAGATCACATGACCTAAGAATCTCACCTCGGTTAGCCAAAACTCACATTTACTAAGTTTGGCATACAACCTTTTCTCTCTCAAGGTCTCTAGGACTAATCTCAAATGCCTCTTGTGCTCCTCAAAGAATCTAGAGTACACTAGAATATCATCAATGAAGACCACTACAAACTGATCTAGATATGGTCTGAATACCCTGTTCATGTAATCCATGAATACAGCAGGCGTATTCGTTAGCCCGAATGACATCACAAGGAACTCATAGTGCCTATATCTCATTCTGAAGGCTGTCTTGGAGACGTCTTCAGTTCTCACGCTCAACTGGTGGTACCCGGATCTAAGATCTATCTTGGAAAACACAGACGCCCCAACCAACTGATCTAACAAATTATCAATTCTAGGGAGAGGATATTTATTCTTGATGGTAACTTTATTCAACTCTCTATAATCTATACACAAACGCAAGCTACCATCTTTTTTTTCACAAATAACACCGGAGCTCCCCAAGGTGATACACTAGTGCGGATAAACCCTTTCTCTAACAATTTCTCTATCTGCTTTTTCAACTTAGCGAATTCGACGGAAGCCATCCTGTAAGGAGCCTTGGACACTGGTCCAGCCCCAGACACTATGTCTATAGGGAACTCTAGCTCTCTCTCATGAGGTAGACCACTAAAGTCAAACTCTTTAAGAAAAACCTGTAGGAATTTCCTGACAAATGAGATCTCCTCTACCTCAACCTGAATAGAGAAGAAGACTAAAAAACCTAACATCCATGCTCTAAATACCTCTCAACCTAGGTAGTAGTCATAAAGGATAACTTAGCTCCTACCCTAGGTATGGTCCCACAAGCAAGTAGGGAAATGGTTCGATGTTCACAATCAAGTACCGCTTATTCGCGGTTAACCAGTTCATAACAACAATCAAATTAATATCATGAAAGGGCATACAGATCAAATCAATAGTGGTATGACAATGATTGAACTGAACAGTAATATTTAAGTAAGTATGGGCAATAACCATGTGGCCTCCAGTGGGTGTAGTGATAGACAAGTCCAAATGGTAAGACACTAATAGCCAAACCCAATTGCCTCACACAATCATAGGATATAAACGAGTGACTAACACCCGAATCAAACATAGCAACTACAGGAAAGTCATTTACTATCAGTGTACCTTGAATCAAATTAGAGGACGCACTAGCTTCCTGCTGAGTGAGTGCAAACACTCAGCCCTGGGTCTGTGGCCTAGGAGGAAGCACTATATCCACCTGAGGACAGTGTCTAAGCAATGTGCCCCAGCTTCCCACACTTGAAACATGTCATTAAAGACTGTTGGAAGGATGACTGGTTCCGAGGAGGCAGCATTGGCTTACCCCACTCTGGCCTTCGGTTCCATGGCCCCTTGCCTTTCCTCTTAGTGATAGGTGTCACACTAGAATCCTCTTCCGATCTCAGTCTTTTCAATTCTGAAGCCCCCTTTCTGACTAGCTATAGCCACAGCAGGCATGATAACTTGCAGGTTATTCTCAATCACCTTGCTGACCTCCATAAAAGTATTAAACTTTCTGATCCACTGTGGAGTAACTCTATAACTAATCAGGGCCTCAATCTAGTCTCAAACTGCTCACATCTCCAGGGTTATCATTATACCTCTAGAGGTAAGAGGAATACTGAGACAACTCAATAAAATTGGCTACTATACTAGTCCATAGTCATCTCATCCGTCTGTCTCAAACTCATAAATTCCATCTCTTTCTTCTTCCTCACCGAACTAGGAAAATATTCTCATAAAACTTGACCAAGAAGCTTTCCTAAGTGATTAGTATATTCTTGGTCTCCATCAGAGGTTTCGTGCTACGCCACCATCTATCGGCTTCCTTCTGTAGCATGAAAGTGGCTAGCTGAGCTTTCTGCTCGGTGATATAATCCATCATCGAGAATATTTTTTCCAACTCCAGAACCCAAGCCTCCTGCCTTATCTGCATCTTAACCCCCCGTCAAATGAGGGTAGGCTATTTTGCCTAAACTGCTTCAACAGTTTTTGGATAGGCATTTGGGTCTGAGCAGCAGCAGGCTCCTGAAGAGGTACAGGTGGAACGCCAGATGTAGATGGCTGAGGTACAGGGGCTTCTCTCCTGGCTTCTTCTTGCCTAGCCAGGGTATCTTACAAATGTATGATCATATCATGCTATTGCTGGGCAATATACCTCTACTGTTCCAGCATCTCCTGGTGCTAGCCCATCATGGCCTCATACCAGTCAAGCCTCTCCATGATGGTCGCAGAGGATTCTCAGGCCCCACTAGAACCTCTGGCTCAGCTCTCTAGGCCTTGGGTGGCCTACCTCTACCCCTGCCCCATCTAGTCTCAACCATCTTCTCTGAAAAGAAGTAGCAATCCTCAGTTCACAATCATATTAGAAGCACATATGCATATGTATGCTACCACTTCCATAGCAATTCACACTAAACACAAGTAAATCACATCAATCAAGAGCCTAACATCAAGAAAAAGTGTCTGAACCTTTGCTCTGATACCAAAAATGCAACACTATAATGTCTTAACCTTAATTAATCTCCTTTAGGCTTGATTCCAATGATTTCCCATGAAAATGACTAAAATCGTGGTATTTCAATACTTTAAGTCGAGGTTTAATCAGTCATATTTTGCCCCGTGGTCCCATGAACTCATGAATCATATTCTTTACTCAAACTCTATTTATACAACTCATACATAGCCTCAAATAACCCATAAACCACGGATATGAAGCCAAAAACCAAGAAAGTGCAATTTCTCAAATGGGCCTAAAATTCAGATTTTTAGCTTTAAATTTGAAAAATCATAACTAATTTTAAAAAAATAAAAAATCAAGCAAGCCTTAGCTTTCTAGAAATATTTAGGTGTTAACTTTACACTAAAAATAATTCCCAACCATAATCTCAGCGTTTGGATCATGTTTGACATCGAAAAAGAGACAAAGTTCTAGCTGCCCCTAGTACTGATGCAGCTTACTATCATGAACTTCAAAAATTCATAACTAATTCCAAAAAAATCCAATCTAGGCAAAATACACCAATTTGGAAATCTACCAATGTTAACAAGAGGAAAAAAGAAGTTCAGATCATTTTAGTATCCTTTGAATCTTGAAACTGATGGAACAGTAACAAAGGTCGGATGACTTCCCTAATGCTAACACAGAACTTCAGAAAGTTGTTTCTCCCTTTACAAACCTCTAATTGAGGTGCTTCTAATTTTTATAGGTCATTGTAAATGTCTAGTATGGGACCATAAAATTTCATAACAATTGGACATTATTTGGTTCATGAATGACACAGATTCATTTTTGGACCCATGGTAACAATACACTAACCAAAACCATCAAAATTTTCTAACTTCAACAATTCTCCAAATATTCCCTAGACCTTTAAATATTACCCATTTTATCTTTCTAAGTAGCTCTCAACAAGCTCTAGATGCATACCAGATTTCATATCAAGAAGAGCTCATTTGGTTGTACTTGACAAAGCTCACAAATTTGACGATTTTGACACCATTAATGGTTCAAAGTGGAGGTAAATGGTCTCTACATGCTCTAGACCTCTTAGGCAAGTTTTAAAGCAAAAATATAAGCATATATAAAATGTTCAAGTGATCCAAATTATCATACATTTCAAACTCACTATGCTACAGGCAAAAATACACTACTATATACAAGTCATCAAAAGGCCAAATCTCATTTTTCTATTACTTGGCTCTATACATGGTTTACACATCATTTATACATATATTTACAATTGCTCAAACATTTACATCTCAAAAATAATAGGTACATATTCATTTTAGCACCTCTTTACATCAAAAGAACTAAAACAACTATACAACTGCCTAAACATGCTCAACTAGACTCCTCAGTTTGCACTTTGATCTCCTTGAGCTCTACCTAACATGTTAAGATGGGAGACGGAAGGGGGTGAGATTCATGGAATCTCAATAGCTCATGCACTCATTTAAGGAAGCAATCCAGGCATATAAACAAGTTAAAGCATGCAAACCATTCACAATTACACAACATATGATTTCATGCATGAATATCATATCAATGCAAGAATAAGCTCTAGGGACTTTTGGTCTAGCCTCACCCGATTTTTGAGACTTTTGATTAGCCTCACCCTTGGTTTAAGACTTTTGGCTCCACCTCACCCATCTCAAGAGACTTTTAGCACTACCTCACCTAAGCAATTTTCACAACCCAAAATATAAGTATATTAGTACCAATGCATCAAGGCAACATCAAATGGTATGTCTCATAATACAAACATATACACAACCATACAATGACTATTATACATCTAAGAATGCAATAAGAAATAGTTGAGAGCTGCCTTATAAGCCAACACAAGCCTTCCCTTTCAATTTCTCTTCTCCCTTCTTGGTTTCACAATCACAACTAGATGGAGCTGCTTCCCTGAGCCTAGACACAACAAAGAGCATGGAATTACTCTCTCATAACTCAACAATTATTCACAAAGCTAGGGGGTTCTTCATAGCAAACTTTACAAAGTATATAAGAACTAGGGGTTCTCTCTCTAGACTTTCACTAACTCTTATTTTAGGTCTTTTGTATTCTTAACTTTCCCCACTATAATTCAAGGATTTCTTGCTTGCTCTAGGTTAGACTTCCTTCCTCTCTCAAGCTCTCAAGTTGTAGAACCAACATACTCAAGGAAAGCAAGGGGAGAAGATGTAAAAAATGAAAAGAAGTTATCTTAAATAAAGCTCTTTCTAAGAGGCTCTCCTTTGCATAAATCTCCTCCTTAAATCCTTACACTTCCCCCTCTAACTTAGGCCCAAAACAAAGCCAACTCAACAATAAAAACCATGAAAGAGAGGGCAAAGAGAGAAGAACAAAACTCTAAGAAGAAAAGCTATAGAGATCTAAAGTTATACTTACCTTTTTCTTATTCTTCCTTCCTTCTCTAGGTCTCTCTCTTTCTTCACAGCCCTTTTCTCTGTTTTGGTTGAAGCCTAAGTCTGTTAGAAGAAAAGGGAGAAGGTCTAGACTTTTTAAGAAAGCAAAATTCTCTTTTTTCACGCTTTTCTCGACTAACCTTCGCTATAACAAAGAATAACCTTCGTTACGGCGAGCACGTATCAGTCCCAGACCCCTGTTTTCGTTACGGCATGCTCTATTGCGAGAAACCCCCTGGTTTTTGTATGAGATGCCCAAACTCGCTATAGCTAGAAGCATTCTCGCTATAGCGAACAAGCACTCTCGCTATAGCTAGACCATTTCTTGCTATAGCTAGCAGACTTAGAAAATTTCAGGACTTCAAAATTTTTTTTTTGTTACATACATCCTGAGGGAGAGATAGAGTTCCTTATTAATATAGTGCCTGGAGCTAAACAGGTGTTTAAGGATCTTTATCAGATGGCTTCCACTGAATTAGTAGAGTTGAAAAAGGAATAGTTGTTAAAGAAAAGGTTTATATGCCCTAGTGTGTCACTATGGAGAGCTCTTGTTTTATTTATGAAAGAAAAAGATGGTAGTTTGAGATTGTGTATAGATTATAGAAAATGGAACAAAGTTTCCATTAGGAATAAATATCTTTTCCCTAGAATAGATTATCTATTAGATTAGTTAGTTAAGGCATTTGTATTCTTTAAGATAGATCTTAGATTTGAGTATCATTAGTTAAAATAAACTCTATTATCAAAGTAGCTCTTCTTAAACATTTTGTTCATCATTTTTGCTTCCTTAAGAGCTATCTAACCATGGTTAGTAG
This sequence comes from Erythrophleum ivorense, assembly GCA_026724425.1. Taxonomy (NCBI): domain Eukaryota; kingdom Viridiplantae; phylum Streptophyta; class Magnoliopsida; order Fabales; family Fabaceae; genus Erythrophleum; species Erythrophleum ivorense. The sequence continues at coordinate 116,574 of JAIUCV010000626.1, read as the reverse complement.
AAATAAGGGAAAAGTAAGATTTAAATAATCCCAATAACTAATCCAACATCCAAGTATACATATATGGTTCACTAAAGTTTCAAGATACAAGCATGCATGTCATACAACCATATATATATATATATCATATTCATGCATTAGGGATCTCATGGCTCCATCAAGACCAATCTCATACTCGAGAGATTTTTGGTCTAGCCTCGCTCAACAATTAGAGATTTTTGGCTTAGTCTCACCCTTTTTCAGAAACTTTTGACTTAGCCTTACCTACAATTGAGACTTTTAGCATAGTCTCGCCCATATTTAGGAACTTTTGGCCTCCCTTACCAATTTGAAAGGACTTTTAGCATAACCTTACCCATCAAGAGTTAAACTAATTTTAAATAAATTAAATACCATAAAATTGCATATAATCATTAAACAAGTAACAATATACATAATTTACAATCATTACACACAAGTAATCTAAGATATCCAAGCAAATTAAGCATACATACACAAAAATGAAGGAAAAGCTACCTTGACACAAGGTTTCTAATTGATTCCCCTTAATATGCCTTTCTTGTTCCATAGCCTTACACCTACACTTAAATGAAAATTCACTTGATTAGCCTAAACATATCAAATAGAGCATAAAATCAATAATGGAACCATACTTACACTTATATTAGCTTTATATGTACGAGTTAAGGTTTTAGGTGCAACCAATGGCTTCCTTTATTGCCATAAGAAACAACTCTTAAAATTCAAGCTCTTGATTCCAAAACCTTACTTGATATAAGTTATATGTCTTTAATAGAACCCATTAAAGCCACCATATGCATGATTTAAAGAGCTTAATACTAAGTTGCTTCTTTATGCCTAATTGAATCCTAAAAATTTACCTTTCAAAATATGGCTTCTAAATTCAATCCAATAATTCCTTTAGCGTTTATAATTCATATCTAAACCACTTATAATAATAGAATCATTGAAGACTCTTCCTAGGAATTAGTTCCTTCTCATGGTCGAACCTATCATTTTTCTTGGCCATCATGGAATTTTGTCACTTCTTTTAGGAAATTTAACACATTGAAGCATTCTTGGCCCTCTTCTAGTTCAAGGTTGGTTTTAGAAATCTTAAAACATCTCCTTAGAGTTCTAAAATTTTCAAGGTGCAATAAAAACCCTAGTTATCATATCTTGAATCCTATAGTTTTCTAATTGATTCCAATTGCAAAATCTTAATCTCCATGCTTCAAAACCTCTACTCCTATCAAGTTTTTGTTAAAATTAAATTCCCTTTGTGCTTTGCATATCAAAGCCAAAACTAGAAAGATGAGTAATCCAAAGGAGAAACATGTTTTCTATGCCATGTTATATATTATTTGAGAGTTCTTTGAATAGAGATTATTATGGTGTAATTAGTTTCCTTTTAAAAAGCTTCTTTGTCTATGGGTTTAGAAATAAAGAGGAAAAGAAGTAGAAAAACTTTTACAAGAACAACATAGGCAAAATTTTCATATTTTCTTACCTTTATATGGCTTCTTTCTCCCTTCTTCTTTAGTTCTTCTCCACACCCTTGGTTCTGTTAGAGGAAAGTTAGTTATAAGGGTAAGGGAAAGGTGGCATGCTTATAAGAAGGGAAAGGGGTGATTTTATAACAATCATAAAAATTTTCATTACGTCTCACAACTTCAATCCCTTTGTTTGAACTTACTATAATTTTTTTGTTAGAATTATCTTTGCCATCATAGAGTTTAAGTACTCTAGTCTATTCAAAACATTTAATTTCAAATTTATGAGATTCAAAACAATCTGAAACAGTTCAGTCAAAGTTCAGGTCAATCGATAACTTAAATTGCACACTAAAAAGCTTTAACCATTCTAATAGTTATTATGGCTTTCAAGGCTAGTGAGCTTAATTTTACTATTTAAAATTTCTTTTTTTGAATTTCTAAAATTTGGATTGAAATTGCAATTGTGCCACTGGGATTTTAGTTCATTCTATTTAACCATTTTAGCTCTAATTTTTGGGCATTCTTAATTTCTTGATCTCATTTTTAAATGTTCTAATTCCAATTAGTATTTTACCCTTAATTTGCCTTAATTTATTATGTTTTAAAGCCTTCTTTTATTAATACACTAGTTCCAGTTTAGCTTTTGAAGAATTGGATATTCCAATTAATCCCCTAAAAATAAATTTTATCCTTAAAATTTAGAACACACCTCAATTAAACAATTGTGTGTGTTGCTTTCTCATGTCATCCTTCAATTTCCAAATTACCTCATTAAAAGATAGGCCTTTCCAGACCACTTTTGTCAGAGGAATGCTCTTATTTTTTAGTTGTTTGATCTTGGTATAAATGATTGTCTCTAGTGCTAAAGCATAGGAAATGTTATCTTGTAATTGAATATTCCATATTTTATAACATGTGAGAGGTCTGGCAAGTACTTTTTTAGTTATGAGACATGGAATACATCATGGATTTTGGCAAAATTAGGAGGCAAGGCTATTCAGTAGGTGTAACATTTGGTTCTTTTAAAATTGATCCAAAATCGATAAGATAATAAGAGGGGATCCCAAAGAAAGATGAATTGAGGATAAGTAAAAGTTGGATATTAAGAAGAGTATCTAGAAATGAGGTTATGAAGCTCTACATGGCCCAAAACCAAAGCTTGAATGCTTAAACGAAAAAACGGACGTATCAATGGCAAATTCATAAATTCAAGCAAAATTTTAGAAGCTTAAAGAAAAGGATTTAAATGCCAAAGATATGCTTATTCGGATTTTTAGAGGCCCTAAAAATCATTGGAACCATCAGAATGGGTAAAACCCTTTATAATATACGATTTAGGATATCAGTTGACTATAATTTTGATTGGATTATTTAGTATAATTTTAAATTTCAAAAATTTCAAAGTAAATGCTTTTAACAAAGTAGATAGCCTAAATTTTCATATGAAAAAGATGGTTTTCAAAAAAGACTTAAAAAGAACTCAAACAAAGAGATTAAAATTTTGGGATATAATTGGTATTTTGGAAATTATTATAAAAATCCTCATTTCTTTTTTATACCCCACACGACCTCCTTCCTCCTTCTATAACCAAATTTTCACCTCTAAATCAAACCTTATATGGAATCTAAAAAGGGGAGGAAAGAGAAGAGAAAGAAGGCAAAAAAAGGTAAATTTATGTGCCTAATTTCATACCCTCCTAGTTAGAAACATTGCTCTCCTCTTCTTGTTCTTTCTAATGGTGGTTCTAAATTCTTAAAAGGATGAGTTTGATGGCTAACCACTTGAAAAAAGAGAAGATTTAGAGCAATCAATTATGCCATAAGAACTACAATTGGAAGTGCTTTCAAACAAGGTAAGAGATAAGCTAGAAAACTTGCTCCTTCCTTAAGTCTCTTCCCTCTTGGTTTGTCCTAACTATGGAAGTCCTAAAGGGAATTTGTTTTTAGCTAAAACATGTTAAGACTAGAGGTTTAAGAGCATGGAGATTAGAAATATACAATTGGAATCAATTAAGAAGCTTTAGAAGCCAAGTTAGAGAACTTAAGGTTTCATTTGCACTTTGAGAATTTTGGAACCATAAAAAGATGTTTCAAGCTATTTAAGGTCATATTCAAAATAGAAAAGAGTTAAAGAACCTCTACATATGCCAAATTCCCTATGGAAATGAGCAAAACTCCCTTAGCCCCTTCCATTGTCATGTCTTGGCCAAGCAACAAACCAAGTACCTAAGAAGTGTTTTAATGGATCCTAAGGTTCCAAAAGGCCTAAATGTGATAAGTAAATAATTATGAAATCATTAGATTGAATTTAGAAGCTTTATTTTGAAAGTTGAAATTTTAAAGCCTAAAAGGATTTAAAGAAGCAACTTCACATTTGGCTTAATTAATTATGTAAATGGCAGTTCCAATCAGTTCCATTAGAGTCATATGGCTCATAGTAAATGAGATTTTTGAGCCTAAAAAATAAAATCTAAAAGTTTCCTCTTAAAGGACTTAACATGATCTAAAGTGGCATAATGAGTTCTAACAAAGTTAAGTGCAAATGACAAGAGTTAGAATGGATACTAATGAGTCATTTGCATTGTAACTTCACATGTGTAGGTCGAGTTAATGCAATTCCTTATGAGGTGTGTATAAACTTGAGAATGGATCAAAGAAAGAAGAAGGATTTGAGAGTTAATGGTAAGTTAAGACTCTTAACTCCATAAGGTAATTTTATCTCCCTATTTTGCATGCATTTGAATGCTTGAATGAGTTGAAATACTTGTATGTGTTGTTCCTTGATGTATTATTGAGCTATGCTTGAATATTCTTTCCATTATAAGCTTATATGCTTAAGTTGATATGTTTTCAGCTCCTAACTCCTTATGGCGGCGAATTTAGCACAGTAACTCTTCCTTGGCCTAGAGTTGAGTTAAGTTGAACCCAACTAGTATGTTGAGATGCCATGGCTTATTAAGAAATGGGTTTTCACACTAAAAATTGCATCTAAGTTTCATGATGCATAAGAATCACATGCTTGAACCACGTGTATTGCTTTCCCATGACATTTGTGTATACACTAATATGGTTGAGATTGGCTGCTGAAATGCTCCTTAAAATCTCACCTATGTTCCTCACACTAACCATTTCAGGATCTTCAAGCAAGGAAAAAGAAAATGAGAAGCAATAGATATTAGAATTCATGTACTTGAAGCCTTAATTGTAATTATATAATTGAGATTGTATATGATACATTAGTAATGATGTACTCCATATATGGTAGGAATATGTGATATGTTACTTTATGTATAAGTTTGAGTATGTTAATATAAATACCATCTTGATGCAAAATATAGCTATCCATAATAGAAACCATTAAGTTATATGTGCATAAATGAGTAGTAAGCATATGTGAATATGATGAATTTTATGTAAATGGCAAGGTTATGTGATAGGAACATGCGTAAAAGCTTGAGTACATGAATATAAGCCATTTTGATATATGATTGGTGTGTGGATACTTGAACTAGTGTATAACAAGCTATATGGTTTATGGTTACACTCGGGTGTTGGATAGTTATATTTTGATACAAGCCTATTTCCATACATTAGACCTTATAGAAATGATGTAACACCCCAGAATTCATTAATGAGGATTATGGTGAATTAAGGAATTAATGCAAGGATTTGGAAAAAAAAAATAAGTAAAATAAGGTTTCTAAAGAAATGGATTTGTTTTAGACATTTTGAGCTAATAATCATGTTTAGTTATTGTTAGGTGGAGATATATTAATTATGGTTATAGGGTTTAATTAAGGAGTTAACTAAGGGGAGTTAGACATTTTAATTTGGGCCTTATGATCAATGTACTTATGTCATAAGCCAAATAAAAAAGCCTACTTCTAGTTTGTAAGAAGGTCCAATCTCATTTCTTAAGAGTCTAACTCTCATTTTATCAACTAAACCCTTCAACTTATGGCCCAATAAGCACATATCTGAAACTAGGTGGATTTTGGGCTTTAGGGTTAGCCCAAACCCATCTAAAACCCTAACTTAATCAGCATCTTATCCTCTATTCTACAAACTAACTCAATCTTAGGCAAGGGAGAACTCCATTTTCACATAGGAAGAGAGGAGGCTAGGGTTTTCTGCATTCCTCTACCATTTCTCACTTCTAGAGGAAGATTTGGCCAAGGTAATCTATATAAAACATGTCCCTCTCATTCTCCTCTTTATTTTGGTCCGATTAGTTTCTAGTTTTAGGCATTTTCATCTCCTTCTCAAATATGAAATTTAGTGTTTAGGTGATTCCTTGCAAGATTTTCGGAGTTAGAAGTTAGAGGGATGATTGGGTAAGTATTTCCCTTCTATTTTATGTATTACTTTGTTGGAAAATGCCCCTAAGGATTGATTTTCATAATAGGTTCTACTATTGTGTGAAATTACAAGGAGATGAAGGTGAAAAACTGAAATTTCTAGGCTTGATGACTCAAATTCGAATTTTGAAATTTTCCATGGTGTGTTCTTGATAGTTAAGGCTCAACTTAGTCCATTTGACCTCTTAGGTATATGGGTAAGTGTTCCCTCTTCTCTTATGTGGTATATATACTGAATGTCTATCATTTGGACTGACTTTTGGTGCATGGCTTTTATATGTGCGAAAATGGAGATGTTAGGAGTGATCCATTGTGAGTTCTTGTTGTTGTGGCCTTGAATTGGTGCTGTATGTGACGACCCTAACTTCTTATCATTGTAATTAAGGTTAAATACATGATTAACAACTCTAATCCATGGTTACATATGATTAAGACTAATTACATTATGGAAATATGAGAAAATTTGAACCTTAATTTCATTAGAGTCATCAACCATATAATTACAAACACTTACGTACCTCAAGGGAAACAAACATTCATTTATGAGCCTTGATTCTATTACCTATCATTTTCAACTCACATTTATCTTCTATCAATGTTTACAAGTCATCCCTTAAGGTTACAATATGGAACACCAAGATTTTCTAGTCAATATAGGAGTTTCAGGACATTCGCCACGGCCAATTCCCCCTTAGCCGCGGTCAATTCCCCTCGGCTTCACCCTTCGTATCATTATTTGGACCTTCGCCACGGCCAACCTACATAGCGTCGCGGCGAAGAAGCCTCCTGAAACTTCCCTCGCTCGCCTCTCGCTATTGGCCGCGGCCAATACCTCTTTTCGTCGTGGCCAATTCCTCTCTGGAATGCCTGGCTCATTTTCACAAAAGTTCACCATGGCCAATTACCCACTTCACCGTGGCGAATTTCCCTTTGGACGACTCCCAGTTTTACCTCCCACATTTTGCCGCGGCCAATTCTCCCTTAGCCGCGGCCAATTCCCCTCAGCTTCACCCATTGCATCGTTACTAGCCGCGGTGAGTTGGACCTTCGCCGCGGCCAACCTACATAGTGTCACGGCGAAGAAGCCTCCTGGAACTTCCCTCGCTCACCTCTCGCTATTGGCCGCAGCCAATACCTCCTTTCGCCACAGCCAATTCCTCTTTGGAATGCCTGGCTCATTTTCACAAAAGTTCGCCATGGCCAATTACCTACTTTGCCGTGGCGAATTTCCCTCTGGACGACTCCCAGTTTTACCTCCCACATTTCACCGCGGCCAATTCCATATTCGCCGTGGTGAATTGCTTTCTAGTACTCTCCCTGGGCAACTTCGCCACTATTGGCCGTGGCTAACAATATTTTGGCCGCGGCCAAGTGCCGTCTGATCCTACTACACTTAAAACCTTGCCTCAAACTCTCCACTCTCTTTCTAGGGACACTCTAGGACCACTCTCCCTCTATTTGTGAATCTTTAATGGTGTTTATTTACTTGATTTACCTAATTAATCTATCCTTATCCCTCTCAAGAGTTAGAGTATTGGCTTCAACTTACCAAGCTACCACACATCAACAAAACCATAATTTAATGACAGCAAATGTACTCTGGTCACAAGATGCATGGGGCCCATGCTTAATGTTCATACAAGATCATGTCATTTATCCATTGTTAGCCAATTACATCCATAATGTTCAATCCCATGATAATTAAATTACATATACAGTCCCTATACTTGGCAATTCATGATGTAATGCAGTAATGATACAAAACTAGCAACATAGTTACAATACAATTCAACAAAGCCTCCAAACCTATGTGCTACCAAACCATTTAATGCGCTTCCATTAATTTCTCTCCTTGCCACTAAGAGGTCTGGTCCCTGAAAATGTTAGCCCACAACGGGGTGAGATATATAATTTCAGTAACAAAAGGAAATTCCCATATATATGTACAAGTTAATCAATCCAATGCAATTTCATATCATCAATTCTAGAATCATCAATTCAATTCGCAAATGAACTAGTTGAAGTACCAATAACTACTATTCATACCAGCAGTCATACACAACATATTAATGGCCAATAACACTGGGAGAGGTCCATCCACAGCACCTACTCCATAATGAGCACAACCAGGGCTCAGTGCATCTGGGGTCTAATCACAACCCGGTGCTCGATTGAAGCACATGCACGGGTGGCAGCCGCACCACAACTCCACCATAGACTCACAAGGTCCAATCACAATAACAATTCAAGTAGTCAACCAATCATTTAACATTTTAAAATCATATATGTGCAAATAATATCATATTAACATGAACATATACATAGAATTGGAAAATTGACCCCGGTTACCTCAATAAAGCCAATTACTCATCCTCTAGCTACCATCATGATTCAAAGCATACCAGGCCCAAGCATCTTAAGGGTCAATTGCTCAAATTGCCGGTCAAGACATCAAAGCTCACGACAGTTCACTCTCCATATTTTCATTTTCGCACATACACAGACCATGCACCAAAAGTCAGAAATGATGGGAATTTAGTACACACTCTCATAAAAGGAGAGAAATCACTTACCTATATATCTAAGAGGTTAATAGACTGAGTTGAGCCTCAATTACCAAGAACACATTATAGGACATTCCTAAATTTAGATTTCAGTCATCAAGCCCAGAATTTTCAGTGTTTCACCTTCATCTCCTTGTACTTTCGCACCATAATAGAACCCATTATGAAAATCAACCCTTAGGGATATTTTTCAGCAAAATAATACACAAAATGGAAGGGAAATGCTTGCCCAATCATCCCTCTAACTTCTAACTCCGAAAATCTTACAAGGAAACACTAAAACACCAAGGTTCAGATTTGGAAAGGAGATGAAAATGCTCAAAACCAAAAACTAATCAGACCAAAATGAAGAGGAGAATGAGAGGGTCAAGTTATATGTAACTCACATTGGCCAAATCATCCTCTAGGAGTCAAAAATGGAGCTGCAATATTGGTAGAACCCTAGCCTCCCTTAAACCTCCGAATTTTCTCCCTTGCCTCTTGTGTTTTCTGCTCAATGGGGAGGGAGGCTGCTGAACCCTTAGGGTTTTTAATGAAAAATGGGTTGACCCATCAGCCCAAGGTCCAATTGGGCTTATTATTTCAAGTAGGCTAGTGCTAAATGAGATGGGCTGTAGAAAACTTAAATCTAGAAGTGGGATGTGTTGACCCAATGGTCCAATTCCTTGTGGGTTCAGATTTTCATTCTTGTTGGGTCTTATTTCATAAGTTGGGCTGCAACAACTTGATAGGGTCAGGCTAAGAGTCAATCTAATTTGGGTCTGCATAATGTGTGTTGGGCCAACTATAAGGGCTTATGTAAATTGGGTCTTGGGCCTCCATTTCATTAAATCAGATTGGGCTATTACTAAGTGATCTCTCTTGGCCCAAATCTCATGATAAGGAGTTGGGCTTGCACCTAAAACCATTGGGCCTTCATAAATCTTTACCCATGGCTTATTCAAATTAATTTTAGGTCCAAATTAGGCTTTAATCTAATCGAAATCTTAAACTCATATTAATAATTTATTTCTCTATAAATTTTCATTCATATACCTTATCTAATTATTCCATAATAATTATTCTTAATTAATCTAAGTACATTATTAACATCTTAATTAAATTTTGGGGTATTACACTGTAGACCCTTAGAAAGTTTGGGTCAGAAGTTCTTAATGTACTCTTGTTAAGATTAATTTGTGAATAGGAAAATTCCTTACTAATGGTAGTTGAATAATGATGATTATGCTTATTTTAGGCCTGGTGTGCTTTGAATCATGATGGTAGCTAGAGGATGAGTAATTAGCTTCATTGAGGTAACTAGGTTTACTTTTCTAATTCCATGTATATGCCCATGTTAATATGATGTTTACTACACATGTTTGACTTTGAGATGCCAAATGATTGGTTGACTACTTGAATTATTATTGTGATTGGACCTTGTGAGTCCATGGTGGAACTGTGGTACGGCTGCCACCCGTGCATGTGTTTCGATCGAGTACCAGGTTGTGATCAGACCCCATATGCATTGAGCCCTGGTTGTGCTCATTATGGAGTAGGTGTCGTGGACGGACCTCTCTCAGTGTTATTGGCCATTGACATGTTGTATATGATTACTAGTATAGGACAGTAGTCATTGGTAGCTCAACTAGTTCATTTGTAAATTGAATTGATGGTTCTAGTATTGATAATATGAAATTGCATTGTATTGCTTAATCTGTACATATATATGAAATTTGCCTCTTGTTACTGAGATTGTATATCTCACCCCAATTATGGGCTAACATTTTCAGAGACCGAACCTCTTAGTGGCAAGGAGAAAATTAATAAAAATTTATTATGTGGTTTGATAGTAGGTAGGTTTAGAAACCTTGTCAGATTATATTCGTATAACTAGACTACTAGTTTTATATAATTGCCACATTGCATCATGAATTACCAAGCATAGGAACTGTGACCATTTGATACATCAGATGTCAACTTAAACTAGTGATGTATGAAATTTCTAATGGGACTTATATTTGAATGGAAATGTGAGTAGTGTATGAATTCTTTGTTGTCATTGATCTATGAACTCACTGGTTTATGGTGGCTAGAGGATTAAGGTTTATATTTGAGTTTTGAATGGGTAATGATAGATGTATTAGGTAGATTAGGCAAAAAAAATATACTAAATCTTCATAAACTAAGTTAAAGTGGCCTAGAGTGTTGCTAGAGAGAGAATTGGAGATCATGAGATGAAATCTTAGGAGTTATAGGAACAGAAGAGAATTGGTAGTAGCCAAAATTTAATTAACTTTGACCAAAAGCAACGAAGTTGCCTAGGGAGGGTAACAGAAGGAATTGGCTGCGGCCAAAATTTAATTGGCCTTAGCCAAATGGTAACAGAGGGTAATTGGCCGCGGCCAACATTTAATTAGCCTCGGTTAAATGTGGCGAAACTGCAAGGGAAGAAAACAAAGAGTAATTGGCCGCAGCAAACAGTGAGGTTAGCCATGGCTAAGTCTGAGAGGCAAGTCTGTGGGTGTTCTAGAAGGTATTTGACCACAACAAAATGTGAAAAATTTGTAAAGATATAAGGAGTTGAATCTAAGAGTAATTGGCCATGGCACAAGGGAATTTAGTCGCAGCGAAGTTGTTCAATTTCTCATATTTACCTAGAAACCTTAGTTTCTTTTATGGTAATACTAAGGAATAATTTAGAAACACTTATAAGAAGTTTTTATAAGTTGGAATTGATAGATGGAAGAATCAAAGGCTCTTTATTGATGATTAAATTCACTTGCACATTCAAATAATTGTGGTCATCTAATTAATGACCCTAATAACATCAAGGTTCAAATTTCTCTGCATTTTTCAAATATAATTAGTTGTAATGACTTTCAACCTTGATTTATGATTATTAATTACATCTTTGAACTTAATTACTATAAGTTGAAGTTAGGGTCATTACAAATTATGCTTGGAATGATTAAAATTTTCTCAATGTAAGAGAGTGTAAACCAATTGGACCAATTTAAAACTAAATTTTGATCCAAATGAGTCATAAATTATGCCTTTACGTTTGAAGGCCCAAATAATCTAGTTTGGGGTTGAAATTTGACATACCATTAGACAATTTATAGAGTTTTCTAACAAGCTAAGAATAGAAATTTTTGGAGCAATATAAAATATTTTATAAATTTTCAAAATTCACAAAATTATGAATAAATTACTAGTACAATTCACTCTGATGCAGCTATTATTCATTCTTGTTTAAAAATTTTATAGCATATAGTTCACATCATAAGGTTTTCATAGACACCTAATTTGTACAAATTAGAGTTACGTAGTCTAAGTTATGAATTTTGAAATTTAGTGTATAATATGGCAAAAAGGTTATTTCAGGCTTCATGTATAATTTAGGTAAATTAGATGTATCTTATGATCAAGTGGATCAAAACAAATTTATTTATGATGATTATAAATGAGAAAGAAGCAAAATTCAAATTTTGACCCTTATAGTATTATTGGTGTGTAAACGAACCAAAATCCACCATTAAAAGTATAGCAACAGTTGTATAATTGGTTGCTAAATCATGTAATTAATGTATGTGAGTGTAAATGAAACTAGATATGTCAATAGGTAACAAGTCCAATTCTTTTAATGATTTCAAATGGACCAACATACTAAGGACTAAGTTTCGTTACCTTAATAGACCTACTTACTCCGATAACTAAAGATACTTGAATGAATATGTGGTCTCTAGTCTCAAACTCTAACGGCTTTCTTCTCTTTTCAGCATAACTCTTTTGCCTACTCTGGATCGAGTTTCTTCCTAATCAATTATATTTGCCTAGTGGTCTGGTTTACTATCTCAAGTCCTATTAGACTCCTTTCACCTGGTTCAACCCAAAACAAAGGTAATCTACATTTTGTCCCACACAATGCCTTATCTGGGGCCATCTGAAAGCTGGAATGGTAAATGTTATTATATGCAAACTCAATTAGTGGTAAATACATATCATAATTTCCTTTCATTTCTAAGACATATGCCTTTAACATATCCTCTAAAGTCTAGATGGTCATTTATATTTGACCATTTATCTAGGGGTGATAAGCAATACCAATTCTCAATTTTGTCCCTAAAGCTGCCCATAATGACCTCTAAAAGTTTGATATAATCTTGGGGTCTCTATTAGATGCTATGTTATCAGGCACTTTATGAAACCTCACTATCTCCTTTATATATGACTAGGCTAACTTATCCACTAGTTGTGTAACCTTAATAGGTAAAAAATGTGTAAATTTCATCAATCTATCTACTATTACCCAAATGACATCATATCCAAAGGATGCCTTGAGTAACCCTATAATAAAATTTATAACTATACTATCTCATTTTTACTCAAAGATATCTAAGGTTTGTAATAATCCAGTTGGTTTCTGGTGTTTAATTTTTATCCTTTAGCATACCAAACACCTAGCCACATAGTTGGCTATATCAGATTTCATACCTAACTACCAAAATATTCTTTCCAAGTCTTGATACATTTCCTAGCACCTAGGTAGATGGTATACTTACTCGTGTACTTCCTCTAAAATCTTTTCTCTCAATTCAGTTTTGTTTGGGCACATAGATTCTGTTACGGCATGCTACCATACCATCCTCAGACACTTTAAACTCTGATGTCCTATCCTAGGAAATCTCACCCCTAATTTGACTCAAAAAGTCATCCTCTTTTTAGGCATCTAAAATCTGGGCTCTTAAGTCAGTCTTTATTCTAGTTTCACTCAATAACAACTTACTAAAAAGCATATGATAAGAAATATTCATATCTCTAAATTTTTCTATGAGTTTCTATTCTCTAATCATCATGAAAGCTATATTATGGACTTTCTACTCAAAGCATCGACCATCACATTGGCCTTACCTGAATGGTATTTTAATGTATAATCATAATATTTCAAGAATTTCATCCATATTCTCTATCTCATATTCAATTCTTTTTTATTAAATAGGTATTTTAGACTTTTATAGTCACTGTATATCTCTAATGTAACACTATACAAGTAATGCCTCTAGATTTTTAGGGCAAATATTATTGTAGTTAACTCTAAATCATAAGTGAGATAATTTTTTTCATAAGGCCTCAACTGCCTAAAGACAGATGTCACTACTCTACCCCATTGTAGCAACATACATCCTGACCCTTTTCTCGAAGTATCATTATAAACCACAAAAGGTTTACTAGGGTCAACTATAATCAATACATTGGCAATGATTAACCAAAGTTTTAACTCTTAGAAACTCCTCTCATATCTATCATCCTATACAAATGGTGTCTCTTTCCTAATTAGCCTCATTAATGGTAAGGTTATCAGAGAAAAACCCTATATGAATCTTTTATAATACCCTGCTGAACTTAAAAAACTTCTAATCTCAGTAATGGTTTAAGACCTATCCTACTGTAATACAATTTCAACTCTATGGGGATCAACTACAACCCCTGCTTATGATACTACATGACATAAGAATCTCACTTTAGTTAGCCAAAAATCATATTTACTAAGTTTGGCATATAATCTCTTATTTCTCAAGGTCTTAAGGACTATCCTCATATGCCTCTCATGTTCCTTAAAAGACCTGTAGTACAAAAAAATATCATCTATAAAGACCACTACAAATTTATCCAGATATGGTCTGAATACCCTATTCATATAGTCCATAAAAAAGCCAATGTATTAGTTAAATCAAATGGCATCACTAGGAACTCATAATGTCCATATCTAGTCTTAAAGCCATTTTTGGAATGTCTTCAATTCTAACCCTTAGTTAATGATATCCAGATCTAAGATTTATCTTTGAAAATACTATGTCTCTACTAACTGATCTAAAAGATCATTAATTCTAAGAAGAGGATATTCATTTTTAATAGTAGCCTCATTAAGTTCTTTATAATCTATACATAACCTAAGGTTACCATCTTTTTTTTTTTACAAATAGTACAAGAACTCCTTAATGTGACACACTAAGGCGTATAAACCTTTTCTTTAATAGTTCCTCAATTTTCTTTTTCAACTTTGTTAGCTTAGTGGAAGCCATCTTATAAAAAGCTTTAGATACAGATCTAACTCCAAGCAAAATATCAATAGGAAATTCTATATCTCTCTCTCTAGAGGTAAGACACTAAAATCAAAATCCTTAAGGAAAACCTCCATAAATTCTCTAATTATAGGGATTTTCTCTATCCCTTCCTCTACCTTTATCTGTATAGAGAAAAAAATTAGAAACTCTTGGTATCTATGTTCTAAGTATTTTTCAACTTGAGTGGTGGACAAAAAAGATCATTCAGCCCCAATACAAAGTATAGTCCCGCATTCAAGTAAAGTGATAGTTTTATATTCACAATCAAGTATAGCATTATTAGTAGCTATCCAATTCATGCCAACAATTAAATTAATATCATGAAAAGGTATGCAAATCAAATTAATGGTAGTATAACAATGGTTAAATTGTAAAGTGATATTTGAACAAATGTGGGAAGTGATCACATAACCTCTAGTAGGGGTAGAAATAGACAAGTCATATGGTAAAATATCAATAGTCCGACCCATTTTTCTCACATAATCATAGAATATAAATGAGTGACTAGCACCCGAATCAAACATAACAACCATAGGAAAACCATTTACTATGATTGTACCTTTTATCAAATCAAGAGATGTACTAACTCTTGTTGAGTGAGTGTGAATACTTTGCTCTGGGTTTGTGGTCTAGGTGGAGGTGCCATCTGTATCTGAGAACAATTCCTAGTTATATGCCCAAGCTTCCTATATCAAAAACAAGTCACTAATAATGGTTGTCCCTTACTAGGCTAGATTCTCTTCCCTTTCTATGCCTTTTTTTCTAGAGCACCTTATCCTTCTTTTTGTTGCTAGTAGATACACTTGTAAGGTCCTCTTGTCTCAGTCTTTTTAATTCTAAGGTCTCCCTCTGACCAGCCTCAATCATTGCTAGTATAATTTCTTGTAGATTATTCTCAATCACCCTATTAATCTCTACAAGAGCATTAAAAGTTTTAACTCTCTGTGGAGCTACCCTGTCTCTAATCGAGGGCTTCAAACTTTTCTCAAATCATTTATATCTCCATTTTTCATCATCACATTTCTAGAGATAAGAAGAATACCAAGATAGCTCAATGAAAATAACTACATACTGATCTACAAACATTTCTTCATTATGCTTCAAATTTATGAACTCTATCTCTTTTGAATCTTGGATTGAACTGGGAAAGTACATTTCATAGAAATTGGCTAAGAAATTCTCCCAGTTAATTGAAATGTTTTTAGTTTGCATAATTGCCTCTGTGCTACGCCACTAATGATCAACCTCATTTTCTAGCATAAAGGTGGCTAGCATAGCCTTTTGCTCAAAGGTCCAGCCCATTACTTTAAAGATCTTCTCCAACTATATGATTCATGCCTCTACTTTGTGTACATCTAACTCTCTATCAAACGAGAGTAGACAATTCTTCTTAAATTGATTAAGCAGCTGTTAACTAGTCAATTAAGCTTGTACTTGATTTTGAGGGGGTGTATATGGGTTGTCAAGATCTAGTTGCTATGGTTTTAGGGCATTTCTCCTATCATCATCTCTCCTAGCTAGGGCATCTTATAGCTATGTATCATTTTTTGCTACTACTACATGATTTGTCTTTATTGTTCCATCATGACTTGTTGTTAATCTACCAATTCATGATTGTTTACATAGGATCCTCAAGTGCAACCCTAGCTAGTCTGCCCCTTCTAGTGTTCACCATGATATTTGAAAAGAACCATAATCTCAATACATATACACAATTATCATAATACAATTAATCATTCCAACTACTTCCTTACAATCACACCACATGCATAGCTCATTCAAACATTCCAAGACTCAAACATAAAGTTAGTTTGCATGAACCATTACTCTAATACCAACAAAAGTCATACTATCAAAGATTATACATATAGCTCATGCAAAATTCATTTTTTGACAATAAATAGTCATATTCATACTTTTGGCAACGGAATTTCTTATTGTTAAAAGCCTCAATGATACAATTTTTCCACAATAAGGATTTTGATCATTTTATTCTCCAAATTCATTCTAAACCTTATGTTTAAGATATCACAAAGAGAAGCATGAATTTTGCTGGTTTGGCCATATGCAGATTTTGACTCTTATAACATATAATAGGAATTAAATTTTAAAAATTCATAACTTAAGTTACATAATTCTAATTCATGCAAATTAGATGTCCATAGAAAGTAGATAATGAAAGCTATCTAATATAAAAATTTCAAGTCAAAATAAGTCCATTTAGTCCCTCAAAAACCTAGAAATATGAGATTGTATCATATGAATAGTACACTACATAATTTAGCCAACTTCAAAAATTCATAAAATATTATACAAAGCTTTAAAAATTATGATACATGTTACAAACCATAAATTGTCTCTATATCATAATCTAACACTTTTAAACATGTTGGTATGATCATACATTAAAATATACAAATATATATTCATACATTCAAGAATATGTCTTCAAATAAACTCCATTTTCAAAGTAGCTTTTCTTAAAACTTTTGTTCATCATTTTTGCTTCATTGAGAGTCACCTAACTAGGGTTAGTAGAAATAGGGGAAAAATGAGATTCAAAGAAAACTAATCTAACATATATGATTCACTCAAGTTCCAAGATGCAAGCATACATGTCATACAACTATATATAAATCATATTCACGTATTAGGGATCCTATGGCTCCATCAAGAGCAATCTCATGCTCTAAGGGCTTTTGTCTAATCTCACCCAATAATTAGAGACTTTTGCTTTAATTTTACCCTTCTTTAAGGACTTTTGACCTAGCCTCACTCACAATTAGGATTTTTGTTCTAGTCTCATCCACATTTAAGGATTTTTAACCTTATCTCACCTATTTCAAGGAACTTTTGGCATAACCTCACTTATCAAGCACTAAACCAATTCCAAATGCAATCAAATGCCATGTAATTACATATAACCATTAAATAATCAACAAGATACATAATTTGTAGCCATTATACACAAACAATCTGAGACACTCAAGCAATCCAAGCATATAACACAAAAATGGATGAAAAGCTACCTTAACACAAGGTTTCCAATTGATTCTCCTTGGTATTCCTTCCTTGTTCCACAGCCTTACACCCACACTTGAATGTAAATTCACTTGATTGGTCTAGACATATCAAATAAAGCACAAAATCAACAATGGAACCATGCTTACATATTAGCATTATTACACCCACCATATGCATGATTTAAGGAGCCTAATACCAAATTACTTCTTTTATACTTAATTGAACCCTAAAAGTTCACCTATCAAAATAAGGCTTCTAAATTCAATCCAATAGTTTCTTTAGTGTTTGTAATTCATATCTAGACCATTTATAACATTGGAATCATTAAAAACTCTTCTTAGGTATTAGTTCCTTCTCATGGTCGAACCTATCACTCTTCTTAGCCATCATGGAGTTTTGTCACTTCTTTTAGGAAATTTGACACATGCAAAGCATTCTTGGCCCTTTTCTAGTTCAAGGTTGGTTTTAGGCATTTTAAAACATCCCCCCTAGAGTTCCAAAATTTCTAAGATGCAATAAAAACCTTATATATCATATCTTGAATCCTATAGCTTCCTAATTGATTCTAATTGCACAATCTTAATCTTCATACTTCAAAATCTCTATTCGTATCAATTTTTGGTTAAAATCAAATTCCCTTTATGCTCCTCATATCAAGGCCAAAACTAGAAAGATAAGGAATCCAAAGGAAAAATATGTTTTCCATGCCATCTTATATACTATTTGAAAGTTCTTTGAATGAAAATTATTATAGTGTAATTAGTTTCCTTTATAGAGCTTCTTCCTCCATGAATTTAGTCACAAAACTCCTTCTTTTAGAATACTAAAATCATAAGAAGAAGGAGGAGAAGGAGTAGAAAAACTTTTACAAGAGCAATATAAACAAAATCTCTATATTTGCTTACCTTTGGATGGCTTCTTTCTCCCTTCTTCCTTGGCTCTTCTCCATGCCTCATGGTTTTATTTTAGAGCAAAGAAAAGTTGATTATAAGGGTGAAGGAGAGGTGGCGTGCTTATAAGAAGGGAAAGGGGTGATTTTATAACATTTTAAAAATTTTTCATTACATCCTGCAACTTCAATCCTTTTTGTTTAAGCACATTTTAAATCCTTTTTGAGAATCTTTTTTTCCATCACAAAATTTAGGTACTTTAGTCTATTAAAAATATTTAATTTTAAATTTATGAGATTCAAAATAACATGAGATAATTTGATCAAAATTTAGGTCAACCGATAACCTAAATTACATATAGAAAGGTTTTTAACTATCCTAACGGTTCTTATATCTTTTAGGGCCTCTAAAAATCCTAGCAAGCTCAACTTTACCATTTAAAATTTCTTCCTTTAAGTTTTTAAAATTTTATCTAAAATTATGATTTTGTCACTGTAATTTTGGTTTATTCTATTTAGTCGTTTAGCTTCAATTCTAGGCCATTCTTGGTTTCTTAACTTCATTTATAAATGTTCTAATTAACATTTTATCCTTAATTTGTCTCAATTTATTTTGCTTTAGGGTTTCTTTTTATTAATACACTAGTTTTGATTTAACTTTTAAAGAACCAAATATTACAAATATAATTAAATAATTAACGCTAGAGTGTGTTACAAAAAAATTATTGCAATTAATTTATTTTGATATATATGTGATCCAAAAAGTATAAAGGCAAGATAATTATTCACAATATGGTTAGATCCATTTGATTTCTTATAAATCAAAAACACTTAAGTGCTTTAGACATAATATAAATATGGTTGAGAGTCAAATGGATAAGAAAATTAAATCTTTGAGGTTTGACTGAGGATGTGAATATTTTCCATATTAGTTTGAAGAGCTCTATGGAAAGAAAGGAATCATAAGACAATTAATGATTTCAAGCACTATATAGTAAATGGAGATGTTGAGAAAGAGAAAAAAATAACCTTGCTAAAAAGGTTAGGTCAATGATAACTCATGCAAACTTATACATTTCCTATTGGGGTGATAAGTTATAAATTGATACTTTCAAACTTAATCTAAAGTACTCTAAGTCAATTACTTTCACATAATATGAATTATGGACAAAATAATAAACTAGTTTTAAGTATCATAAGAACATAAAGTTAGCTGTTTATGTCCACAATAATTCCCATGAGTATGGGAATACGACTCAAATGGCAAAGAATGTATCTTTATTAGATATTCAAAACAATCTAATGGGTATATCTTTATTAGTGAAAATAAAGATGGAAGTGTAATTAAATTTTGAGTGATGAAATATCATATTTAGAAAATGAATTTTCTAATAGATAAGAAAATGATAGGTATATATATTTTTATAAGACACAAGATCAAGATAACAAAAACAAGTAGTTGTACCTTAACCTGTTAATCTAAGTATGAGCATGGTGCAAGACAAAAATGTTGTACAGACAACCCTACTAGTTAAGAATAACTATGAGAGTGTGCTTAAATGTTGGTTTAAGATTGAATGGGCAAAACTCAAAGGTGCTCAACTAGACAATGAGGAGCCAAGCACAATTCAAAGGGCTCAATCATATCTTACTAAAAATAAAAATTGGATAAAAGCAATGGAATAAGATTTTATAAGGACAAATCATGTCTGGGACTTAGTTGATTAACCATCTAACTAAAAGGCCATTAAAAATAAATGGTTCTCAAGATAAATAGAAAGACAAATAAATCAATTGAAAGATATAAAATACACTTAGTAACTAAAAGGTATACACAATAAGAAGATATAAACTTTGAAAATACCTTTTCACCTATTGTATGATTCAATACAATTAAACTAATCCTAGTTAGAGTTACATGTTTAGACTTGGAACTATATCAAATAGATATAAAAATTGCGGTTTCAAATGGAGAAGTAGATGAAAAAAAAGGTATATGAAATAGTCATTAGGCTTCATTGAAAAAGAAATAGTGTATAAAGTTTATAAGCTCTAAAAGTCCTTTTACCGACTAAATTAATTATCTAGACAATAGTATTTGAGATTTTATTGAGTACTAACCTCATATAAAGTTCAAATTATTGATGAAAACTACTATATTTATATTTAGTAATTTAAAAGAGATGTTATAATATTATCCTTTATGTGAATAATGTGTTATTAATTGAGAATAGTCAATATTCTTTAATAGTTGTTATAGAGTAGTTATCATTAAATTTTAAGATAATGGATATAGGTAAAATAGAATATTCCCTTGGAATTAATATCCAAGGAATCACTAGGAGAAATTAATTACTCTTGTGCAAGAGAATTATAATTAGAAAGTTCTTGAGTGGTTTAAGATAAAAGATTATAAACTCATCAATATCCATGTAGTAAAAGGTGATAATCTAAGTTATGAGTGTTTTCAAATTGAATCTAAATTGAAAATTATGTAGAAAATCCCTTATTCCAATGTTGTTGGATATTGTATGCAATAATGTGTATAAGGTTGGGCATTTATTAGCAATTAACCTTGTGAATCGGTGATAGTTAAATTGTGGGCAATAACAATAAAGTGTTGTTAAGAGAATCCAAAGATACTTATAGGGTATAACAAACAATGCACTATATTGTTAAATAAATGATTACACTTAAAAAGATACTTCAATATAAATTGGAGAAGAGATCTTGATACACGAAATCAACTTCTGAATATACATTTTTGCTAAATAATAATATTATATTCTGGAATAGCAATAAGTAGACATGCATAGTATTATTTACAATAAAAGTACAATTTTATTGCATGTTATACAGTAGTGTAAGAGAATATATGGCTAAAAAGAGTTGTGAAAAACTTGGAGATCATTGGTGGGACATTGACTTCAATATTGATCAATAATGATAAGCAAAAAGTCATAGCCTGCACGAAAGCCTTTAAGTATCATAGCAAAAGTAAACACATAAACATAAAAATAAGAAAGATCAATAGTCCATAAGACTATTACTCTATAATATGTCTAATGATAGTATGATGTACAAGTTGATAAAGTTGGCTCTTCTACACGAATAATCACTTTTGGTGCTCATAAGGAGCAAGCAAAGATAAGGCATTTGTATTTGCCATGTGAGGTAGCAAAAGCATTAATATGTGACAGAAAGGGAAAAAAGAAGATTAAGTAGAAACACATAAATATATATGGATCAAATTATGAATTTCCACCATCCATAATGCATGTAGCTAGATATGAACTTCTAGGTGCCAAAAGAGGTGAGCGAAATAGTAGAATTTGAGTTTGGCACTCTGTGTGTTTAGAGATGAGATCTATACGATTAATAAATAAATAAAATTAACATACACATTTATGAAATAAAAGAAATAATATAGTATGCAATTCATATTACATGTAATTGCAATTAGGAAACAAATGGATAGATTCCTGTTTCATTGCTTTATGAGTCTTAAAAAGGAATAAATCTTTGCATAGATAACCTTAAGACTTTGATAATATTATTAGAAAATGAGTCAGTATTTGCTATTTTAGCATACACCTTATAATCATGATAATTTTGTATAAATGAGTATTACGAGGAAAACAATTGATTTTGATCTAAATGTTATGTGAGCGAAAGAAATATTATTCAAAATATACATAATTATACTAATATTTGAAGCATATTCATTATGAAGTTGTTTTTAGTAATATCATAAGTATGGATACTATGATATAAAAAAGGCAATCTAAGTATTATTAAATTCAAGAGGGAATAAATTTGCTGTGAATATAAAATATGATATACAGAGTGAATTTAGGGCATTCGAGGCACATGAATAATTGTGTAATGTATATCTGAAAGAAGCGTCTTTTATGCTAGTCCTATAATAAGATTTCTAGTACAAGAGCTCCCAATGATTGTACACAAATAATCATGGTAAAACCCTTCATATAAAAGTTAAAGATGAGTAAAAAATTTTTTGTTGATCATCCCATCATGTGTGAGTTAAAAATATTGAATCATTAAGTTATTTATGATGGGCAAACTTAAATTTATAATTAAAGCTTAAATTAATTATTATTCAAAATTTAGTTTTTGAATATTTGACATTTGAAAAGTTGGTTAATTTAATGGAAAACTAACTATCAATTTTTGGTGTGTAAAAAATCGATTGTGCATTGTGTGTAAATGTAAAGGCTTTCCTAATAAATATGGAGAAAGGTTCCCCCCCCCCCCCCCCCCCCCAAAAAAAAGGATGGAGAATTTCTCCTTCCTCTCCCTTAAAATCTTTAGTGTTATCTATTGTGAATTTTTTTATTGAAGTCCAAATTGTAGCCTAGATCATATTGTGTAAGGCAATTATCCATAACAAGTACGTACGTTGACCCATCTCTAAATTTTCTTTCAAATCCCACAAGATGTCAGAGTCTAACACACTCTGTCTATATCTTCTTTTCCATCCTGTGAATTCTTTAAATAAAGATCATCTACAATGGACGATCGTAATGCACACTGTGCAGTAGTCTCTTTTGAAGGTTTTTGTTTTCAAGTAATAAAATATGATATAAGATATTCAAAAATTATAATTGAAAAGATAAAGGTTTTAACTATACTATATATTTAAAAAAATTTTAAATGGTATTTTTTTAATTAAATTTTTTTAATTAAAATTTTTTAATATTTTAAATCATATTTTATTTAAAAAAAGCTCCAAAAGAGGCTGACAATCCAAGGTGGAGTTCTTTAAATGAGAAAATTTAAATATGTGAGTGACTTGTTGGACTGATCATTAACCCAAGCTCAAAAGAAATTTTTTATTAAAAAAAAAGAATAACTGTTTATTTGTGGCTATGAAAGAAAAAATTGCACCGTCTTTCATCGTTTTGAATGACAACACACGATGCCCATGGAAAAAAAAAAACAATTATTTCTTGATGTGTCGTCCTCTATGACAGTCCAACGTTTGAAAAAAAAAATGCCATGATTAGACCGCCACATATGAAAGAGAATTTAAAAAAATAATAAATAAGGAACATCAACAAATTTAGTATCGGTTAGTAAATAATAAAAAATATTTATATAGTAATAAATAATAATATATCTGTGAAATTGTCAATAGGTTACCCACAATTTCAGTCTGAGGGAATAATTTGTTTACTAACTGGCATCCATTATATAAAATTACTAAATATAAGAATAAAAAAAATGTAAATAAAATAAATGATAAATGTTTATTGTATTTCTATATAAATAATAATAAAAAGAGACTATTAAATAATAATAAAAAATATCTCTATATTTTCCTTTCCCTTGCACAATCAAACTGTCCATTAACTTGCTAATTACTTTCATTGAGAGCCAGCCTAGATTAATTTAAAAAAGCTTGGCCTTTATCCTTAGGTAAAAACCAACTGCCGAAAAACCAACGGCCAAAACAAAGTTTGCCCATTGAAGTAAACAAATTTGGAAAAATTATAGTTGTAACTTTTAAATTAAAGATATTTATATTAAAAATTTTTGAATTTAAAAATGATTTTGAATGACCTAATAACAAAATTTTTTAATTTAAGATTCTACATTGTAATTTTTTTTGCATAATTTAAATTTTTTATTCTTAAATTTTTTAAAATAATTTTAACATTTAAATTTTTTTAATATAAATATTTTTAATTTAAGATACTTATATATAATTTTTTCAACAAAGTCACATGATCGAACCCACCACTTTTTAAGGCAGATTATTTTTTGGCACTAGTGGGTAATATTCTAGCACTCAAATTAGCTGTAAACACCTGTTTGTATTTACATACAAAAATGGCAACACAACTGGCCACACATGGCAAATTATGAGTGAAGTTAGGGTGCATCTGCCTCACATTTTTTGAGATATTTTAAAACAATATCTGAGTTAGCTTGCGTGCAATAATAAAAAAGTAGGATCCCTTTAATTGGAATATCAAAAACATTTAAGTTTAAACTCTTGTATAAAAATATTAATAAAGATATTTTGTGAGCCTAAATTCAAAATATTAATAAAGTTAAAATTTGAATATGGGATCATAGACTAAGCATGAAGTAGTAAATTTTTTATAACTCTAATAGTTTAAAAGTAATTTTGGAAATATTTTTTAATTGAACTCAAATTTGACATGCTATGGTTGAATGTACATCGAAAAAAATGATCAATCAATTAATGTAAAATCAAATCAAATTCTTTGTTTATTATTAATTACTGATGCTAAAATATCCAATCAAGAATAAATCATTTTGTATTCTTGTAGGTGTTACTTCGTTGCCGACAAAATCCTCTGCGCAGCTTCCACAATCAAACTTAAGACTGTTTCCAAATATTATTTCTTTTGTCTTTTTTAATGATATATATATATATAATTAATTAATTAATTTCTTTTTATAAAGACCTAAATCTTTTAAAAATTAATTTTTTTCACCATTAATCTTCTTAAATTTGTGCAAATCTCCTCAACTTTTTAAGACATCATGTTTTTCATATCAAAATTTTATATAATTACAAAAAAATGTAAAATTATTTTAATATCTTTTTCTTTAAGCAGTATCATAATTGACATGAAAATATATTTTAAAAAATAAAAATGAGAACACGTCCATAGAAAATTGAAAACAGATGAAAAACATTTTATACTTATCTTTCTTTTTTTTTGGACAGAGTTGTACACTTATCTTACCCTTTGCCTTTTTTTTTTTACGTGTAAATTGTATATGTTTTTTAAAGTTTGTTGAATTTATACAAATTTTTTTATTTTAAAAATATACTTTACGTTTCATAAAATAAAAAATTATCTTATATTTTAGTTTAATTTATTTTTTACCAAAATATCCTCAAGTTAAAATTTTTTTAATTTTAAAAAATATATATTTAAGTTAATAAAAAGATATTTTAATACAAAAAAATTAAAATTCAACTAAAGTATAAAATAATTTTTTATTTTAAAAGAGGTGTATATATATATATTAAAAATAAAAAAATTATAAATTTAACCAAATTTTACAAAATATTTGTATAATTTATTTATTTAATCTTGTTCTCTCTCTCTCTCTCTCTCCCCCCCCCCCCCTTCCTCACTGTACTTCTCGTACAAAGGTGCCGGTGCCACTCAGCTTCTCCTACGAAGATGCCTCAAGCCACAACAAACTTTTTGTTTTTATAGTCTCAAAACTTCATTTTTGTCCCCTTCTATTTTCTCTCGTGCATGAATTCTCCATTAACAATCTGCAAGTAGGGCTTTCGTTATCTTCTATGCAATAATAGATATTGTAAATACTGAAAAGAAAATTTTGTACACATTTTATTTACTATTTTTTATATTAAATTAATAAAAATAATTATGTGCACAATTGCACATATTAAAGTTTCGGTATACCTTATTTACTACATATACATGAATATTTCTCATTAATTTACTTTAGTCCATTCATTTTTAATAAACTAAGCATATACAAAATTTTATTCTTGACCACGTCAAACGGCCATCTTTTGATATCAATTTCTTTATTTTCAGAGTTAAAATAGCATTGGAAAGATTTGAAAGGGACCTCAAGTCCAACGGCTAGATTTATTCACTTTTGTAGGACTGACATTAGCTTAAGTCGAATGAGGATGCGCCTAAAAATTTTAAGAAAAATTTAAGTTAAAAACCTTAAATTAATAAAATTAATAGATAAGGACCTTTCTTACAATTTTTTAAAATTTAATTTTCTTAAGTTATAACTAAAGCTTTTTAAAATTATAACTAAATTTTTTAAAGATAATACTTTTAAAATTAACAATTTTTTCCAAAATTGCTTATTACAATACATTGCTTAAAACATTACAGCGAAGTTTCACCCAGCATAATAGCTTAATCATTCATAGGACACTTAATTAGCATTTTGTGTGATGAAAATAAAAGAAAAAGGTCATAAAATTTAAAATATATATTTTATATAGAAGGTTTTTAAATAGGTTACCCTTTCCATAATATTAAAGATCACGTCATATATATTATAAATATATTTATATTCTTTTAAACTAATAATTTGTACACACAAGGCTATGATATCAAAAATTAAAATAAACTCGATTCCTACACATTTTGTTTTAATAATATTATTATTGATTTCAAAAGGTTGGTTTTATAATGGTGGTGAATTTGTAATGTGTGGTTAATTAGGTATATTGTTTTAAGTTTAAATTCTAGTTATATAAGTTAATTTTTTGTGAAATCATTAGTCCCAACGTCAATAACATAGCCTTGATCAGAAAAAAAAAAATAAAGATTAATTATTTAAAATGCATACGAATTGACCCAAAAATCACTTGAGGGTAAACAAATAATAACACTATTCATTTTGCTAAACATGACTCAACTTCAATAGGAAGAAAAACAAAGAATTTTTGTTTGATAACGTTATGAAGCAAGGTAAAGCGTATATAGCATACAAATAATTTGAATATCTTTATGCATAAGCAAAGGGGAAAGCTTTTGTGAAGCCTAAAGTAGCTTAGTCTTATTGGGACAACTAATTAAACCATCCAAAGAGCAAATAGAATTATTGGATTTATGGCTGTTTTGTGGGACATGCATGAAATATTAGCATGCTAGATGATCATGGTTTCACTCCAATATGATGAGCCACCCACTTTCCAAGTCATTTTAGGATCATGCTAAGCACTCTAGGTCCAACATCCCTTCATTTTTATTGCATACCTAAAAGTCCACTCCACATTTTCCACTCTATCTTCTTTATTCCAAAAACATATCCATCTATAAAATCATGTAAAGTTGGCACTCTCTTGCCACCCATGTGATCTAACCTTTCCAAATATAATGGCAAGACAAGAATTGGACAAAATAATTTAAGGCATTAAAATTGAATTTATGGTGAAAATTTTGCGTGTAAACATGGCTTTTATTGATTTAAGTAAACAACTCATATTGAAAGAGTTGAATTCTTAGCAAAAATTCCCGAGTTCCAAACTGGTATACCTACTTTTGTGATTTTATTCCAATTTATCTTATTCTATTAAGATTTAAAAATTAATAGAAATAGATTCATGGAATTTGCCCAATTAAAACCATGCCAACTTTTGAACCTCCAATGGTTTTTCAAATCAACCAATCCAATATAACCCAATTTCTTTTATTATTATTATTTTTAGTTGATGAATATGATCCCATTTCTAATCATAGGTCACTTTCATATATAATATTCTAAATTTTTATTTTAAAAAAAACACAAGAGCCATTTATGTCATTCCATATACATATGGGGAGCCAAACAAGCAAATTCTACGGACCCTTTTCATTTCCAGCTGTGACCAAATCATCCTTGTCTCTGAATCTGTCCCACGTGGCCCTCCATGCTTAACCAAATCTAACCATGGTTACATTAACCAAACCCATCACTCATCTTTAACTATCAAATCCACCACTCCTCACTCCTTACACCACTACTGGCAGCTTTACAGTTTCTGCTTCTTCGTCCGTCTCCATTCTCAAAAAATGGCTTCATTTCAAGCTTTATTCCTCTTTCTCTCGCTCTCATCCTTCACCATCGCCGCCGTTGTCTCCGGCCACAACATCACCGACATTCTCTCTGGGTTCCAAGAATACAGCCAATACAACAGCTTCCTCTCCCAAACAAAGCTCGCCGACGAGATCAACAGCCGCCAAACAATCACTGTCCTTGTCCTGAATAACGGCGCGTTCTCTTCTCTCGCAGCCAATCACCCCCTTTCCGTCATCAAGAACGCCCTTAGCCTTCTGGTCATCTTAGACTACTACGACGCTCAAAAGCTCCATCAGATTTCCAACGGCACCACTCTCACCACCACTCTCTACCAAACTACCGGAAATGCCCCTGGAAACTTGGGCTTTGTCAATATCACTGACCTCAAAGGTGGAAAAGTCGGCTTCGGCTCCGCGGCTCCTGGATCCAAGCTCGACTCGGCTTACACCAAGTCGGTTAAGCAAATCCCGTATAATATCTCCGTGCTTGAGATCAGCGCGCCGATTATCGCGCCGGGGATCTTGACGGCTCCGCCTCCGTCTGCTGACGTTAACATAACGGCTTTAATCGAGAAGGCTGGAGGCAAAACGTTTGCGTCGTTGACGGTATCTAGCGGCGTGATTAAGACTTACCAGTCAGCCGTTGAAAAGGGTTTGACCATTTTTGCGCCGTCCGATGAGGCTTTCAAGGCGCGTGGGGTTCCTGATCTGAACAAGCTCACCAATGCTGAGGTGGTCTCGCTCTTACTGTATCACGCCGCCGCGAGGTACCTTCCTGTGGGGGCTTTGAAGACCAGCAAGGATCCAATTAGCACATTGGCGACAAACGGCGCCGGGAAGTATGATTTCTCGGTGACCACCGCCGGCGATTCGGTTACTTTACATACCGGAGTTGACTCTTCCAGAGTCGCCAGTACGGTGCTGGACTCGAGTCCTCTTGCTATCTTCACCGTCGATAACGTGCTTCTTCCTACTGAGTTGTTCGGAAAGTCGCCGTCGCCGGCACCTGCTCTGGAACCAGTGAGCTCTCCTACTCCGGCACCGGCTTTGGCGCCGGAAGCCAAGTCGCCTTCTCCGGCTGCTGCTTCACCACCGGCTCCTGTGGCGAAGACTCCGGGTGGTGCTCCGGCTAATGCTCCGGCGGCGGAGTCTGAGCATGGCGCTTCGGACAAGGGTGCAGGGGCTCACGTGGAGGCTTCTGCTGTTTTCGCCGTTTTTCTCACTGTCATGTCTTCCATTATCTTTTCCTGAATCGTAATTTCAGACCTCGTTTGGTTTTTTTTTTCATTTCAGATTTTTGAGTTAATTGTCTGTTAGGAGAATTTTTTTAATTTATTTTTTAAATTAATTATGAATGTAATACAATGTGAGATGGCTTTTCCTTTTTAGTTTTTTATTCAGATTTTAAAATGTCGGTGAGATTAGTGGTGGTATTGGCTATTTGATCATTTTTAATGTTTAAATTATAATTTAGGACTATTTGTGAAAATGTGCGGGAGTTATGATAACCCGCATGTGGGTTCTACGTGTTTCAATTTCAAATAAGCGGGCCTTCCACTTATCGTTTGGTTTGGCACTGTTCCAACGGCTGTTCCTAGAACAGTTCCAGATCCGTTTTCGTTTGGCGAACGGTTTTGTCTGCGCCTGCCAATTGCCAATTATATATTTTTAATCGTTTGTTATTAAAAATCTAATTTTTTTGGATATTTGCTCTGTCAAAAAAAAATCACCAATTCAAATCTTATTTCAGTTCTATAGTTAGTATAAAATTTACTCTACTTTATTGCTATAAGTTGTCATTTATATTTATTAGAGGCCAACATTATCATCTATTGTGAATTATGTTTGAACTTACATAACAATTTTTTTCAAAAAGATAAGTAAAATATATATTTTGAGTATGGTTAGAACTATATAAATTTTTTATTTTTTTGAATATATAGACCATTTTTAAAAATAATAAATTATATTATTTTTAGTTTAATTTTAATTATTTTTTCAAAATACTTCTTACTAACCTTTCAAGCATCATTTTTAAGTAGGACATTTCAATTAAAAAATTTAAATTAAAATGAAGTTTATATTTTAAAAATAATTTTTTTAAATTTTAACAAAATTTAAAAAATTTGTATAATTCACTCAAAAGTTTTTTAATAAGATATGATACTTTTAAAATTTAAATATTATCATTAAACAAGAAGAGTCTCAAAGAATTGTGATCTATTACAATAATATATTATGTATTTAGAAAAAATAGACATAAAAGAATATAAATCTATAAGATTTGTTTGTTCTCTCTTTAGTTAATCTCTATTTTTCATAGTTTTTTTAAAAGATTATTTACAATTTTTTATATTTTTATTATTAGAATTTTTAATTAAAATATAATAAATATATAATTTTTACAAATATAATCCTAATCGGATCCTGAAGAGAGAGCGGAGTACTCACTGCTGATGAGCTTAGGGTTACGTGGCATATTAGAAGTGGGCTTGGGCGATTGATAGAGCTTGTCTGTTTGGTCCAGTTGCCAATAGTTGCAAATCACAAGCACGTGATGTGGTCCCCCATCCCCAAAAACACCAACCCAAACACTCCCAAAAAGTGTAACTTTTAAAGAATAAATTAATAATTTATTTTTAATTAATAATTTTTTATTTCTAGCCTTTAAAAATAACAAACATATAAATTAATTTTTGAAAATAATAAATTTATTACAATTTTATTTTTCTTAGCATTACTTCACAAAAAGATTGTAATGCAAAGAGTTTGATATTTTTCATGATTAATTTTTAGATATTAGAGTTAAATGAGTTTAATATTTCAATAACTAAATTTTTAATTTATTTCATTTTAAAAAAATTTCAATTAATTATATTGAAGCAATTAATAATATAATAAATAAAAGTGTTTAATTAATAATATCATCAAAATGATGCTAATGGCGAGCCCATTTTGATAGATCTACCTTTTCCTCTATTATAAAAAAACACAAATCTCCTTAAGACTAAAATATGATTAAAATACTTTCAAGAATATTATTAATTCTAATTAAAATATAACTTATTAAAAATATTTTTTAAAATTTTATTTTAATACTATTCATTTTGTGTTGAAAATTATAAATTCAATTTATTTTAAATTTAAATAATTGATTATTTTCACATTATTTAAATATATATTTAATGCTTATTATATTATACAAATAATAGAGATAATGATATTTTTATCCAAATGTGTTTAATTATAGGTCATATTTTGTAGCAAAGAAAGTTAATACATCTTTTATTTTAGAGGAAAAAAAAATTTAAAATTTTAAAATAGAAAGATGACCAGATAATTTAAACTTCTTTCAAAAGAAAAAGTATAGTTTACCTAAAAACTAAATATAATCTTTTGAAGGAACAAATCCTCCATTACAGTGTTAGTAGACAATAGATGCTTCAAAAAAGATTAAAAATAATAAACATTGATTCAAATAATTTATATAAAAATATTTTACAATTTTTTGTGCAAGATATTGTTGGATTAAAAAATGGGGAAAAATAATTTATTTAAACATTTTCTTCTATTTTAATTTAAAGACATTTTTTTCTCTCCTTTATATTTAAATTTAAATACAAATTAGTAGCATATTCCATTTCCATTTAAGTACATATTTTTTTCCTCTCTCATTCCCTTGTTCCCCTTTATTTCTTTAATTTAAACATACTTTAAAAGTGAAAAAATATCAATATAAGAGATGGAATGTGTTATTAATTTCTTATTTAATAGCATAGTAAAATTGTAACCAAATTTTAAACTAAATTTTGAAGCAAAAGAATCCCTTTCCCTCTAATGAAATTAAATGCATTTTCAAATGGTAGTATGATTGAATGGATCAATCTCTATTGCAAGTTGCAACCATCAAATAGAATTCAAAGGATTTAAACTAGATTATGGATTGGAAAATTCATCCAACTTAATGGGCTTAGCCTTAGAAAATGGATATGAGTTCCAAAAAAAACTCAATAAAAAATAGGTGGGGTTCATGCCTTTTTTTAAGCTCGACCTAAATCTGAACCCACCTTGTTTAGTAATAAACTTTTTTTTCATTATTCCCTCCGATCTCATATATAAAAAATAAATAACTAACTGATTAAAAAAGTTAGTTAAAAGTAATTAATTTTTTTAATTTTATCCTAAATAAAAATTATTTTTTAAGAATGCCCCTATTTAATGTATACGCTTTCTTCTTAAAATTAATGACAATTACTGTCACACCCGAAAATGCGACCGCGTGGCGTCTTTAACAGAGAAAAAGAAATAAATTCAGTTTTTCAAATGAAATCGAGAACCAAAATTAAAAATTGAAATATGTGTAAGGGTTCAGGAGTCGCCACCAAAATTTTAAATTTTAAAAGGTAAAACTTTGGAAAAGTCTTTTCATCTAGAAAGATAGTCTACAAACCAGAAAATGGATCCGGGAGTCAATTGTAAGTAGGGAAGGTGTTAGGCACCCCACTACACCCGTTACTAAGAACGATTACCCTAAGTCAGTTGTGCAAAAATAAAATAGCCTAAATTCTATTTTAATTCTCCCTACAAATCGCATGCAAAATAGGAATAAAGAAATAAAATTAAAAGAAGAGAAAAAAAGGAAACCAATATTAAAATAAAACAGAAAGAAATTCAAGAATTAAAAAAAGAAGGAAATGAATGAAATTAAAAGAAAAATGTTTATTTACAAGGGCGAACTTGATCTAGGATGAAAGCCTAGGGCCTACGTACCCTTTGAAAGGGATCAAAGTCCACGTAGTTCGATTGGAAGTTGAATTTGATTGATGTTTTGTTTTGTTTGTTTTTGTTTGTTTTTTGTTTCTTGTTTTTGTTTTTTCGTTTTTTGTTATTTGGCTTTTGTTTGATTTTTGATTAATTTTGTTTTATATTTTTTTTCTTTTCATTTTTTTTATTTTTGGTTTTTATTCTTTTTTTTTATGAAAAGACAAAGAAAATAAAATTTACTTTTTCTTTTAACAAATAAAACGATTTTGAAATGGATTGATGTGTTTTAATTTGCTAAAAGTAAATGTAATTTTACTTTCTTTTTTATATTTTCAATCTTTTTTTCTATTTTCTTTTTATTATCCTTTAATTTTTTGTTTTCTCTTTCTATGTTTTTTCTTCATTTTGTTTTGTATTTTCTTTGTTTTGTTTTGTTTCATATTTTCTTTTCTGTTTCGTTTCTGTTTTGTTTTTTTTTTGTTTTATCTTTTGTTTGATTTTTTTAATTAATTTCTTTTTGTTTTTCTTTATTTTGTTTGTGTTTTTTTGTTTTTATTTTTTATCTTTAATTTTTTTTGTTTTGTTTTTGTTTTTTATTCTTGTTTATTTTTATGGTTTTATTTATTTTTTATTTCCCTTTTTTATCATTTTTCTACGCCTTTTGTTAATTTTTCATTCTTTTTTAATTTTTGTTTTTTTTATTTCTATTTTGATTTTTTTGTTTTTTTTTAGGTTTTGTTAGTTTGTAGTTTGTGTTTTTAATTTTTTTATTCTTGTTTTTATCTTTGTTTCTTCTTCTTTTTCTTGATTAATTTTTATTTTATGTTTTGTTTTATTTTGTTTTTGTTTTTTTTTGTTTATCTTTGTTTTGTTTGTGTTTGTTTTTTTTCTTGTTGCTTTTATCTTCTTCTTTTTAGGTTTTCTTATTGTTTTTGTTTTTTCTTATTTGTTTTTATTTTTTTTTGTTTTTGGTTTCCTTATTATCATTTTCTTTAATTTTTTTATTTTTGGTTATCAAACTAACGTTGGAAGAAAATCCAAAGTCTACAAAAAGGGAAAATTAATTTTTGTTTATTTTTTTCCAAATGAGAACTTAAAAAAGCTTGATTACTTAAACTTTAGTTTTGAATTTGAAAATTTATTTAACTTGTCAACCCCCTTCTTTTTATTCTTGTTTTTTTTTCTTTTGTTACTTGTTTTATCCTATCTCTTTTTTTTTTTGAAATCTTTTTTTTTATAGAAAGAAAAACCAAGACAGTATTGAAATATAAATTTGAAACCCAAATAAGTACCAAGGAAGCTTTATTACCCCACATGACCTATAGGTTTATTCCTATATGCCTGAGGGGACAAAGAATCCCACACGGCAATTCTAACAAAATAAAATGAAATGAAATCCAAATAAGTACTAGTATATGATAATTTGTAATAGTGTGTGTTTTGTGTACAGCCAACATAATAGCATATTATTTCAAGCAGTAATTACAAAAATAAGTGAATGGAAATTTGCAAGAAACCACTGGTCTGCACTTGTCCTTCTCCATTTCCCGCTCCCCCTCCAAAGTTTGGTGAGTACTGCTTCAAGTTTTGGTGCTTGCTACGCCATATTATTTCACTATGCTCCAATGAAACCTTCGTCTTAATTTTTGAACCTTTGCTCTGGTGACAAGCCTTCTTCTAAACTCTCTTGCTTTTTCCCAAGTGGAGCTCATATGCAAAAGAAACTAAAAGAGTAAAAAGAAAGAAGAGTAGCGGAAAAAAAAATGATCTTGTGAAGAAATTATTCCCAATGAGGTTCTATCATATCCAAATTCACAAAAAAGAATTACTGGAACAATGAACAACGTATATCAAACCCAAATGGTTGTGACTCAAAGAAATGACTAGCCTCGTGTAGGCAAAACTTAATCCAATTTCAAATGCAGAAGAACAGGAAACTACTAGCTACCTAATCATTTCATTTTCGGTGACAGAAATGGAGTCACAGGTTATATAAGAAAGAAGGGCAATGACACTATAGGATCAACATCATTTCTGCATCACAAAAACACAAGCAAAGCATGAGATATTTCTATCTCTTGATTGAGCCACGCATGACCAAAGCACAGAAATAAACCACAATAACTCAGAATTGCCTCACTGCGCAACAAGCACCTTAATAAACTCAAGGGAAAACCATCAGATAACTCATGGTAACATGGGGCAAATGGGTAGAGTCAAGCTTATTTATAGACAACTTTCATCTTAATTCAAATACGAAAACAGATCTTTACCAACCACAAAGGCAAAGTCCAAATCAGTTATATAAACAAATAAATGAACCAAATTCTGCATCAAATTCTTCTTAAGACTAAACAGAACTCTCAGACCAAACTGGGGACTATCACGACGCGGATAATCTCAGCATCTCAAATGTACATGACACCATATAGGTTCTTATCTACTCTCCAAATCATGCAACAAATGATTTCAATTACCCTGTAGGATAAGCTACCATCAATACAACATCAATACAGGGCCGAAGCAAAGCATACACTAGCCATAACATTTTAGAATCAAACCCATCGTTCAACAAGAACCATCAATACAGCATCAATACAGGGTCAAATCAAAGCATACACTAGCCATAACAGTTCAGAATCAAACCCATCCTTCAACAAGAGCAAGCGCCTAATGTGTTTTTGAAATCTTTTATACAATGACAATATATCCAGAAGAACCAAAATCCAAGGGAAAGCAAGCACGAAAAATTACCTCTAAGGAACTAAGAAATAGTGCATTTCCTTCCAAATTCACCTTCTCGATCTGCAAGCCTCTTCTCTGGAAATCCATGCCATTCCTCTCTTCTAGAAGAAGTATCTTGTCAAGACTTCCCCCCTCCTTTTTCTCTTTTTTGCGAGCTCTCTCTGCCCTCTGACGCGTTTTCCTTCAGTGCATTTGCTTTTTCATTCCCCTGCTCTCCGTCTCTTCCTTGATTCTTTCCTCTCAACCTCCCCTCTCGTTCGCTTCCACCCTAAATTTTGTTCTCCTTCTCTTTGTCTCCTCTTCTCAATTTTTTTTCAACCCTAAACTCCCAATCTATTCCTTCCTCCTTGCTTCCTCTCGCTTTGTTTCTTTTTGTCCGCCCTCCTCTTCTGTTTCTGTTTCTCACCAAACCCTCTATTCACAGAACCCCAAAATTCCCCATCCATTTCTGATTCTTTGGCCTCCTCCTTCGATTTTCCATCTCTCCTTCCCCACTCTCCATTTCTCCGAAAAATCCCCTCCTCTCAAATTCCCCTTGGCTTTTTTGTAGCCCCAGCTTCCAATCTCCCTCCCCTCTGTGAGCGTGGTCCCCTTTTCTTCCTTTGTCTGCGTCTGGCTCTCCCGTTTCTGTCTGTGAGTGTCCCCCTTCTGCGCTGTTGAGAGGCATACCCCTAGTGGGAGCTCTCCGTCCTTCAGAATCATACCCCTTTCATCTCTGTTCGTCTAATGCTTTTCGTGCCTCCCCTCTTCTCTTGTGTGTCTGTTCGTCCTTTTTGTCTGCTCGAGGAGGGGACTGAATAGATGGGGGACCACAGGAGCCACGGGTCGGGTTTTCAGGGGATCCGGACGTGGGCTTGGGTAGATTTTTGTTTGAATCCGGGCTGGGCTCATTTTTTCTTTTAGGTTCAAATGTTGTTTTTTTTTTGGGCTATTCTGAATTAAGCTCCAAAACTTTTTTTTTTGGTTTCCCTACATATTTTTTTGTAGTCCTTTTTTTTATGAAATTTTTTTTGATTTAATTATTATTCTTTTAGTTATTTTTTTTGGGTGATTTTTTTTATTTGCTTTTAGCCTCTTTTTTTTGTGGCATTTTACTCTCTCTTTTTTTGCCTTTTAATTCATTTTTCTTTTCTTTTTCTTGTCTCTTTTTTTTTGTTTCTTTCTCCTTATTATTATTATTATTATTATTATTATTATTATTATTATTTCATTCATTTTTTTTAGATTTTTGTTACTCCCTCTTTGATTCTTGTTTTTGTTTTAACTTTGAATTAATGGGCTTTTATTTTTTATTTTTTATTTTTAATTCTGTTTTTGAGTCCCTTCTTCTTTGATTTTTCTTTGAGCTTATTAAACTTAAAAGACTTGTTTGATTTTTTATTTTTATTCTTTTTTATTAGTTTAATTTTATTATTATTTTTGGAAGACTGCCTGGACAAAATACGGTGTTCACAACTACTACTCATAATTTGAAGGACTCATTTAATAGAGGGTATAATTGGAATACTATAATTAATATACCAAATATTAGTGATTTATTTCTTATATTTTAGACCAAATCAAGCCCTAGAAAAGCCTCTTATATATGAGACCGGAGGGAGTATTAATCAATAATATAAATAATAAAATAGTTGATCCATTAAAAAAAAGTTGATAAAGTAAATTTTACTAATAATTTTTGTAAAAGTTTGTGTTTTCATCAAAATTGAAGTTGATACAAAAAATTAAAACGAAACAATTCTAAACAAATAACACAGTTAACTATCTGAATCCCATCTTAAGGATTTGAAGCAAAGTGGTTTTGCAAAATGACAAACAACAACTACATGTACTATTTGCTTTCAGTGATTCGATTGCTTAGACATATAAATGGAAGCATTATGTTAAAGGAAAATGGGAGGATGAGAGTGCTAAAAGAAGTAGATAATATCAGCAAAAGGCATTCCCCTAAACTTTCTTCCTTGATTGTTGATCTTCTTAAAAGATGCAACATTTGTAGCAATTGGCATAATGACAATGGGTGTTTCACTCTCTTTGTTTCTCTGCTCACGAGTGCCTATGGACTCTATAAGAGCAGCTTTAACTATAGCTATAAAGATTTTAATTCAGCATTTAGCATACAAGGTATATGATCATACATAGAGTGGAGTGAGCTATATATCAAGAATAATATCTTTGGTTTATTAAAAAAAAATGCTCATTATTTTGAGAGCTAGGTCAGACTTGACTCATTTTTAAGTGAGGCAGGCTTGTTTTAGAAAACATTACCAGGCCTAATTTTTTTGAAATTTTTATGTAAGCTTAACCTATTTTTAAATGAGCCTAACTTACAAATAGGTCTAGAAGGAACTATGTCTTTTTGCTAGAGAAATTCTTACATAGACTTAGTTACACCCAGCATACCACATCAATTATACATTTCTAATAGAATGGAACAAAATCACATAGTTGGCCCCTAACATAGCGCTTTATTTATGTGATAGTAGAAAAAATTTTTACTTACACTTGGTGTTCCATATCATATATACATTATGTAATAACATGAAGCCAAATCACATATTTTGGCATCACACAACATCCCATTCATGTAATATTACTATAGTGGTTCCCACATTTCATTATTCATTGAAGTGCTATCACATAAATGAAGTATTATGTGGAGTCCATACTTTAATACCCACTATAGCACTATCACATAAATGATATGTTGCATGGGGCCCAATTATGTGATTTGGCTTCATTTTAATAGATAATGTATAGACAATATGGTGCACTAGGTGTATGTAAGAATTTATCCTTTCTACTACAATAGTATACATAATTTGGGATGGTAGAAATTTAATAAGGTTAGACTCAAGATCTCCCACCCAACAAAACATTTGGGACAATTGTATTTCTTTGTGGAATGAATGGTAAAATGGAAAGTTCAATCTTTGATTTGAACCCTTATAAAGGGCTGCATTTTTGGACATGGTAGATGGCATTTCTAGTAGCCATGGCAAAGAAATTAGTTTGTTAACTTTGTAGAATGTATATCAAATGGAATCTATTACTGCCACTATTAGAGCTAAGTTCACAATAGACTTGATATACTTTGATATAATTCTATAAGGGCTTTTCTATGTAAGCTCTAATTTTTTATTGCTTGATTATTTTGAAATTTGTGTGATTGTCTTTAAATTTATGATTAATAATATTTTACAATAATATACAAATTTTGACCAACAATCAAAAAGTAAAAAATTCGAGAATCAAAATACTTAAATTCTCTATATCCTTTTTCATTCTAGAAGAAAATGCAGCAAAAAAAAAAAATTTGATATCATTATTGAGAACCCCTTGTCCTTTCTCATTTTGGTGTTATGTAGGATAATTTTAAAGTTAAAAGCCACCTAACACTTTAGATCCTATTTGGTTTGCAGCAATTGAGAGTATAAACAAGGAAAGGAAAAGGGAATGAGGCAAAATGCATGTTTGGTTAGAATTTTTTTCATTATATTTCCATTCATGAAGGATAGGCTATTACCATGTTTGATGGAATGAGGATTCCATCTCAAAATTGTTGGAATCTAGCCTAACGAAAGGGAATGAATTTTTATTAGACAAAAATGCCCTAAAATAATTTAATATTTCTTCTCCATTATTTATAATTCGCAAAATATTCTTAACAATTTAAAATATTATAAATGAATATTCTAAATATTTTTTACAAGTTAAAATTAAAAAATAAATATTTTAATTTTTTTTACTAAGACTATTGTGGTCATTTGTCTTATTCATTTCTATTCCTGCATTTATTTTATCTAATTTGTTAGCCAATTTTTAAAACTATTTTTTCTTCTTTAATTAATTTTGATTCCTTTAAGCAACATTAGATTCCTAAGGAATGTAATCATACTCTTTAACAAAATAAGATAAATAGAAAGTAAAAAAAGTAGGCAAGAGAAAGAATCACACAACCAATTTATACTAGTTCAAACCAAAATTTTATACTTTTAGTCTTCAAGTGCATTGTAAGAGATTTTTATTAAGTATGGATAATCACTAAAGATAAAAGTAACCCTACAAATTAGTACTTTTGCTTTTACAACCCCTCCCAAGGAAATCTAATAAGACTCAACTTATAGCTTTTACATTTTTTTTCTCTCCATATGATTTTCCACTCTTAAGGTTTTTTCACAAGAATATTAGAAAACTCTCTTCAAAGTTTTTCTACAAGATACCTATAAATTTATCCCTAGGTTTTCTCCAAAACACCTTAAAATTCAAGATAGAAGAAGAATAAGATTAAGCTTGTGAACTCTCTAGGGTTTCTCTCAAAATGAAAAGGTTAACTCACTTGTAATTATATGTTAAAGCAGAGCTAGAATATCTACAAAAGAAAATGATTAGTGTTCAGTTCTCTCTTCTTGTTTTCTTTTTTGAACAACCTTCAGTATATATTTTAGCTTTCAACTTGGTGACTGTTGACAGCAATTTTCTTAAATTATGCAAATATGCTCACTAATAAAAAATCTGTCTTGAATGTTCCATGTCACTTAGCAATGACTCTTTTCTATATCAAGTAGTCACTAAACATCCAAGTTATTTTCATATTCTATTTCTAAAAGTTAGCAAATTTGAAATAGTCCTCATCAATATGATTGTGTTTTAGCGTCCTTCAAGCAACAAATTTTTCATATATATCTTCCTTAAAATGTGGACTTGTCTTTTATACTCTTGATTTGAATTGTAACATTAAATGCACAAATTAATTCATTAGTGTAAGGTTAAAATAAGATATTATCATATAATTAACTTTACCTAAACAATATGACAATTTTCCTTAAATATTTTCATCAATGCACAAGATTAACTTAAAAACATTCCATATAAGGTTCCTAGGATTCTTTCCTTTTATGTGCACATTTGAAAATTTCCCTAATATGAAATTTCTAAAAATCATATTAAGTTTATGTAAAAGCTTTCCTTATAACACATTTAACTCCATTAATATCATATTTAAAATTACCATAATTATAATATTAAATATAGAATTCAATCCTTGGTAATTAAACATAAAATGTGATTAAGCCCATTAAAACATATTGATCCAATAACCTTTCAACCAAATTAACGTATTTTTTAAAAACACATAGTTAAGCATTTTAGATATAATTCAAAACCAAATGATCTAAAGCCTTTGATCTAATATTCTCCCCTTTTTTGACTATAGCAAATATGTGAAAATATGTGAATCAATAAATTTTGGAAAATATTCAAAGAATTTGAGAGTAAATAGTACTTCCCTTTCAAGATGAATTGTGGAGCATATTTGCTCCCTCTTAATAAGAGTATATATGAATTTAGCAAGAAAAAGCTTTTTATTACTTTGTGCTTCCTTAAAAACTTGTTACAACTAAGATATATACATTTT
Source organism: Erythrophleum ivorense (assembly GCA_026724425.1). Classification (NCBI taxonomy): domain Eukaryota; kingdom Viridiplantae; phylum Streptophyta; class Magnoliopsida; order Fabales; family Fabaceae; genus Erythrophleum; species Erythrophleum ivorense. The sequence continues at coordinate 75,645 of JAIUCV010000626.1, read as the reverse complement.
ATACAACATAAATTTTCATTCAATCTAATATTTCCCTCCCTTGCCATAAGCAAAAAGTGAAGACAATGAAGCATAAGATCAACATAGTATTATAATTAAAGCAAGTGTAAAAATAAGCAAGAGTAAACAACGACCATTAAAAGATTAGAAAAAAATAGCACAAAGTAGTAATAAAGTTTGGTGGTGTATCCCATTATTATAAGATTTTTAATCCCATATATTATGGCACTGGTCTAGCAACTAGTAGTTATTTAAGTTTTAAATATCATATACTATGCATAAAAAAGGGTAAAACATAGTATGCAAAATGTAAGATAGGTGATATTAGATGGAAAAAGGTGTAGGTGGATCTTGAGAGCTTGATGGTTTGGTGGGTAGTGGTCCAAGAGGTCTAGAAGCAAATAAAGCAATGGATAAAATCAACTTTTTCATTATGAAATCTTTGAAATCATTGAATGATTCTTTCATGAGTGTTAAGGTCAATGTTTTGAGTTTATTCACAATCTCTTTACATTCGTAAACTTAGATTTTAAGAGTTTAAGAAACCATTCAACATTATTTGATATTGATTCTAAAGAAATATCAGATGTTATTATGGGTTTAGCATTAGTTTCATATGTAAACATTCCCATGGGATCCATTTTTTGAAGTGATGTGATTGATTCATATACAAAGTTTTTTGAGTAGGTACTTAGATCATCAAATCAACCTTGTTCATTTGCAAATTGGAGCATAATTGAATTGAAATTACTCAGATCAATGAATTCTTCTTTTGTCAAATGTGTTTAGATCAACATAAAGATAGTTGGCTATGAGAGTGATAATCATCTTATAAGGGAGTTTATCACCTTCACCATTCAAAACAACTTACATGTGATTTAGAATGATGAATGACAAATTTAGACGAATAGCATAGATAGTATACCAAATGTAAAATACCTTTAGATATGTAGGAAAGCTAGATTTTGCAATACCAGGAATGACTAATTGGTTCATCATATGGAGCAACATTATAGTGTTTGCATTAATAGTGTGAATATCAATGGTAGTAATCCATTTTCCCATGATTTCTTCTAGAACTTCATTATGCATAAACTTGTCAAACTTAAATCGAAACATTGTTAAATAGTACTTAATAATGGCATTAAGGCATCTTATAATATTGGCTATGAAATCATAATCTATTGTAAACCTTCTTTCTCTTATCTTTTAAACCTAAGTAAAGATTCAGAGTTAAAGGTAAGATTAGCATAAAATTCACGAATCAAGCCCACCTTTTCAAATAGTGCAAAACATGAGAATCTTTTAAACATGAAAATGTCAAAATTTACCTTTTAGGTAATGAGTAGCTTTGATCTTAAAAAATGTTTTCATACCTTCCCTAGCTTCAAGGTCTTTGAAAATTTGTACTTTCTTTGACTTTTTTTCTTTTTTGAATTGACTCCATTGAACTTTCAAAACCAATTCTTTTGGTTGGTGTTTGGTATTCCATTATGGGAGATAGAAAATCAAAGATGGAGGCTGAAGTTTGAAGTAGTTTGGAGGTAAAAGGAAGATAATAATTTGTATTCAAAGAGCAATTGTATTGAGCAAGGGTTAAATACTTTGAATTAAGACTAGGCATTTATGGTGTATCGTGGATTTTTGAAGATATGCGTGTGGGATTTTCAAAAGTTTCAAAAATAATTTTCGTAATTAATGCCAATTTCATATATGTATGGTCAATGTTTAGACATTGAAGACTCCATCTAAATAGAATAAGAAACAATTTTATCTCTAAATTTAAGAACACACATAATAAAGTCAACTAGTCATGAACTTTGTTACTTCATATGCACGAAAGGAAATTCACAACTATATTTGTGTCATGCCTATTTTTCTTCTAATTTTATTAAATTTCTCTTCACCTAAGGGTTTAATAAATATATCAACTAGTTAATTTTCTGTTGAAATGTTTAACATTATATCACCTTTAGCTATATGATCTTTTAAGAAGTGGTGCCTGATTTCAATACGCTTGGTTCTTGAGTACTAAATTGAATTTTTAGATAGATTAATAGCACTTATTTTGTCACACTTAATAGGAACATGATCAAGAAATAGCCTAAAGTCTTATATCTATAGTTTTATCCATAATAGCTAAGCATAACAGCTTCTTCAACTGTGGATAATGCAATTGAGTTTTACTTTTTACTAAACCATGATACAAGGTAGTGTCCTATAAATTGACATGTACCATTTGTGCTTTTTCTATCAATTTTACAATCTCTAAAATTAGCATCACAATATCCAAAATCACAAGAATCATTTTTATGGAACTAGATTCCTAATTTTTAGGTTGTTAACAGATATTTGAATTTTTTTAAATGCAGATAAATGTGATTCCTTAGAATTAGACTTAAATCTAGCACATAAGTATATATTGAACATAATATTAGGTCTATTAGGATTTACAGAAATATCTTTCTTATTTTTATCAAGTTTGAGGAATGAGCTCATAGGAGTTTTACTTGGATTAAAGTTGTCCATTTCATTATTTTTTAACAATTCCTTCACATATTTAGTTTAACAAATAAAGATTCTTTTTTTTAATTATTTGATTTGTAGTCTAAGCAAAAAAGTTATCTCCCCTATCATTTTTATCTCAACTTTACTAGTCATAATTTAGAGAATTCCTTGCACAGAATCTCATTAATTGGTTTGAAAACAATATCATTTACTTATATTTGAATAATTAAAATATCATCCTTCAAATGCTTAACGAATAGTGTGGTGTCTATTTTACCTTTAGTGAAACCATTTTTTATTAGGAACTTTCTTATCCTTTCATATCATGCCCTATAAACTTGTTTTTAGTCATACAAAACCTTTTTCAATTTATACACATAATTAGGAAGATTATAGCTTTCAAAACTAGAAGGCTATTTCATATAAATCTCTTCATTTAGATATCCATTTAGAAACTATACTTTTCACATCTATTTGATATACTTTAAATCCTTTATAACATGCAAAAGTAAGTAAGATTCTTATAGACTATAATCTATCTACTAGTGTACATATTTTCTTAAAGTCTATACCTTCAATTTGATTATACACTTGTGCAACTAACCTTGCTTTGTTTCTCACCATATTACCTAATTCGTCAAGCTTATTTCTAAAAATCCACTTCATGCCTATGATAAATTGATCATCAAAATTAGGTACTAAAGTCCACACTTGATTCATTTCAAATCAATTGAGTTTCTCTTGCATAGCCATAATTCAGGAATTGCCTAACAAAACTTTATCAATGCTTTTAGGTTTAATCTATGACATGAAAGCCATATGTTTTATATCTTTGTATAAGGATATGGTTCTCCTTCCTTCATTTGAACTTCTAATAGTGAACTCATTTAGATATGATAAAGTGTCTTCATTTTATTTGAATTTTGTTTTTGTCAACTTCTTGTTGATTAGGAGAAATTTCTTTATCTTCTTTATGTTGCTCAGTAGAGAGTTTTGATGCTATATTAAGTTGCTATTCTGAACCTTTTTCAGCAATTATACTTTTAGGTTCTTAGTAATGGGATTCCTAAAACTTAGATTGTTTTATATGGACTTCTTCTTCATCATTAGGTCTACTTCCACTTAGTACAAAAAATGTTAAATTCATAAAAACCAACCTTGATAGATATTTCAATAGTCATTGATATTTTGTTATATACCTTATATACTTTGCTGGAATTTGAATAACCAATAAAAATTCCTTCATCAATTCTAGAATCAAATTCTTTCAAGTTTTTTTATTGTTATTATGAATAAAGTATTTACAACTAAAAGTATGAAAATAGTTAACATTGAGCTTCCTTCCCTTCCATAGCTTATAAGATTTTTTATTCAAGATAGGTCTTATGAAGCATATGTTCAAAATATAGTGGCAAGTATTAATTGCTTCTACCTAAAGATTCTTAAGAAGAGAATTTTCTAAAATAATTCTTTTAGCTATATCAATTAAAGTCTAATTTTTCCTTTTCACAAATCCATTCTATTGAGGAGTTTTTGGAGTAAAAAAATTGTAATTTATATCAAGTTTTTACAAAAATCTTTAAAATATTGATTTTCAAATTTCATCCCATGATCATTTCAAATGGAAGAAATTAAGTATCCTTTTTCATTTTGAACTTTAGCACAATAGCCTTAAAATTTTCAAAGCAATCATTCTTAGGAGCTAAGAAAAGACCCATTTAAATATAAATAAATTATCAATAATTATCAATTCATAAGATTTACCTTTAAGGCTTTAAGTTCTTTTTGGACCGAATAAATCCATGTGAGCCAATTGTAGTAGTTTTCTTGTTGAAATAAATTCCTTGGACAAGAATGATGACCTAGTTTGTTATCCCTTTTGACAAGCTTCACATATTTAATTCTTTTTATATTTGAGCTTAGGCGATCCAATCACATGATCTTTCAATGACAAGTTAAATATTAATTTCATGTTAACACATCATAACCTTTTATACCTAAGACAACTTTGATCATGCATCAATGCAAGACATGTTTGTGCAATAATATTATCAAGATATAGTGTGTATACATTATCATGCCTTCTTCCTTTAATTAGAATATTATTCATTCCTTTATCATATATAGTGCATGTGTAGGAATCAAATACTACCTTATGTCCTTTATCGCATAATTGATTATTGCTAATAAGATTATACTTAAGTCCATCAACAAAATAAATATTAGTGGTAATGGATGCATGTATACTTGTTATACTAGAACTCATTACTCTACCTATCTTGTTATCACCAAAGGTGACAGTACTAGATACCTTAAGAATGAAGGACAAAAAGTTTTTTTCTGTTTCCAATTATATGATGGGAACATCTAAAATCCAAGAACCATATGTCTTCTCCAATTTTAGACTTGAGGGAGACCTGTATGCATTATGTGAGAATTTAGGCACCCAAGGAAATTTGGGTCTTTACATGTTAACTTTAGATTTCTTATACACAAGAGTATTTTTAGGAATCCATTTTTAAACAACCCTTCTCAACTTTACTAGGCATTAATAAGACATGTGATTTCTTCTATTGTAAATATAACACATTCTGGGTGATATGGTATTTGAAGTTGTCACAAAAACAATCTTAGCTTGTTTTCCATCATCTCCATCATTATCATAACCAAAACCATTCTTCCCTAATGATCAATTTTGTGTTCCCAAAATTACCCTTAAGTTCTCATGACCTTTTATGAATTTTGCTAAGTCTTCATTTAGACTTGCAATTTTTTCTTTTTATTTTTAGATAAGAGTGATGGCATAGAATATTCTTCTTCAATCAATTTAATTTTTTTTCTTTTGATACTTCTTTTTCACTTTTAATTACACTAAAGCTTTTCAGAATTTTCATATGATCCCTTTTTAGCTCATTATATTCTAATAAAATTTTATTTGAATCTTCTATAACAACATCAAAAGCATGCAATAATTCATAATATGTAAAAGGAGTATTTGCAACTTCTTCTACCTAAATATCAATAGATTCCTCATTGGTCATAAGACAGAAGTTTTAGCTTCCTTTTCTTCAATTATGTTATTCTAGGAATTTGTTGCAGTAAAGAGACACATTTGCTGTTTCTTGCTCTTCTCATTCATTAGATTCATCATAATTCCACGATGAGTTAGGTACTATAGCCTTCTTCTTGTCACTTAAACTTGATTTGTTTGCTAATAGACAATCAGCTTTTATATGGCCTATCCTCTTACATCCATATCCTTTGAGAGTATATTTGGTTCCTTCCCACCTTGGTAAGCCTCCTCTTCTTTGATTATTTTGTCATCTTCTCTTATAAAAGCTATACATCCTTTTAGTTAAAAGTGCCATTTCTTTATCATTTGATTGATAAACAACAAGCTCATATTCATCATCTTAATGTAAAGTTCTTTGTGCAATGTTTTTCTCTTTCTTTAAGTTTTTAGTATTTATATTCAGATAGCTTCCTTCATAGGCAATCAAATTTCCCTAGAGCTCATCAAATATCATTCTTTCTAGCTTTTTGCTTTATTGAATGACTGCTACCTTTATAGTCCAAGGTTGTGTTAGATATTTAAGGACTTTCCAAATGAGGTTTTTATTTGGATAGCACTTTCCAAGAACATTTAGACCATTTCTAATATTTTTAAGTCCTCAAACATTTCTTCTATGCTTTTATCATCTCTCATTTTGAATAGCTTATATTTATGCAACAATATGTCAATCCTTGTATTTTTTACTTATATATTTTCTTCATATGTTATTTTTAATTTGTCCTACATTTCTTTTGTTGACTGACACTTTGAGAGATTTTTGAATCCTTTGACTGTACAACAGTTAAAATATAGTTAATAGCCTTTTAATTAATTTCATGCTATTTTTTTATCTTCCTCATTCCATTCAATTTGTAGCTTTTCAACCAACTTGTTGTCTTCTTTCTTCATAGGAATGAACAACCTATTTTCAATCACATCTTACACAACCCGTTTGGTATGAAGAAAGTTAGATATGGAAATGGAAAGGAAAAGGAAAAATGTGATTTTGTAGATATAAAATACCTATAATATCCCTATTTTAATGATTGAGTAATGATTAAATAATAATTAATAGATAGTATTAAATAATGATTGAATAATGATTAAAAGGGTAAAATTAACATTTCAACAAATTTTTCTTTTTTATTTCACTCTCCCTCGTGCTACCAAACATGCCGTAGTTTAGTTGATTCTATGAAGATTTTCATTATAATCTTCCAATACAAATAGTTTGCCTTGTCAAAGTATGATAATATGTCGATTGAGTGGCCTTTAGAACTAAAGAATTGACTTATATTCTAAATAGGGTCTTTTCTCTAAAAGGTTAGTCCTGCAAAATAAATACTATACTTTAATACTAATTGTTAGTCTAGAAATAATCCAAGAAGGGGGCTAAATTGGATTTTGAAAGTATTTTGCCTTCTTTAATTAATTTTGATTCCTTTAAGCACCATCAAGTTCTTAAGAACATGATCCTACTTTTTAACAAAATAAGATAAATAGAAAGTAAAAAGAGTAGGGAAGAGAGAGAATCACATAATCAATTTATGCTTATTTGGACCAAAATGTCCTATGTCCAGTTCCCATGTACACAATAAGAGATTTTTATTAAGTGTGGGTAATCACCAATGATACAAGTAACCTTACAAACACATGCAACGCTCTTGCTTTTACATCTTCCTTCAAGTCAACCTCATAGGGCTCATCTTATAGTTTTTGCACTTTTCTTCTTTCCACACAAATTCCCACTCCCTACGTTTTTCCATAAGAATCCTAAAAGACTCTTTCCAAGGCTTTTCTGCAAGAAACCTATAAACTTATCCCCAAGTTTTTTCCAAGACATCTAGAAATATAAGATAGAAGAAGAATAAGATTAAGCTCACAACTTTCTAGGGGTTCTCTCAAAGTGTAAAAGCTAGCTCATATAGAGCAATTACACATTAAAGCATAACTAGACTATTTTCAGAACAAATAATTAGCATTTTAGTTCTCTCTGTTTGTTTTCTTCTTTGAATGGCCTTCATTACATATCTTAGCTTTTAGCTTGGTGTTCATTGATAGTAACATTTTCAGATTTTACAGATATGCTCACTAATCAAGAATCTATCTTGAATGCTTCATATCACTTAGCAATGACTTTTTCAATTATTAAACATCCAAGCTATTGTTTTCATATTCTATTTCTAGAAGTCAACATATTTTGAAATGGTCTTTATCAACATGATTGCATTTATGATTCCTTCAAGAAACAAGTCTTCCATATATAGCTTCTTTAAAACATGAACTTGCTTTTTATATTCCTAATTTGAAGACGCATAGATTAATTCATTAATGTAAAGTCAAAATAAGATATTGTCATATAATTAACTTGACCTAAACAATATGACAATTTTCCTAAAATATTTTCATTAATGCACAAGATTAATTTAAAAACATTTCATATAGGGTTCCTAGGATTCTTTCTTTTTGTATGCACATTCAAAAACTTCCTTTGTATGAAATTTTCGAAAATCATATTAAGTTTACATAAAAACATTTCTTCTAACACATCTAATTTAATGAATTCATATGTGAAAACTTATCATAATTAAGATATTCAATATACAATTCAATCCTTGATAATTAAACATAAAATGCAATTAAACCGATTAAAATATATTGATCCAATAACCTTTTAGCCCAATTAAAATGTTTTTCAAAAACACAATCCAGCATGATAGACATAATTTAAACTAGAAAGCCGAAGCCTTTAATTTAATATGACTAATCAATAAAATGAAATAGCATTCTTATATCTTTTTATATCATATCAAATATAATTATGAGCCACAAATTTCTATTTCATCAAAACTTATTCCTATTCTCATTCTTATTTTCATTTCTATGAAAATTATTTCCTTAACCAAACATAGCATTAGAAATATCTCTCTTTCCTAGGTTCTTCAGTCTAGAAATGCTCATATTCTTGCCAAGACTGGGTATAACTTAGCTGACAGCCAAGTTTGGCTTGAGTGGGCACTTTCTGCCTTTCTAATGTACTCAACTTTTGGAATTCGCTTGATTTAATAAATTTGAATTCTTTGTATGATAAATAAATAAATAAAATCTAGCTGAAGTTAAATAAATAAAAAAATTATATGCATTCATTAAAATAAACACAAGATAAATTTTAGCCATTAGAATTTCGATGGGATATGATAAAAAGAGCTTGACTTTTCAACTGTTAAATCACCTTTAAAATTCATGTATTATAATAAAATATTACTTCAATATAAATTTAGAGACGATTTAACGAGCGTGTGTTACAATTTAGAGTTTGAATTCTCTATGAAACACTTCGACTTGGGATAAGATTGAAAAACATGGCGGGGACCACTTTTGTTGAAACAATGGAACATGATCCGAATATGTTAGGCCATAATGTCACATCAATTAGGACTTCTAACTAAATTACATGAAGATTTGAAAAAGTTATAACTAAGGATTTAAGATAAAAATATTTATATTAAAAAAATTAAAAATTAAAAATATTTTAAAAGATTCAAAAACAAAAAATTTAAATTGCACAAAAAAAATTATGATCTAAAATTTAAAATTAAAATTTTTATATTATCAAATCCTGTAAAATATTTTTAAAATTTAAAGTTTTTTAATATAAATATCTTTAAATTAAAACCCTCTATTATAATTTTTTCCTAAATGTTACTTCTGCCAAACATTGGATATGTTAGTGGATTATATCAGCGTCAATCCCTGCCAATAGCAATCTTAGCTATATTAAAAGACATTTGGAAGATGTTTTTACGCTTTGTTTGAATAGGAAGAAAATTAAAAGGAAGAAAAAACTAGAGGATAAAATAGGAGAGAAAATATATTTTCCCTTATTTGGATTGGAGAAAAAAATTAGAAGGAAGAGAAAAGTAAGTCCTACCAAAAAATTATCTCTCCAAATATGAAAAGATTTTAGAGAGAAAATTTTGTCTAATGTAATCCACTTTTTATCTTTTCAAATTACCCCTTTAGTACAAATACCTCATCTCTCTATTTTTACTTTTTCATCCCTGATAAACGGATCATATGGTTCTGGTTTCCATTCTTCCATTTTCACTCTTTCATTTTCTTTGTTAAATTACTTAATAAATTCATACTGATTTGTTTGCAAAATTCTTCTTTATATTTTGATAAATTGCTTATATCTCATAAATCAATTATTCTTACGCAAGGTGACATTTTGTTACTAAATATTTGATTTTTTTAAGGCAATTTCATTAGAATAATTAGTCATATATATTAATTTTTTTAATGTCAATTTAACGTTAGTTTCATATAAAATTAGTTAATTAATTAATTAATCCAAAACTAATAAAATTATTTAAAAAATATCTTTTATTTAAATTCAATAGAGTAATTAGTTATATGTATTAATTTTTTAAATGTTAGTTTAACTGTTAGAATTTTTGACTGCATTGCAATCAAAAACTGTTTTAACTGTAGTTTAGTCGAACAAGTTCCGATTACATTGCAGTTGAAATTTTTTTAAAGAATTATTTGAATTAATTTTTTTAATTTTAAGTGTGTGTTTTCTTGTAATAGGAATTTTTTTTACTTTATTCAAGAATAATTTTTTTTCTATTACTTGAACTTTTTTAAAAATTGGTTTCCACTATTTTTTATTTTATTATTTGGCTCATTTTTTTTAAAAAAATTGAAATGTGGTTTTTATAAATTTGTTTTCTTTTTGAAAATTCATTATTCTTATTTCTTTCTGAAAATATATATGTATAAATCCAAAATAGTTAATTTATATTTAAAATATAACTTCTTTTCTTTAAAATATCTCATTTATTGATAAAAGTTACTAATATTAGACAATAAAAGTATTATTTTTCTTATAAATTAATAAGTTTTCTTTTTTTAATGTTTTCTCTTCATCCATCCAAACATATGGAGAGAAAATATTTTTTCTTTACTTTTATTTTTCCTCTCTTTTCTCTTTACTTTTTTTTCTCTTCACTTTTCTCCTACTTCATCCAAATACAAGGTTAGTGAATCGCTACTTTATGAAACTCTTTCTTTATCCCTTCTTTTGTTTTTAATCATTCTGATAACTTTTCTCTCCTTTCGTAATACTGTTATTATCAATCTAAAAGCTAAACTGCATAAATATGAGGGCTCTACTTAGGTTAGACGATAATTCTCCAAAAAAAAGAAACCTTCTCATCACAGATTGACCTTTTCTTTGCATGATAAGATGCATTTTATAATTGCAGCTGATAAAAAATAAATCAATTTTGTCATTTGATGAGTTGTGGTTACATTTATGACCAATAACTTTTTTATTCTTACGATATCCTAAAAATCTCTAATAACTAGCAAATAATCAATTGATCCAACCTTTTTTTATTTATCCCCCTTGTAATATTTTTTATTATTTAATTGCATGATTTTTTATATACACATATATTGTGTATTTATATATTGTTATAATTCTACCAGTCTCTTCTAAAATTTTGCATAAATTACATCTCCAGACAAAGGCATCAATAGTTGTTCCTCATGGGCATTTTGGAATTAATTTTAAAAGTTACCATATTATATTTTGAATTAATTTTTAATGTTGCGTTTAGACATTTAAAAATATTTTGGGAAAATAAAGACAAAAAGAATATTAAAAGGAAAACATAATTAGATATTTTTATATCATAAATATGAGAGTGATAAAAATGGCATATTTCTGGGTTATTCTTTTGATTTTAAAAATGATCTATATAAAAATCCAAATAGTTAGTTGTTGTACACCTAGATCACCTAATCGGGAAAAGTATATTTCGTTATGACATAACACCTGCTATTTGGTCTAATTTATGTTCAAACTTTCGTGCATTTTGTAGAAAAAAAAATCAAAATTTTGCTAGATAAAATATTAGAAGATTAATTTAGATCACACTAGAGATCATGTTAGAATCTATGATTAGACTGAAGATTCAAGAGAAAGATGACAATAGCTAAAAAAAAAAAAAAAACAGTAAGGATATGTTACAATTCACAATAACCTAAAGAAGCAAAAGAGTTTGTTATTACAGTAAGGATAATCTATATGACAAGTCCTAACTAATATAAATAGGATAATTAACTTTAGATAAATTGTGAGTTAAGAGTCGTTTTTTGTATGAGTTTATGAATAGTTTAACTTATTACAATATATCTATAATATACAAACCTTATCAATTTAGACAATGCTAAATAAAAATGAATTATTTTGTATTATTTAAAATATCATTTGTTAACTAACCCAATAATTAATTAATATTAATCCATAAATTAATAATTTTTTTTAATAATCTACAACTTAAGGGCCCGTTTGGTAATTCTTATGTAAATGAATTACTTTTATATAACTTTTATACTATGTCCATTATACTTTTATAATAATTATTCAATAGTATTTCATAACTTTTTATTATTTTTTTAAAGTAGGGGCACAAATGTTATTTTATTCTTAAAATCAATTTTTTATTTCCTCCGTAATAGATTCCTTTTACATTTTATGTACCAAATAGGAACTTAGATATTATTATTTAATTATTAAATAAAACAAGAACAAATCAACATGATGTACTAAGAATATTAAACAATCAATATAAATTGTAACCAAAATTTTGAAATGAAATGGTAAATCAAGAACATTGAATGTGATAATGGAAATAATGCTATAAATAAATGCTAACAAAGTTCTATAATTGAATTAAATAAAATAGTGAATAATATATATATATATATATACACACACACAAATATCAAAATACGTCAAAGTGTTCTCGAAAAACACAACTCATACTCCCATTAAACCAAGGCATTAACTAAAAAAAAAATTTCATAGTAGCCAAGAGTAATCTAATTTTCAAAAGATTTTAATAGGTAAGTTTATGGTTAACAAATAAGTCATCACAATATTCAAAAAATTATATAATCTAAGTCTAAAACTCACAAATATTCTCATCAACAAATAGGAATTTAATAATAAAATTTAGTATGACTATAATTCTTATGATTTTGAAAGAAGCATATAGTAGAATTATTATTGTAACAAGATGGTTAAGATCCAAGACATGCATTCAACAATTTGCAGAACAAAAATGGATTCCTTGACCATGTAGCCTAAAAAATTGATGTGCTATATTTCACCTATTTATTTGACTTCAAATTTAGTTTCTTAATTAATGTTATGTAGTATCATGTTAAATTGTGTATTTTGATAAGGAGTTGGCTAAATGTGGAGAGAGAAAAAGTTAAGGCAAAAAAATAATGCATTCTAGTGTTGCACATAGCTTGGCCATTTGGTCTCACATAGGCCATGTCTTTGGGGAGCAGTGAAAATAATCTCAGGTAATGCATCACATAACATGGTGATGTGTGCAATAAGGAAGGTTTTAAGAAGCACAAATTTCTTTCCTTTTTGACATGTTGAGGGAATCTTTACGACAAAAAAAAAGGAAACCCTAATAGGAGGAATAAAAACAAGGAACAAAACAAGGCAACATGAAGCATGCAACCCACTTTGAACAAGTGATTTAGAAGCCGTCAATACCATTGAAGACATGAAGAACTATTCTATGAAGCTGTTGTGATTTTTGTTTTCTTATTATGTATTTTTTGATTCTTCTTATTCATCGTAAGTTCTCTTAGGATAGTCTTTAGTATTTGTACTTTGACCATGTGTAACTATACCTTTATTTGGAGTTTGGATGAATTTGATTAACTACTTTGATTAATCAAGAATGACTATGAATTAAATTTTACTAATATTAATCTATTGTCTTAGTTTCATTTTTCTTATGAATAACTGGTGTAATATCCTATGATTTGGTGATTTAAAATAGTTTGAAAGAATGGAATACATCATTTAAATGGGGTCACAGGCCTAAAGAAGGGTAGTACGAATAAAGAGAAACTGAAACTAGAACCATATGGTTCATGTAGGAGGACCCTAAAGTAAGATGAATTTAGGTAAACTAAGGCTAGAATGCTAGATAGAGCATCTAAAAATAAGGTTGGGAAACCATGGATGGCCTGAAATCAAAGTTGAAATAGCTGAACAAAATAAATTGGAAACACAGTGGCAAAATTGCAATTTTAGATAAAATTTTAAAAACTTAAAGAAAGTAGTTTTAAATGGTAAAATTAAACTCACTAAGGTTTTCAGAGGCCCAAAACACCATAGGAACCTTCAGAATAGTTAAAACCCTTCTGGTGTGTGATTTAGATCTTTGGTTAATCTAAATTTTAACAGGATTATTTTGAATTGTTTTGAATCCTATAAATTGAAATAAAATATTTTTAATAAACTAAAGGACATAATTCTATAATAGAAAAGGCTATTTTAAAAATAGGAATTAAAATGAGCTGAAACGGAGGCATTGAAATAGAGAGGCATAAGGGGCATTTTGAAAAATGTTATAAAACACCTTTATTCCCTTTGAATCAGACTAGCACGTCCCTTAGTCTCCCATAACTGACTTTGATCAGACCAAAAGAGCTTCCATGGTGGCATGAAGATGGAGGAAGAGCCAAGGGAAGGAAAAGCTTTATATAGGTAAGCAATGTGTAGATTTCATATATGATGTCCTTGTAAACTCTCTTCCACTCTTCCCCTTTTTTTTTTCCATGGTTTTGATTTCTTAAAAGATGGAGGTTTAGGTTGAACATGTAATACCCAGTTATCCTAAAAAGGCTTGAAATTGATCAGTTATAAAAGGAAGTCCCATAAATGGAAAGAATTGATATAACACCCAGTTTACTGAAAAAAGGCCAAAAATGTGATAATTACAAAGGAAGTCTCCTAAATTAAGGGGATAGCAGTCAAATGAAATTAGAATAATAATTTAAACCCCTTAAAAATGAGGATTTGAGATGCCTAGAAACCCGAGCCAAATGAACTAGGAAATTTTTTGAAAGAATGTTAGGGTACTTTTGTAATTTCTAAAAATTTTGAAAAACTCATAGGAGGATTTTTTTTAAATGAAAAATTTGAGCTTTTTAGAATTCTTAGAGGCCCTGAAAATCATGGGAACCCTCAGAATAGTTGAAACCCCTCCGGTGAGTGATTTTAGCTGTCAATTGACTGAAACTTTGACTGAATAGTTCGGAATAGTTTTAAATCAAAATTGGATGAAACCAAAGGCAATTTATAAGTTAGAGGACCTAAATATTATGATGAAAAAGATGGATTTTGAAAGGAGTTGAAATGAGACCAAATAAAGAAACTATGGTTTAGGGACTAAAAGTGAAAAAGTTACATAACTTTACCTTTTAGGGTCTTATAACACGTTCAGCTTCAGCCAATTCCTCTCCACTGACACATGTTGGTCTGGATAGATTTGGAGAGGGCTCCATGAAATGCATAAGAGGAAGGAAGAGCAACCAAGTGAAAGAGTAAGATTTTTAAGGTTTTTTATGCTCTTTGCTTTCCTAAACTTATTTCCCTTTTTCTCCTATCTTTTTCTATGGTTTGATTATTTATTTTGGTGTTGGTTTGTGGTTGGGGTAGTGGAGGGAGGAGGAGATTTGAAAGAACTCATGGGAGCATGAAATAGAGCTTTTGAAAAGCTAGCAAATGAGGTAAGAAACCATGGACTTTTCTTGCTCCATCTTGTTTTTTATTCTTAGTCAGTTTGGATCAGACCTAACCCACTTAAAGGAAGATAATTTCTAACCTTAACAAGAGAGAAACAAGTATTTGAGAGTGTGAAAATTAAGAATAGTCCATTAGAATCAAATGGGAAGCAATGTGCAACACTCGATTTTTGTAAAAATGACAGAAATAGGTCAAATATAAAAGAGAGTCCTCTAAAATGAATCCTTTGAGGTCAAATAAAATTAAGATAAAATTCTAAATATTAGAAAACAAGGATTCAAGACTTAAGGTGCCCAGAAACCAGAGCTGGAAGGGCTAAAGAAAATCCTGATAAAATGTAATGGCATTTTTATAATTTTAGGAAATTTTAAAAAAACTCAAAGAAGGGATCTTTAAAATGGAAATATTGAGTTTTTTAAGGCTCTCAAAGGCCTTAAAAACTATAGAAACCCCTAGCATAGTTAAAATTCCTTCGGTTTACTTTCTAGAATGTCGATAAACCCAAACCTTGACCTTTTCGTTTTGGAAGGTTTTATACCCGATTTGAGTGATTCTAAAGGCTATTTAGAGGTTAGAGAACCTAAATTTTATGATGGAAAAGACAATTTTTAAAAAGGAGTTGAAATGGGCCTAAAATGAAAAAGCTAAGCATGAGGGACAAAATTGGCATTTTGAAAAGTTTCTTAAGAATCCCTAGCTATATATAGGTGGTGCCCCACTTCTCCCTCACATTTGGCTGACCTAAATTTTGTCTAAGACCAGGGAGAAGTTCAACAAAAAGTGGTTCACAAGAGGGAGTTTCAAGGGAGGAGAAAAACCTAGGAAAAGGTATGGAAAATTAAAGAATTTCTTGCTCCTTCCTTCCTTGAACTTGTTTTCCTTCTTCTCCTCTTTCTTTCCATCATTTTGGTGTATGGTTTGGATCTATTTTGAGCCATGTTCAGAGGGGAGAATTTTGAAATTTCAAGAAGGAGTGAAAGCAAGGGAGAAAGCTCTTGAAAAGGCTAAGGAATCAAGGTATTTCCATGGCTTCCTTATTTTTTCTTGCTCTTCCATAGCTAGTTTCGACCTTATATAGAACAAGCAAGAGGGAGGAAAATATGACCTAAACCAAACATGAAACCTAGGCTTTTAAGGGTGAGGAACAAGTAGATGCAAAGAAATTCTAAAAAGAACCATTAGTTTTCAAGTTCCCAAAACCTAGGGTTTTTTTGCACCATAGTTGAAGCTTTCTAATGGTATTTCTAATTGTCTAAGAGTATATATGGGTTCTTTAGATGCCTAGAAAGCCTCACATATATCACTTCCTTTAAGGAAACAAAGCTAACTCCATGGCTCCTTAAATGAGCCTGTGTTTCGACCTAGACAAGAAGAGGTACTTCGGGAGAGTTTTAAATTTTTCTAAGGGTAGAAAGGAACTAAATATATAAAAGAACATCAATTGAAGGCTTAAAAAAAATTTAGAAGCCTTGGTTTGGGTGATAGAAGTGTAAGCTCCATAATAAGACCTAAAGAAAAAACTTGTGTCTAGGCTCTTGGGAGTGAGTTTGTGATGACTCCAAGACGCTTAAATGGAGTCAAGAGACCTAGGTGGAAGGAGAGAATGGAGCCAAGACCTTGAATTCTAGCACTTGCTTCATAAGGTTATGGAACTATTATGTAACCATAGCATAAAGTGAGCTTCAATAGAGAGTGTGTGATTGCTAGAACTTGTTTCCATGATGTAATTGTGTCCTATTTGATGTGTTTAGGCCAAGAGACTAAAGCTCCATCGCATTGCAAGTGTGTGGCCGAAAAGGAGGAAGAATAGCTAAGGAAAAAGTGTGTGAATCTTGCTTTAAGGTAACTTTCTAACCTTTTTCACATGCATAGCTTGGTTGTTTTCCTATCATTGAGTGCTTGTGTGTATGTTTGAGTCATGAGAAATGTTTCTAGCCTATGCTACATGTTATAGTACCATTATATTTCTTGAAATGTGTTTATGGTTGCTTATATGGCTTGCTTGGGTTTAGTGATGCTAAAAGTCCCTTAGCCATGGTGAGGATGAGTCAAAAGCCCCTAGAGATGGGTGAGACAAAGTCAAAAGTCTTAATAAGAGTGAGGTTTAGTCAAAAGTTCCTTGAAAGTGGGTAAGACAAATCCAAAAGTCCTAAGAAAGATGGGTGAGACTAAACCAATGCCCTTGAGAGCTTATGTTTGCTATATATTAGTTGATGTGCCAAAGAAAATGATTTATACATGTTCACTAGTTGCTTGAATATCATGCATGCATTCTTTGACTTGTTTATACATCCATTATGTATGTTTGAAAGGGTTAGAGCTATTGGAATTCTTTGAATCTCACTTTTCCCCTACACATGTCTAACCATGTCTAAGTGAGCTAAGTAAACAAGAAAATGGAGGCTAACAAGCATGAGAAGCAAGATTATGACAACAAGATAGAGAAATGTCTTGTTTACTTGTATTTTGATGTCAAACTATGTACCCATGAGATGTCTCTATGATGGAAGCCCTTGAGCATGCTTTAATATATGTACAAATAGTGTATGTACCAATATAGAAGCTAAATGAATGAGAATGTGAGATTTAGCCACTCCTTGCCATTATGTAACTTGATGTTCTTGTGTATATACGGATGTGGCAAGGTGAGATTGAGCTCCATGGTGATTTGCATCAATTGGCATGTTTTTAATGTATGGTGTTTATACTTTTAAACTTGTGTAAGTGGTTGTGGAAAGCCAAAAGGATCATTTGGTGCCTAGAGATGCCATTTGAGACTTCACAATTGACCAAATGGTGTACTGTACCAAAGTCTAACTAAATGATGGAATTTTTTCATGAAATTTGGCCAGCAAGTAGACATCATCTAGATCTTTTCATAAAGCCAAAGATCACTCAATTTGGAGCTCTTGATAATTTATTATAATTTTTTAAAATTGGCCAAATTATGCAGAGATGGTATAGTTACTGTTCATTTGGTCAGTTGCTTCTCTATGCACGCATGGGCCAAATGAAGTCCAATGCTCATAAAATTTTATAGACATAAGCTAGACACCATAAGCTTTCCATTTCTATTGAGATAACCTCATTTAGAGTTCTATAGAGGGATATATGAATTTTTGAAGTTGCATGATAGTGCCAGTTACACAACCTGACCTATGTTACTATTCCATCAATTTTCGATAGCTTAAAGCTACTGCATTGGTCTAGACTTATTTTTATTAAAAGTAAACTTCTATAAATTTTCAGAATGGTATGATTTACTTGATTTTGATTTTTCTAGAATTAGTTATAAATTTTCAAAATTTGCATCAGAAAACTGAATTCTGAACCCATGAGCAAACCATGGAATTTGTGTGATGTAGCTTCAAAACCCAAAGTGAATGAGATCAAATAGGATGATTATGACTTGTATGGATGTGCTATGACTAGAAAATGATGTGGATGAGTTCACATGGTCCATGGAACATAAAATGAGGAAATGATATCTTACGTGATGAAAATAATACCATTAAATATATTGTCTTTTTCATGGAAATATTTGTTCCTTTATACATATGTGCTCCATTTCATATGAAATACATTGAGATGGATAATGAGACCATGGTAAAATAGCTGAGACATTAGGTATTATACAATGAAATTCAAGATTGAGGATCTTGTGGTTTTAAGACAAATGCTTAAATATGATTTTTCTTAGAGATATTTTAGCTTATCTAAGAGCTTGTATGAGTCCATTAGACCTCTAGGAAGATTTTTTAGAACCATTCCCTTAAAGAAAAAGCAAGCAACTCCATGGGCTCCTTTTATGTACATATCTTGGCCCCAAGGGAGTTGGAACACCTAGGGAGAGTTTTTTTTCATTCTTAGGTCATCAAAGCTTATATATAAATTATGGATGCTAGAGGAACCAATGGATTAAGTTTAGAAAGCTTAGTTTGAGAGTTGAGGTTTTAGGTCCCAATTTAGGCATAATGAGGTAACCTAGACTTTGACTTCCTAGAATGAGTTTGAGAGGACTTCAATGAGTTTATATGGAGCCATATGGTCTAGCAAGAATGAAATTGGGAGAAAAGAGCATGATTTTAAGTGGTTGCTTCATTGTGTCATATATGGACCATAATAGTGATTTAAGACCAAGTGAGCTAGCTAGTTTAGAGTTTTATGAGTTAGAATTGGTGCCAAGGATTGATTTAAGTCTCATTTGATGTGTTTAGGCTAACAGAATCAAGATCTCCTTAATTGTGTATGTTTGGTCGAGAAGAGGAAGTAAAGTGCAAAAGGGAAACCTTGTGTTTCCTAGTCTAAGGTAGCTTTCTAACCTTTCTCACATGCATTCCTTGATTTTTTGCTTGTCTTGGATTGCTTGTATGTATATTTAAATTATGAGATTTATTTATAGCCATTGATTTAGTGTTTTAGTACCATGATGTGATTTGTGAACTTATTTTGATGTGAAATGCTTGAGTGGGTTTGGTGATGCCAAAAGTCTCTTGAGATGAGTGAGGAATAGCCAAAAGTCTCTAAGAGTGGGTGAGACAAGGCCAAAAGTCTCAAGAAAGAGTGAGGACAAGGCAAAAGTCCTTAAAAATGGGTGAGGCAAATCCAAAAGTCCAAAGAATTTGGATGAGGTTGAACCAACAACCTTAAAGCTTATATTTGAATTGTATGAACTTGTATGACATGGAAAAATGGCTACGCATGTTTTCTAGAAGGTTTTAGGGTAAGCTTGTATTCTTTGACTTAAAAATGCATCATATATTATGTTTGAAAGGGTAAAAGAGCTATTGAGATTCTTTAAATCTCACTCTTTCCCCCATATATTTATTTTTGCCTAGGTAAAGCTTAAGGACCAAGTGGAAGAGGCAATTTGGCTTAAGGTGGAAAGATTGACATTAGAATAGGAATTTTTAGTACTTGGATGTCAAGAGTTTTGAACAAGAGTAGTATGTATGATGTAAATGGTTGAACATATGTAAAAACATGTATTTATGATGAATGAAAGAATTTTAGAACCAATTGTATATGCCTATTTTTGACATCCACATGCTTAATTAAGCACTTGTAGCTTTGTATGTGAGAGCAAATGAGGAAGTGGTTTTGAGATGCATGAGTAATTGGACCTCTTGGACAAGTTTTGTATGTTGTTTTAAACCATACTCAATGCTCAAGAGGTCATGGTTAGGGTAGGAGAGTATTTAAGTTGAATTTGACCCCATTTGGTGCCTAAAAAGTCAATTTTTGTACCCTATACCCCAAGCTAACCAAATGAGCGAATTTAAGGTTGAAATTTGGCATGAATATAGGTCTCATCTAGAGCTTTTTGCTAAGCTAAGAACCACATTATTTGGAGCTCTAGAGAATTAATTAAGAATTTTCAAAGTTGGGACAATTATGTAGATTTGGTCTAGTTACTGTTTATATGGTCAGTCTATATTTCTATGTCATACAAGGCTTAAACGAAATCTAATGCTTATGAACTTTTACAGACACAAACTAGACATGATAGGATTTTTGTAGCAATTGAGAGAACCTAAATTGGAGCTCTGTAGAGGGAGAACCAAATTTTTAAAGTTGTGGTTAGTATTAGGATGTAGTTAGACCTTTGGTGTTGTTCTATTATTTTTTGTGGTTTAGATGGTGCTTTCTTGGCCTAGAACTATTTTTAACCATTAGTTAACATTTAGAGCTTTCCAAAGAGCTATCATATTCTTGATTTTGATTTTTTTAGAATTAGTTATGATTTTTCAAAATTCATATCTGTAAATTATCTCTGCAACCCGAGAGCAAAAATGTAGATCCATGAGAAATGGGTCTTGATCCGTGTTGTAGGCCTCAAATTGTGTTGTTTCTGATTTTTTTGGATATGGTATGGATGAAAATGATTTGAGGTAAATTTAAATGACTCATATGGGCAAAATTGAACAATTTTGGCATCCATACACTTGATTTCCGTTGTTAAAGTATGCAAGTTCCATGTAAATGAGTATGTAATGCTTTGAATATTATAGTATGGGGCGTATGAATTTATGGTATTACAATTGAGGCAAAAAAAAATGATCTAGATATGAAAAAAATGAAAGTACAAGGCCAAAAATGCCGAAAAACCAAAGTTAGAATAGTTGAATAAAATTTGGTAAAAAGGCAGTGACATTTTTGTAAATTCGGGCAACTTTTAGAAAACTCAAAGGAGGAATTTTTAAATAGAAAAATTAAGTTTCTTGGGATTCTCAGAGACCCTAAAAACTATAGGAATCCCTAAAATGGTCAAAATTTCTTCAATTTGTATTTTAGAATGTCAGTTAACTAAAACTATGACTGATTCTTTTAGGATGGTTTTAAATTTAATTTGGGTGAAACCAAAGAATTTTATGAATTAGAAGGCCTAAATTTCATAATGGAGAAGACAATTTTCAAAAAGAGTTGAAATGAACCTAAATAGAAGAGACCAAGATGAGGGACTAAATTGTAGTTTTGAAAAAAGTGTTAAATAAGCCCCCTTGCTTTTTATTTACACACCCCACATCCTCCTTCTCCCTTGAATGACCTAATTTTGCTCCAAAATAAAAGGGAGACTGGCTTGAGGAGATGCACTAAGGAAGAGCAAAGGAGGGAGAAAACATAGCAAAAAGAGTAAGAATTTCATGGATTTTCATGTCTTCTCCTTCACCAATCTTCTTCTTCTCTTTCTTCTCTTATCTCCCATGGTTTTTGTAACACCACATTTATGTAGCCTTTTTTGTTCATATCTTAGCTTCCTTCCCTTGGCATAGCAATTCTCAAAGGAAAAATTCAATTAAAATAATAGATTATTTCACATTGTGTAATATTTAAATTTTTCGTTTCGCATTCCGTGGACTATATTAACTCACCCATATCATCCTCCAATTAAAATAAATTCATACAACCCAAAACCATCATCAACTGTTCCATAAAACCCAATTTTGGAACATACATACACAAAATCATCAAATCAGTCTCGAGTTGCTATGCCAAATTTCTGGTGCAAACTTTGAAAATTCATAATTATATTCTAGAAAAATCAAAATTAAGCACACTATACCATTATAAAAAGCTACAGATGTTAACTCTAGGCTAAAAATAAGTCAAGACCAAAATGGAAAACTTTTAGCTATTGAAAATTAATGAAATAGCAACAAAGATATTGCTGTATTACTAGTACTGACTTTAAAATTAAAAAAATTCATATCTCTCTACTCAGACCTCCAAATGAAGTGATCTTAGTGGCCATGGAAAGATTATTATATATAATTTATGCTTGTAAAATTTTATGAGCATTGGATACCATTTGGCCCTTAAATGACACAGGAGAAGAAACTAACTATATGAATAGTAACCATATCAGTTTAGCAATTTTTTTGGCAACTTTGAAAATTTATAATTAATTCTTTAGAGCTCCAAATAATCTCATCTTTAGCTTTCCAAAAATTTTAGATAAGATCTATATGCATGACAAATTTTATGGAAAAATTCACCCATTTGGTTAGTTTGTGACATGGGTTGTAAGATAACACTTTTATGCCTTTTTAAAGGTCATGAATGGTTCATTTTGGGTTCTAGCTTTTCTAGGATCACTTGAGCATGTGGGAAAGCATAAAAATAGCCTATTAAACATGTCCCAAAGGTCTAAAAACCTAGATCTCACAAATTCACTCTCCCACTTGATGATATACACAAGGAATATACATGCATCATTTTGCATTTTCATGTCAAAATCATACATTATCATTCATATGGATCTAATTCTCATACATACACCATATATCCATACATTTACAGATGTTCAAGGGCTTATACAACATATACATCATTAGGTTACATCTTTTGACAACAAAATACTTACAAAAACAACTACTTAACAAATTCCTTGCCAATCTCCTTGCATTTAAGAATGGTGGCTCCCATTTCTTGGCTCACTTGGTCCACCTAGACATGTTAGGTAATGGGGAGGAAAGAGTGAGATTCTAGGAATCCCCATAGCCCTTCTCCCTTTCAAACACACATAATAGATGCAATTTCAAGTCTAAACATACATGCATGACTATCTTGAAATTCGTAAACATACATAGAACATTTTCTTCATTCAAGAAGTCACATATAACATACAAAATTTGTCAAGAAAATGGTTTAGCCTCACATATTTTCAAGGGGCTTTTAACTAAACCTCACTCTTCTAGAGACTTTTAGCTTTGTCTCATCCATTCATAGGGACTTTTGGCTTATCCTCACTCTAGTTAAGGGACTTTTGGCATCACTAAGCTCATATAAACTAAAACATATTCATAAAGCATCTTTCAAACACATAAATAAGGTATCATGATACTGTGGCATGTAAATATACAACTAGAAACATGTTTCATAGCTTAAACATATACGCACCACGTTCAAAGATAAGAAAACACCCAAACATGTATGAGAGAAATGAGGGAGAGCTACCTTGTATGCAAGAACACACTTTTCTCTTTGGACTTTCTTCCTTTCCTTTAGCCACACACCCATAAAGAGGTCGAGTTTGATTCCTTTGGCCCAAACACAATTTGATGGAATCTAATTTCACTCTGAAACAATCTTTAATGCTACACACACTCTAGAAAAACTTTGGCACTCATATGGTTCAATTATGGTTCCATGAAGCACTTATTGAAAGCAATACCAAGAATTCATTATCTTGGCTCCATTCTTTCCTTTTGTCTATGGCCCTTGGCTCCATTTAGATTCCTTGGAGCCTTCACACAATTAATTTGAGGAGCCTAGCTATATGTTACTTCCTTAAGTTACAATATGGAGCCTATAGCTCCATCTCATTATCCATGACTTCTAAAATTTTTCTAAGGCTTCTTCTCATATTCTCGTATCATATATAATGCAAATCTAAGCTTGGAAGAAATTAAAAACACTCCTTAGATGCTTCCCCTCTTCTTGGCTGAGACATGATTTCCAAATTCACCCATGGAAGTTGTTTTGCTTTCTTTGATGGGAGATGCATGTGGTACGCTTCTTTGATGTCTTAGGGACTTATACAAACTTTTAAACATCTTAAATTATGGCTAGAAACTTTCCTACAAATCAAAGTGCAACTAAAACCCTAGGTTATGCATCTTGCAAATTCATGGTTCTTTCTTATTCATTTTACATATTCTTGTTTCCCATACTTTAAATCATATGTTTCACTTTTGGTTTGGTTCAAATTTAATCTCCCCTTGGCTATCCTAGGAGTGGCAGAACCATATATGTATAGAAACAAGAAGAAGTAAGCATGGAAAGTAATGGTTTCTACCTTGATTCAAGCTTTTTCCAATAGCCTTTTCCTTTACTTTAGCTCTCCTCTTGAAATTCAAACTTCTCCCCTATGGTCTGAGCTTAAAACAAAACCAAATAACTCAATATGACTATAGGAAGAAGGAGGAGAAGGAGGAAAATAAGTTTACTAAAGGGAAGACTAAGAAATTCCATGAAATTCATACCTTTTGCTTGGCTTTTTCTTCTCCTTTTTTCCCTTCTCTTGTGCACATCTCTCCCTTGGTCTGACTCTCTATTTTGGGCAGTAAGAAGGTCAACTAACATGAGGAAGGAGTGGGATGCATCACTTAAATAAAAAGGGATTAAAAATTGTTTCAAGAAATTCCCATTGCGTCCCGCTCCTTGGCATTTTCGTTTTAGGTTCATTTTAACTCTTTTTTGAGAACTATCTTTTTTCTCATAAAATTGACATTCTCAATCTTATTAAATGCTTTTGGAATTACTCAATTTGGAGCTAAAATCTTCCCAAATAAAAGAGTCAAAGTTTGGGTCAACCGTCATTAGAAAATGTACATAAGAGGAGTTTTAACTGTCCCGGGGCTTTCTATGATTTTTAGAGTCTCTAAGAACCCCGGAGAGCTTAAATTTTCCATTTAAAAAGCCCTCCTATGAGTATTCTTAAAATTATCCAAAATTATGAAAATACCATTTCATTTTGTAACTATTTCATTAAATTCTGCCTGGTCATTTTGGCTCCGGTTTCAGGGTATCTCTGCCCTCCTATTTTCATTATTTGATGTGTAGATTATTATCCAAATTTTTCTGGACCTTAACTCTTCTGTTTCAGAGGACTTGCTTTTAGAACGTATTTATTTTTGTCATTTTTATGAACTTGAACATTACAATTTTGGTGACTAATTTGGTACTGATTTAAGGCAAGTGTAGTAAGGAGAAAGTTAGAATTGGAAGGAGAAGCTAGAAGTACTTGAAAGCTCATTGAAAAAGCTTTGAAATAAGGTAACAACCATCGCCTTTTGTTGCTTCCTCTTGCTTGCTCTCTTCTTGGTAGGTTTGACCACACCTAGGCCCACTCGATAGGGAATGAATTTAAGCTTAAACAAGGTAAAGACAAGGGTTTTCAAGCATGGGAAATAAGAATATACAATTAGATTTTAAAGAAAAGCAATAGAAATCAAGTTATGTGACTTAGGGTTTTTGTTGCACCTAGCTATTTTTGAAGCTTTCTAAGGATAATCTAGCCCATATAAGAGTATGTATGAGTTCTTAACATATCTAGGAAGCTTCACAAGTGCCATTTTTCTAAGAAAAATTAACAAACTCCATAGGGCTTCACCTCGCTATATGTCTCAGCCAAGCATACTTCAAGCACCTAGGGAGAGTTTTAATTAATTTTAAGGATAGGAATGGCCTAGATATGATTAATAAACATCAAGGGAAACATTGGTTTGAATTTAGAAACCATGGTTTGTGAGATGGACGTATAGGTTCCTTTTTAAGACATAAAAAAGCAACTTAAGTTTAGCCTCTTTGAATTGCATTTTTGATGATTCCAAGGAGTCTAAATGGAATCAAGAGACCTAGATGGAATGAGAAAGTGTAGCCAATATCATGAATTCTAGAGGTTGTTTCATTATGCACTTATATGGCACCATAATGATATCATAAGATCAAGTAAGCTTATTAGAGTTTGTGTGAAGCTAAAACTTACTCCAATAATGTAATTGTGTCTCATTTGATGTGTCTAGGCCAAGTGAATCAAGCTTCTCCTAGTTGTGGGTGTGAGGTCGAGAAGGGGATGAAATAACCAAGGAAGAAAAGTTGAGTTTTTGACATAAGGTAGCTCTTTAACCTTTCTCACATGCATTTCTTAGATATTTAATTATCTTTAGATGCTTGTGTATATGTTCGAACTATAAGATATATCTAGAGTTTTGATTTAGTAATTTGGTACCATTGTGCTTCTTAAATGGAATTTGAATGCAAAATGGCTTGAATGGGTGTGATTGTACCAAAAGTTCCCAAGGATGGGTGAGACAAAGCCAAAAGTCTCAAGATAGAGTGAGGCTAAGTTAAAAGTCCCTAAAATGGGTGAGGAAAATCTAAACATCCTAAAGAAAGTGGGTGAGGCTAGACCAACATCCTTTAGAGCCTACGTTTGACATGTATGAGTTTCTATAATATAAGGATATGTTTATGTATGATTACAAGAAGTGTTTATGACATGCTTGAATTCTTTGACATGAGAATATGCCATATATGTATGTTTGAAAAGGTAAAAGAGCTATTTGGATTCTTTGAATCTCGCTCTTCCCCACATTATGTCTAACTATGTTTAGGTGAACTTCAAGGAGCAAGGATTACAAGTCAAGGAGTTTGAATCATGAGACTTTAACAATAAGATAGGATTTTGGGTAATGTAATATCAAAGCATGTATGTATATGTAAACACCATATTTTGTCCAGAAAAACTCTAAAAAATATAATAATAATGAAATTAATTTAGCAAAAAATATAAAAAAATGAAGAAAGTAAAAAAAAAAGAGGATAGGACTCATTTTCCTCCAAATTTCTGAAGCTCAATAATTCAACATAAAAAAAAGGAAATAGAATTAAAAAAAAAGGGGGGTATAGGACTCATTTTCCTCCAAATTTCTGAAGCCCAATAATTCAACATAAAAAAAAAAGAATTCAAAACAAAAAACAAGGGTACAGGACTCATTTTCCTCCAGATTTCTGAAGCCCAATAATTAAACATTAAAAAAAAAGAAAGAGAATTGAAAAACATAAAAAGATGAAATCTTAAGGAACTGAAAAAAAAGAGAAAACAAAAAAAGAAGATTTCTTAATAAAGATGAGAAAACAAAAAAGAGAAAAGGCAACCTAATAAAATGGGCCAAGAAAGAAACTTGGATGGGCTTACCTAACCCAGCCCAGATCCATTCAGGGCAAACCCTACCCGTTTCATTAATCTACTGGCGCCCCTTCTGAGCCACACACTCACGCACGCCCAAAAGGGAGAAAAGGAAAACACAGAGACCAAACAGGACGGGGAGAGACAGCGTGATAGAGACCATACGGGACAGAGAAGATAAAAGCAATGACAGGTTTCAAGAAAAGGGAAATGCACAGAGCTGAACATGAAAGGAAACACAGAAGCAGCATCCATAGACGTAAGAAGCATTGAGAACGAACAGAGAGCCAAGGAATCAGAGGAAGAGATAAAAGGAAGAAGACCGAGAGACACAAGGAAAAAAAGGAGGAGATTAGAGAGGATTTTCTGATTTCGGATCGAGGGAGCCTTCGGATGGAGGGATTTGAGAGGAAGGGCATTTAGGTTTTAGAGAAAGAGGGGACCAGAATAGAAAAAAAATCAGAAATGGAAGAGGAGGAGATGGTGAGAAAAAAAAAGAGATGAGTGGGTGCTGAAAAAAAAAAAAACAAGAGGAGCAGAGGATTTGGGGAAAAGGGAACATTGGAGAGGATTTCGAATTAGGGAGATAAAAAAAAAGAGAATTGAGAGGAGGGGATCCGAGAGGATTTTGACCTAGGATTTGGCTTCAGACTGAAGGATTTTTTTTGTTTTTTTGGATTGGAAAAGGGAATAAAAATTGAAAAAAAAAGTGAGAGAGCAATGAAGGGAAAGTAACCGAAATCTGGAGAAGAAATTTGACGGGGTGGTTACCATGGTCCAGAGGAGAAGCTTGTAGATTTAGGGGACAAATCGATCGGAGGTTTCATCTCTGGCTAGGGAAAGGAAGCTCAGGATTTTCAAACTGAATGCAGAAGGTGGATGTATTCTGAAAGGTATATTTCTTCCATCTGTTGGCTTGCATAGTCCTAGTTCTTATTCTTATTTTAGTTGAAAAATCATTTTGGATCGATAATCTGTTTTTAGGATGTTACGATGTAATGAGAACCCGGGGTGTCCTCAATATGAGGAATGTTAAATGTTGACTGATGGTTTGTGCATATCATTTGGAAAGTGTCGAATAAGTTTAATTGAAAGAAGTTCCCAAAGCTTCTTGCATATTCTCTGCTTGCTCAAGTATTTTCTTGCTGGAAGAGTAGTGTCAATATATAGGATTCACTTAGGGGGTGTGCATTTTGTTTCTTCAGTTTTAGTATTGAATCTATGAAGCCATATGTGCCTTCTGTTTGTGGGTGCTGAATTTCAGGGATGGTTTCATCTTATTGCTTTCTGGGATATTGCTGATCTGGATTAAAGACTTAAGACTCGTACTGTTTATATTATTTGATATGCTTGACTAGCATAGTACGAGGAACCACATTCCTTGAGTTTATGAGATCATGCGGGCGTTCTATCTTAGATGTTGATAGTTCAATTTTTTTTATTATTTTATTATTTTTGAGTTAGTCAAATTCGCATCCCTCTTAGTGGTATAGTGAAGGTCAAGTTAACTTTAGGGAATTCTGGTAGATATATGAATTTGTATATAATTTCATGTTGGCATTCCTTTCGATTAAGACAAACTGCTATATTCCTGACTGAGTATGTGGATCTCATGCGAATTCAAGCTTTGGGGAGGTTTTATATATATATATACATTAATGGTGTACAGTTCATAAGGAGATACCGTGCTTTTTTTTTTTACCTTCCCTTGTGAGATTGATGGCATGATGACTCATGACTGAGTGAGGATGTATGTTAGTGAAGCTACATTAAGGAATTCAGCGGTTGTTCAGGAGGGAAACTTCGATATTTTATTTCACCTTTTTATTATTAATTATTTATGAACCCTGAACTCTTTCTAATTCATGCTTTTCTTTTGTTGCACCTGCACCATTGGCCATGAAAATTACCAGGGAGAACGCACGTGAAATCCTTGGACGAATGATTATAAAGAAAGAAGAAGGAGCTTCATCAGTGATGGAGGCAACTTAGGATTAGGTTCAAAACAGCATAGCAATGTGTTCGAAAAAACAAACATCTGGGGAGGCAAATATTTCTGGTTTTATGTCCTATCCTCAGTTGTAAATATTATATTAAGTATGTCATGTGGCTGGACACAAGCACACACAATCAAAACAAATGCCGCAAGCTCGTGAATACTTTTTGTTTTAATTTTATTCTATTTTCCTTTTTTAGAATTTTCATGTGGGATTGTTTTGTCCCCTTGGACATGTAGGGTTATCAGAGGAACCATGCGAGACAATAAGACTCTTTGGTGCTTACTAGATCTTTTTATTAGCGGGTTTCAATGGGCCATGTGTGATTGTTTAAAAAAAAAAAGAATCTAAAAAAAAGGAAGAAACTTTCAAATTTAGTTCCTAATAGAATACAAATTTTAGGTAAGTTTTTGATTCTAGGTTCCCATGGCTTACATCAAATTAATTTTGGTTTCAAGAAAGTGTAATGAAAAAATACACAAAAAAAAAAGTCAATGCATTTCTAGATTAGGTTTAAATCTTTTTTAAAACACAAGAAAAAAAAAACCAAAAAAATGAGAAGAAAATAAAAGAAATAAGATTATTTGAATTTTCACAAATTAAAACATATAAATCAGTTTCAAACTTATTTTAAAAAAAAAAAACTCTGAAATGATCTTTATTCTTTCTCTCTCTTTTCAACCAAGACAAAAAAAAAAACACAACACAAAAACAAAAATTAAATTTAAAAAAAGAAGAAGAAAGAGGCTAAAAAGAAAGAAACCAAGAGCTAAAACTAAAATAAAAACTAAAAAAAAAAAACAAAACAAAATCAATCAAAAATTAAAAATCAAATAAAAGCTAAACAAAAATAACAAAAAAACACAAAGAAACAAACACATCCATTCTCGCTCGAACTACGTGGACTTTGATATCTCTGAAGGGTATGTAGGCCCTAGGCTTTTTATCTTAGGTCAAATCCGCCCTTGTAAATAAAATTTTCTGTTCAATTTTTATTTTCTTAATTTCTTTTCTTTTATTTTGTTTTCTAATTTTGTTTCTTTAATTTCTTTCTTCCTTTTTAATTTTATTTCTTTTATTCCTATTTCTTGTTTTGCATATAATTTGTTAGGGAGAATCAAAATAAATTAAGGGCCATGGTGATTTTGCATAACTAACTTAGGGTAACCGTTCTTAGTAATGGGTATTGTGGGGTGCCTAATACCTTCCCCACTCACAATCGACTCCCGAATCTATTTTCTGGTTCGTAGACTATTTTTCTTATTCTCCAAACTAAAAAGATTTTTTCCAAAAGTTTTGCATTTTTAAAAAATTAAAATTTTAGTGGCGACTCTACTTCTACTTCATTTTAATTTCGATTTCGATTTGGCGCCATATTGTCACATTTCGGGTGTGACAGTATATGATGTTTATGAGATTTAAATTATGGAGCATGTATAAAGGTATGTAATTATCATGTATAAATGGGATTTGGAGCCAAATGTATGCTTATGTGAGAGTTTGACATCCTTATGCCTTAATGCACTTATGTATAATGACAATTAGGGGCATGGTTTTGAGATTATGATGTTTTGAACCATTTAAAAAGTTGTAATATGCTGCATTTATGCTTTGAGACGTGTTCAAGTGGTTATGGAATGGCTAGAAGGTCATTTGATACCATTTGGCCTCATTATGGTTGCAAAATGTGACATAATCTTGAGCTGAATCCTAAGCTGACCAAATGGATGATTTGATGCATGAAATTTGGCATAAATATAGGTCTCATCTAGAACAAAGCCAAAGAGCACTATTTTTGAAGCTCTAGAGAATTTATTATGAATTTTTAAAATTGGCTAAATTATGCATAATTGCCTCAGTTACTATTCATATGATCAGTTTGTCTTTCTGTATCATTTAGGGGCCAAATGAAATACAATACTCATGAAATTTTACAAGTATATAAATGACATTATAAGCTTTTTAGATGCACCAAGTTTGCATGAAAAGAAATTGTATAGAGAGAGTTATAAATGTTTGAAGTTAGAGGTTTGGTGATGCCAGAATACTATAGTAGCCTCTAATATGCAATAGATTTCATAACTCAAATGAACTCATATGCCCTTGAAATTTTCACAAAAATTAGTTCTCATCTTGAGTTTTCTATCACCACTGAGAGCACCTCATTTGGAGCTCTGTAGAGGGAGATATAAAATTTTGAATTTCTAGTTCAATTGTAGGATGCCACCCATACTAGTATTATTATTCCACTGAATTTTGTGTGGCAAACCTAGTTATTTTAATATGAAGTTTTTATGGTAATTAAAGAACATCTTGAGATTTCTAAAAAGCTATAGCATGTATGATTTTGATTTTCTTAGAATTAATTATGATTTTTCAAAGTTCATGTTAGATCATGAAAGTTAAAGAAAATTGCAAAGTGTATGTGATTTTGATATGTATGCTTTGAATATGACTTTTGGCCTTTGAATTGTATTAGTTCTAATTGAACAAATATGTTAAGGTTGGAAAATAAATTTGGTAAGCTCATATGGTCCATTAAGCCAAGAATACATTAGTTTGGCTTTTAATGTTGGTTATTTCCACTACTAAAAGTGTGAAACTCATGAAAATGGATATAATTTGATACTTTTAGCTAGTTTTAACATGAAATAGATTCTAGCTATGTATGGTGTTACAGAACTCATGGAGGAAAGATCTCCTAAAATAGAACTAAATACACCATCATAATCTCCATGGAAAGCTTTTTCAAATGGTATATGACATGGTATGAAAACTTGCTTCTCTTTGTTCCTCCATGGGCTTCCATATTTGGCCAACATAAGGAGGCTTTAGAGGAGAATTAATTCTGACCTAAACATGGTAGTTTAAGAGGTTTAGGAACATGGAGAATTAGATGGAATCAAGAGAAACAACTAAGAACTTATGACTTGTAAGATATGAAATTTAGGACTTTGATTGCACCTTAGGGAGTTTGAGACTTTGTAAGGGTATCTTAAGCCATGTGAAATTCTAATTAAGCTAAGAAGGAGGTATGGAACCTTCATATGTGTCAATCTATCTAAGAGTGAAACAAAACTTTATGGAACACTAGCCTTGAGCATAGGTTCGGCCTTGAAAAGAATTGGGTTCCTTGGGAAAGTTTTCAATGATTCTAAAGTTATGTATGGTCTAAATATGAATTATAAACACTAAAAGAACCAATAGTTTGAATTTAGAAGTCTTATTTTGAAAGGTGAAAAACTTAGGGTTCAATTAGGCCTAAAGAAGCAACCTAGTGCCAAGCTTCTTAAATTATGCATATGATGGCTCTAATGAGTCTTATTAGAGCCATAAGGCCCATACTAAGTGAGAATTTAGAGCCAAGAAATTAAATTATAGAAGTTAATTTATTAGGAGCCATATGTGTGTTTAAGACTCTAACTTGCATGCATAAGGTAAAATGGAAATAAGAATGGTTCCATTGATTGTTTTGTGCTCTATTTTATGTGTCTAGGCCAAACAAATGAGAGTATATTCAAGAATGACCATAGAACCATAGAATTAAGAGAAGAGACTAAAGGGAAATAATGGAAATTCATGTAGCAAGATAGCTTTTCCTTCATTTTTATGTGTATGAATGGTTTTCTTGAATTTCTTGGTTGCTTGTATGTATTGTGTGTTATTTAATGACCTATTAATTGATTGGATATGTTATGTTGTTGCATGACATTACATTGCATGTGAGAATGGAATTAGCTCTTAAATAGGTGAGGCTATGCCAAAAGTCTTTGGAATAGGTGGGATGAGGTTAAAAGTCCTTATATGAGGGTGAGACTAGACCAAAAGTCCCAATTATGAGTGGGGTTAGGTCAAAAGTCTATAAAGGTGGGTAAGGTTAAATCAAAAGTCTTTATTGGGTGAGGTTAAGCCAAAAGTCCTTAGAGCTTAGTTTTGCTTTTGAAAGAGTTATGGGATCCCTATAACATCAATTATGATTTTGTCATGGTTGTATGACATTCATACTTGTTTCCATGTTCTTGGGTGAATCATATATATGTGTTTGAATGTTGGATCAACTATTGAGATTCTTGAAATCTCATTCTTTCCCCATTTTCTACTAACCCTGTCTAAGTGGCCTTCAAGGAAGCAAAAATGAAGAGTAAAATACATAAGGAGGGTAGCATTGACAATAATCATTGATTTATAGCATATAATTGTATTTATGATTGTGTATACATGTATCTTGATGTATGATTATTCTAACATACTCGACGTATAAACCATTTATGGTTGCCAAGATGCAATATTATGTAATATGACCCTTTGAGTTATTGATTATGGATGTGAAAACTGACAAGTGAAAGGGTTATTTTGAGATATATGGTATTTGACACATTATGAACTAGTCATACATGCTTCATTTTAAAATTTGCCCAAATGGTTACATTGCATGTATGGCTCATTTTGGACTTTTGGTACCCTTAAACCAGAATTTTATGAGCCATAAGTTGTCCATGAACCAAAAGTGGGTCAAATGAACAAATTTTGGATTGAGATTTGGTAGGCAATTAGGGCATAACTAGAACTTTCCACAAAACAAAAATCACAATTTTTAGAGTTTTATAGAATATTTTATAAATTTCTGAATTTGCCTATTTTTCTATAAAATTTTTTTATGCACTGTTCATATAGTCTAGCTTCTATTTTAGTGGGTTTTAGGGGAATAAATGAACTTTTTTTAACCTAAAATTTTTGTAGTAGCTAGTTCACGCTATTAGCTTTTTGTGGTTACTGAGTTTGTATAAATCAGAGTTGTATAGCCCAAGTTACAATTTTTCAAAGTTTGGCCCCTAATATGTGATAAAATAGAGAAATTGTGCATAAAATGTAACCCCCAGATTTTTGGCTTCTTTTTGTGATGTCTCAAGTATAACAAACCTGTTTGGCATAAATTTGGGTAATGGAATGATGAAAATTAATATTTGTACACAATTTGACTATTTGAGGCTTTAATAACAATAAACTCCACTGCTAAAGCTTTAATAATGATAATTTTTGCTGTCGTAAGTATGAAATGAACAAATTGTTGCTAAAAAAGGAATGTAATATGAAATTTATGTATAACTTATACTGGTGTGACAACTACCCATTATTTACATGTTTGATATATTGTATGATAAAATGAGAGGTGAAGTATAATATCATATCATTGAGACAATAAACTTAAGACAGGTGTTTGATACAAATATAGACACTCTTATATGACTTGTAAGGTTCATGCATACTAAGCCACTACATTATCATTTATACTAGATTCCAAAGATCTTAAAGGGTTTATGTTAATTCTTGTGGTCATGAAAGTAAACATAAGGTTAATATAAATAAGTTTGTTTTGTCTTGACAAAGAATAACATATGCATCGGGGAATCAAGTCATTAATAAGTAAGAGTCCATTTTACATGCTCATTGTTAGTCAATCATAGGAATGCAATTGATGAAATCTAAACTCTAGAGCTTTTCATAATTGATTGGGTCAAATTATTTTGCCTTAGCATATTTACAATTAATTTCTTAGTTGATATTTAGGTTAATTCAAGTTAATTCATTTCTCTAAATATTAAGAATAATTATAATTTTGGTAGTTAGCATTTCTTCCTTATAGGATGATATCTGATTCTTTTCTATATTACTTGTTCAATTGTACCTTGCAGATTTTTCACAAGATGTTTTGGTGCCATTGTCAAAGAAGGAAAATTGTTAATATAATCACAAATTGTTGTCTTTATTAATTTAGAATTTTTTATTTATTTAAAGTTAATTGTCTAATTTATTTTTCTAGAGCTCAAGGTCTATGAGATGTTCTCAAAGCTTTAAATCCTTGGAATTTGATCTAAAACTAGAGTGAATGTTTTATGCTTGAAGAAGGTAAAAAGAAAGATAACAAATAGCACAAGTAGAGACTCCCAAGCAAGAAGTGATGGCCGCACCTAATAATGCTAAACTAGTGCATGATTTTGCTATGCCAAACATATAAGGGATCCATACTAGTATTACTAGCTTTAGCCATTTAACTTTGAGATCAAATTTGACATTATTTAGATAGTTCAACATAATGAGTTTGGGAGAGGGGTTATTTGTAACACCATATATTTATACATCTCAATTTATGTAATTGAAGGCATCTACCATGGTTTTATCACATATGCACTTGCAAGGCAATGGAGAGCGAACAAATGGTAACCAAAATTGTCTAACTCTTAGTATATGAGTTATTTAATTCTTCCTCAACTCAAATATATTCCTAACATATCATAGCAACTCAGATGCATCATAAAATCTAACAAGAAACATGAATTTCAAGCTTTTCCTAACGATTTTCAACAATCATTCTCGGGTTCCAAAACCAAGTTTCTGTCATTAACTTTAAAAATTCATAATAAATTATAAAAAATATTGAAACCTAACAAATTATAGCTTTTCTAGAAAGCCTTGAATGTTAAATTCTTGTTAAAAATTGTTCTAGGCCATGAAAATAGCATTTAGGCCATGATTAACAATAGGAAAGTAATGTAGGTTCGGCTGTCTTGGAGTTCTGAGATAGTTTATTGATATGAACTTCAAATATTCATAACTAATTCCACACAAATCCAATTTGGGAAAACTATACCAATTTGGAAAGCTACAGATGTTTACTTTAAAAGAAAAATAATTATAGACCAAGAAAATAACAATAAGCTGTCAAAAATTGATGGAACAATACTTGAACTTGGTTGGTGCTACTAGTATTGATAGGGAATTTCAAAAAATCATTTCTCTCTTTACAAACCTCCAAATGAGGTGCTTTTAGTTACTACAGGTTACTATAAATGTTTAGTTTCTCAATGTAAAAATTTTAGAACCATTTGACTCATTTGGCCCTTCGTTGATACAAAACCAATTCTGACCAAATGAACAGTGCACATACCAAAACCAACTTCTAATATGAACTTTAAAAAATCTTAATAAATTTTATAGAGCCCTAAATGATTCAATTCTTAGACCAATAAAAATATCTATATGAGATCTATATGTATGCAAAATATCAGCCTCAAATTTGCTCATTTGGTCAGGTTGGGGTTCAACTCACAAAATGGGTTATTTTTTGTCCTAAAATGGTTCAATTACGTGCCAAAGCGTCTTTCCCTTGAACCAAGACCACTTGGGCACGTCCAAAAGCACCATAACACCCTGAATATGCATGCTAACTAATTCAAAAGCCATGGAGTGCAAATTCACTTCCTAGCTCTAACTCATACCTAAGGTTCCATACTTTCTATTAGGCATCTAACAATCATTTTTGCATAAATGTGTTCAAATGACTATTCTAATATTACATTCATCATATATATATATATATCCATTTTTACACTTATCTAGCCATAAGATTCATATACATAGGTTCATCTTGCCATACACACATCCATACTCACATATAAAGGCTACCAAGTGGCAAACTTACACATTTCCACTCACATAAGTGCAAAGGGGGTTCATACATAATTCATATACATTATATAAGCTATCCATGAGTTTACATTACAATTACATAGCTTGGGTATATCATTTGACTACAAAGTACATTTCAAAACCTATATCTATACATCTAATCCACTAATCATGCACTCTCGAGGGTTGGCTTTCGTTTCTTGCTCCGTTCAACTCACCTAGCATTGTTAGAGAGGAATGAGATTCAAGGGAATCTCAATAGCTCTAAATCCCTTTCACACATACATATAACATGTTCATGCATATCAAAAAATGTAAGTATGTCATGTAATGTTCTTAAATGATGCATAGCCATAGATTTTCATATCATACAAAAACAAATAACACATTATGGACTCAAGAGAGTAATGACTTGGCCTCACCCACAATCTTGGGACTTTTGGATTTGCCTCACCTGTATCTCAGGACTTTTGACTCGACCTTACTCTTTCTTGAGGCTTTTGACCTTGTCTTAGCCTCTCTTAGGGACTTTTGGCCTTATCACCCTTATTCAAGTCATTTCACATAACTTTGCAAATGTAAATCAAGTCATGGTTTTAAAACATTCATTTAATAGCTACAAACAATTTCCAAATATCAAGTGTAATATCTGGTTCTCTGAAAATGAGAGAAAATGCAAGAAACGTAACATACGGTTTCTTCGTCAATGAATGAAATTCATAGGATACAAAAGTAAGTCCTCTGAAATGACTTAGTTACGGTCTTAAAAAATTTAAGAAGCATTCTAAACTCTTAAAAATGAGAATCCTAGGCTCAGATGGAAAGAAAAATGGAGCTAGAATGAAAAAATGAATGAGAGGTCTGTCGCGCAACCCTCAAAATAAAACTAGGTTGATAAAATATGTAGCTAATGGCACAATGTAGGTCATCTCCCTTAGAATTGGAGTTCAATGTTTAATTAAGTTTTCCAAATATTAAAAGACTCTAAAAATTCCTAAATTAGGGGGGTTTGATTTACTTAAACTATTTAAAATAAAATTGAATTAAAATTTTTAATTGCTATCTAATTATATGAATTATGGTTGAAAATAGGCTTGTGACTAGTTTTGGATTCGTCCCTTGGTATCCACTATCCTTATCCTAATCTAATTGTGATTAATTCTGGTCTAAAAGTCCCTAATTGTGTTCATAACAAATTATCTTGGGTAACCACTCAAGATTCAAGAGATTAACGATCTAATGTTGAATTGAAACCTCAACTCCACATTAAATTGTCAATTCTTGTTCTAAGATCAATGAACACCCAATTTAATTGATTAACTGATTAATTAGCTTCTGAATCATCATCCTAAAATGTTTAATTAACTAACTAAATATTAAGGAATCCTCAAATTAAACATTCAAACAAATAATCTCACTCATGTATTTTATCGAACACCTTCGAAGCACACATGGGAAATTAGATAATATTGAAATTAATCAATGTCTAATCAAATCAATTAATCAACAAAAAGACTTCCTAATTAGTGTCTAACCAGCCACTAATTACAATTACACAAATTTCCTATCAAATATAACTTAACCAAGATAATATATGGAAGAGAAAAGGTGTAGGAAAATAAAGAAATCCTTAGCCAAAAAATCTATGTTCATCCATGGATTCAAGCTTCTCTAAGAGTTTCCTCCTAGCTAGCCTCAAGATGGATTAGAGCTTCATTGAATGGTGGATGGATGGAAGATGGAATGGAGGTGATGGATGAATGGGTGGATGAAGGAGTCGGGCGAATGAATGGATTATATGGAATGGATATATATAGGCGAGGGTTTCCAAAATTATAGAGGTGTGAATGTGCTAGACTGTGTGCATGGATGAGGGCGTGAATGAATCAATTTGTTCGAATCCCTTCCTTATTAAAAGTCACGTGCCCAGCCTTTTATTTTCGTGTGTATTATGCTTGGAGCTGCATGGATGTGTGTATGAGAGTGGGCCCCATTGTGAATATAATAGTCCACTTGCTTCCTTTAAACTCCACGTGCTCAGCTGCTGTTCACTTTGTTTTCACGTTATTCCCTTTTCTCCCATGCAGCTCCCACTCTCCCTCGTTGTGCAGCAGCTCGTTCTGCTCCTTGCTTACAAGCTTCTTCATTCTACTTCTTCTCCTATCTTAGCTGCTGCCTCTGCATTCATGGCCTTTCTTAATCACGTGCTATCCTTGTTCAGAAGTTTCACTTCCTCTTTCTTAAACCAGAAACTCGAAAACAGAGGCTTCTTTGGCATGTTTGTTCTCTTAACTTCATCTCAGCTCATGCATCCAGCCCAGCTCCTTTTCAGTGTCACTTCTTTTGCGTCTTACTCCTTTGCCCAGTCTAGCGTTTGTCTCTCGATGCAGTCCAGAAGATAAAAGAAGCAGCAGCCCTCCACTTCTCCAATTGCTTTTCTCCATGTTGGCTGCTGTTCTTCCATGTCGTCTTTCTATTTATTCTTCCTTCATTTTGCAGCTCCTTGCTCGTGTTTCTCGCCTCAACTCCAGCCCACTTACTGCTCAGCTTCTTCACGTGGTTCAAGCTTCTTCAACTCTTCCTTGTGAGCTTCTTGCTTCTTTCTCCAACTTCATTGCATGTGTGTGTTGTTCTTTTTCCTTCACCAAGTGCAGCTTGATGATCCAGCATCTTCATGCGTTTCATCGATCTCTGCTCAGCTATCGTGTAGCTTCCACATACAACCCGTGGCTTGTACGTGTTTTTGCATGTATTTTTCTTCTTATACCACGTAGCTTCTTCGTTTATTCTGTAGCTTTCCCACTCATGTTGCTCCTTCTTATTTCTGCTTCTCTTCGTGTTTCTTAAACAGAGGCTGCTTCCTCTTCATTTTCTCCATGCAAGCTTCTTGTTTCAGCTGCTACATTCTCTAACTCATTCCACGTGCAAATGCTCTTCTCCAGCCTAGCTCGTGTTCTTTGTTTGTTTGCTTTGTTCTCAGCTAGCTCGAAGCTTCTCTTCTTCATGATTCTTCATTCCCATATTCTACCACTTCTTCTCCACGTTGCTTGTCTTAAAATCTGCATATGCTTCTTCATTCCCACGTTATCTTCACTCTTCCCATAGATCCTCTTGTAAATTTTCCTCTCAACTTGTACACATGAAGCTTTCATTTCTCCTTCAATTCAATTTCCATTCAAGCTCCAATTTTTCATTGAAAATCTGCACAAAAAAAAGGAATGGAGAGGATGAAATAGAAATATTCATAAAATTCATTTAAAAGGATTTATGCATTAAAATTCCACAATTTTGCAAATAAATTCCTAGAATATAGAAATGGCTTCTAAAACAAAATCTTACCTAATTAAAGTCTTAAAGCCATATTTTATTATTAAAATGCCTATATTTAGGAGAATAAAATAGATAGAAATATATGTTTATCAATGAATTTGAATGAAAAGTTGAAGAAACGTAAAGGCATTTTTGTCATTTTGAGCAAATTTTGGAATTCACACAGGAGGTCTTTCTAAATGAAAGTTTTGAGTTCTCCAAGGTTCTCAGAGGCCCTGAAAATCATAGGATGCCTCGGGACCGTTAGAACCCCTCCGGTAGATGTTTTCTAATGTCGGTTGACTTAAACTTTGACTAATTTGTTCGGAAAGGTTTTCGCTCTAATTTGAGTGATTCTAAAGGAATTTTATTAAATTGAGAACCTAAATTTCATAATGGAAAAGACGATTCTAAAAAAGGAGCTAAAAAGAGTTAGAATAAAAAATATCAAGAACGAAGGGCAAAATTGAAATTTTTAAGAAAGTGAAAGCTTTTTGAACATTCTTTAAGTTTCTTATTTCTTCTCCCCCTTCATTTGCACAACTTATTCTGCCCAAATACTAGAGAAAACACTAACTCTCTTAGGCGCACCATGGAGGAGGAGAAAAAGCAAGAAAAAGGTAAAGAATTTCATAGATTTTCATGCTCTTTCTTCTTCCAAACTTGTTCCTCTCCTCTTAAGCTTTCTTTCCTATGGTTTTATTGAAGTTTTTGGATCTATTTTGAGGGAAGAATAGAGGGAAAAAGTCAGATTTGAAGAGAGGAGGCCAAGGAAAGTGAGAATCAAGCAAGAAAACAAGGAAAAGCAATGTAAAATCTCCATCCTATGGTAGCTACTCTTTCCCCCTTCTTCTCCCTATTTCGCCCTACATATGTAGCTGCAAGAGGGCTTGAATTTTGGGTAGAACCAAGGGTAAATTCTATGAATTTAAGGGAGGAGAATAATAATATGCAAAGAAATCCAAGTAAAAGCCATTGATTTTCAAGATAGCAAACCTAAAGTTTCATAAGCCCTCTTGAAAGTCTGATTTGATGCAATTGTTCCTAGGCCTAAATGAATATTTGGATGAGCTCTTGAGATCCCTAGAAGGCTCCTCATATGCATCTTCCATCAAGAAAAGGAAGTAAACTCACTTGGTGTTTAAATAGTGCATAGTTTCAGCCTAGGCTAGATGAAGCACCAAGGGGTAGTTTTAATTTGTTCCAAGCTTATTTTTACATCATGTATGATGGAAGAGTACCAGAGGAACTCTTGGAAAAATTTTAGAAACCATAAAAAGTGAGATGACCTTATATGTTCCATAATATGGCTTAAAGAAGCAACACCTAGCTAGGCTCCTTGATTTGATTGTGTGATGACTTCAAGAGGTTTAAATGGAGTCAAAAATCATAAATAGATGGAGAAAATGGAGCCAAGATGATGTTTTCCAAAGGTTTCTTCATTAAGTACATTATGGAACCATAAAAGAGCCTTATGAGTCACCTAATGTTTCTAGTGATTGTGTGGCCTTAGAATTTGATTCAAGAGTATAATTAGCTTTCATATGATGTGTTTAAGCCAAGAGAAATGATCTCCACCTTCTTGGGTGTGTGAGGTCAAGGGAGAAAATTCAAGACTTAAGAAAAAGTGTGTAAATACAAGCAAGGTAGTTCTCCCCACCTTCTTTCATGCATGAATGTGTGCTTACATTGTCTTTGAATGTGTGTATATATGTTTTGAGCTATGAAAAATATTTTAACACGAGCTTTTGTTCCATGGTACCATGATGATGATTTATGCATTCAAATGATATTTTATATATTTGTTTTAGTTTGCTTGAGTGTGGAGAAGCCAAGAACCCTCTAGCCATGGTAAGGATGAGCTAAAAACCTTTGAAGTTAGTTTAGATAAAGTAAAGAGTCTCCCAAAAGTGAGGTTAACTCCCAAGAGTAAAGTTAAGTCAAAAACCTCTTAAAGAAAATGGGTGAGGCAAGTCCAAAATCCACAAGTGAATAGGTGAGACTAATAACCCACTTGGCAAGCCTATATATGCTATGTATGACTTGTTCATATGCTAAGAATGTTTCTTGAATGCTCACATATGTTTATATGCCCATGCATGCATTTTCAAGACTTGTATGACATACTTTATGTGTGATTGAAAGGGAGATAAACTAATGGGATTCTTTGAATCTCATTCCCTCCTCTTCAATGTTCTATACTAGGTAGATCAAGTGGACAAGGTAATAGGAGCCAACAAATTGGAAGATAAGAGAATGACAACATATTACATAGATTTTTCTTATTTATGGCCATATGAATGGCAAAGTAGCTTTGTATATATTATTTTTGAGATATAAGCTCATGTGTGAATGTAAAATGATATATGACTCTTGTATAAACTATATGTGGTATGAAATCAATAGAAATGGAAATATTGGCTTCTTGATGGCTTGGTGTATTAGTGTATTAATGGAAGTGGAATGGGTAAATTAAGATGCATGAGGTTTGGAATCACTTGGGCATTTTATACAAGTCATATTTATACTTTTAAATTTGCCCAAGAGGTGCCAAACATCAAAGGAGGCCATTTGGACACATTTGGTATTTTATATGGAGCAAAATTGACCATATTAGTGAGCTATATTACTTTTTGTCCAAATGACCTTTTCTTGGTCTGAAATTTGGCATGCATTTAAAGCTTGTTGAGAGTTTTTTAGGATGCTAAAGTGCATAATTTTTGAAAGTCTATGGAATATTTGATGAATTTTCAAATTTGAGATTTTTTTTAGTTTTGGTTCAGTGCACTGTTCATTCTGGTTCGAAATGAAACTCCATCACTCATGGATCAAATGATATCCAATTGCCACGAAATTTTACAGGGAGAAACTAGACCTTCCCAATGACTTGTGCCAATTAGAACCACCTCATTTAGATGTTTAGAGAGGGAGATATAAATTTTTTAAGTTTCTATTCAGTATCAGGCGTCCAGTCAGACCTGTGTTACTGTTTGATTGGTTTTCAAGGCCTAGATGTGCCTAGACTGGTCTAAAGTTATTTTAACTTTCTTGGTTGGTATTATTTGCATGGATTGAATTTTTTATAGAATTAATTGGACATTTTTGAAGTTTATAGCAAAAATCTATATCAGTACCAATAACCAGTTGGACCTTTGTATATTTTTTGATGTCAAACATGGTCCAGATGCTATGTTCATGACTTGAAATTATTTTTAGTGTAAAGTTAACACTCAGAACTTTCCAAGAAGTTATAGCATGATAGATTTTAATTTTTCTAGAATTAGTTATGATTTTTCAAAGCTTGTGACAGAAAACATAGAATTCTGGCCAAGGCTACACTACGGAATTTTATGTGTTTCTTGCACTTGCATGAGTTCTAGGCAACTTTTGGTGATGGAATTGAGTTATATCTATGTAATTAAATATGAGAATATAATACATGAGCTCACATGGTCCAAGAGACATTGAATGGAAATTTTATCCCCTATGCAACACAAAAATATTCACTTTTTATATGCCATTTCCTTGTATTCTTGAAAAATACATGGCATGAGACTTAGAAATAGCATAAGGCAAAGCTAGAAATTCATGGTGTTATATCAAACATACATACAAGTAATCCAAGACAAGTTATGATTGCATACATGTATGAAGGAAAGGATTAGAGAGTTATCTTATAGAAAACTACACTTTTCCTTTACTTTCTCTTCCTTCTTTTCGGCTCAAGCACACATAAGAAGGGATTTCTTGCCTCTCTAGGCCTAGACATAATAAACATGACATAAATTAGGCTTAGGAACCAATTTTAGCTTCAAGGAAGGCTAGGCTAGCTTACTTGGCTCTATGTTACACATAATGCTCATTTAGGACATTATGAAGCAACTACTTTAAATCTTGATCTTGGCTCCCCATTTCCTACTTTCTAGACCTCTTGGCTTCACATAAACTCATTGAAGCCTTCATAAACTCATTCTAAGGTGTCCAAGCCTATGTTGCTTCATCATGCCTAAATTGAGACCTTAAAATATTA
Organism: Erythrophleum ivorense; assembly: GCA_026724425.1. NCBI lineage: Eukaryota > Viridiplantae > Streptophyta > Magnoliopsida > Fabales > Fabaceae > Erythrophleum > Erythrophleum ivorense. Next base: position 31,455 of record JAIUCV010000626.1, on the reverse strand, counting down.
ACTCTCAAACCAAGCCTCCTAAATTCAAACCATTGGTTCCCCTAACTCTTATAATTCATATCTATGCCTATAAGTTCCGTAGAACACAAAAATTCACTCCCTAGGTATGAAAACCCTAAAGTGGCCAAACCATACAATCACACATGGACCCACGGAATTAGCTTGCTTTCTTGCATAGGTTGGTTTATGAGAAGCTTCCTAGCAGTCAATTAGGCTCATACAAACTCTTACATGCATTGAAAAATGTCTAGAAAAAATCAAATTTAATGTCGAACCTTGGAATCCCAAGTTGTGCAAACTTGGTTTCCTTGGTTCCTTTCTAGTTTCTCTTGGCTTGAACCTTCTTTCCACACTCTTAATCACTTGATTACACCAAGCTAAGATCAGAACTAAACTCCCCCTTTAATGTTTAGGTCTGACCGAAATTCACTCGATAAAGAAGCACAAAGAAGAAGCAACAAAAGCCATGAGTCATATCTTGGTTTCAAAGCCTTTTAAGAGCACTTCTACTTGTTTCAAGCTTTTCCTTCAAAAGCTCTCTTCTTCTTGCTGAGCTGACCTTACCTTAGACCCAAATAAGCCATCAAAGCCATAGAAAAAGAGAAGTGAAGGAGAAGAAAAGTTTGGGTAAGCAAGAGGCAAGAAAGGAGCTTAAATTTCTTACCTTAAAATTGAGTTCTCTCCTTTCTTTTCCTCCTCGGTTTAGCACCCTTTAGCTCGTGAGAAAATCTTATTCAGATGTCCAAAAACATCGGTGAAGAAGGAGCTGAAATAGGAATGTACTTAAAGAAGTTCAAGAGCCACTTTATGCACTTTTCTACTTTGCATTTTTGTCTTTATTCTTAGTTCTTATCATTTGGGGTCAAATCAACTTCTTTTTAAAATCTCTCTTTTCCATCATATTCCTTAGGCTATAAGAATTGCCTTTGGAATCACTCAAAAAGGATCTCAAACCATTCTGAACAGTTCGATCAAAGTTTTAGTTAACTTTTTGCCAAACTCCCTCACCGAAGAGATTTCAACTGCTCTGGGCACTCCCATGATTTTTAGGGCCTTTGAGAATCTTGGAAAGCTCAAAATTTTTATTTAAAAAGCCCTCGTATGAGTTTTCAAAATTTTTCAAAAATTACAAAAATGCCCCTATTTTCTTCGACAAATTTTTTTAACTCTTCTGACTCTGGTTTTTAAGCATCTTAAGCCTCAAATCCTTATTTTTTTATTATTTATAATTTTATTCTAATTTTATTTGGCATCAAACCTCTTTATCCAAGGGACTTCCTTTAGAAACTGATTCATTTTCGTCGCTTTTCAAAAAATCGGACATTACATTATTAAAGACTCTAGTGCACATCTTGCCTTCTTTTGAATGATTTGTGATACATTCAAGATGAATGGTATATTAGAGGATGCCATTAGATTTAGATTTTCTTGCTAAGAGATAGGGCTTAAGTTTGGTTAACTTTTATGTCTCTTAGCTTTTTTACCATATGGGATGAGCTATCCCAAGCATTTTTGGCTAAGTACTTCCTTCTTGGTAAAACTACTAAACTGAGGAATGACATTACAAGTTTTGTGTAATTTGATGGTAAATCTCTATATGAAGCTTAAGAAAGGTATAAAGATTTGCAACGAAGGTGTTTGCATCATGTTCTTGTTGATTGGCTGATTGTGCAGACCTTTTACAATAGTTTGTCGCATTTGATCTAGGTTACCTTAGATGTAGCTGTTGGAGGATCATTGATGGGGAAATTGGTTGATGTAGTTGTCACTGTCATTGAAGAAATGGCCATCAACTACTAACTAAGGCCAAATTAAAAAGCCATGCCTTAATGAGTTGTTAATGTCATAAAGATGGATAACATCAACATGTTGAATGTTAAGTTTGATACTTTGATGAAAGGATTTAGTCAACTCAGTATCAATACTATCTCTAAGTCTTTTCCAAGCTATGATCTTTGTGGTGGAGGCCACACTTACACTAAGTGTCATATGAGTAATTCAATAGGAATATGTGTTGCTGATCAAGTGCAATATATTTCCAACTACAACAAGCAGCAACATAATCCTTATGCTTCAACCTATAATTTCGCATGGCAAAATCAACTCAACTTGGCATGGGGTAACAAAGGAAATCAAGCAAATCATGGTGGGCAGCCTAAACAAGGTTTTCAACCTAAAAATCAAGGGGTTCCATATCAAAATAAGACTAAGCTATCTTGGAAGATATCTTTTCAAAAGTTTCTAAATGTTACCATTGACAAATTTGAGAAGCTTGAACCTAAGACTCAAGTAGTTAGCCATACTCAAAATTTAGAAATAAATTAGGATAGCTTGCTAGTTCATCTAACTCTAGAGCATAAGAAAATTTTCCTAGCAAGAGAAGATTAATCTAAGGGAATATTGTGAGGTAATCATCTTAAGAAGTGGTAGATAAGTGAAGAGAACTAATCATGTAGATGAGTTGAATAAGGAACAAGATGGAGCTCCACAATAGAAGCACATAAGCATTCAAGTTCTAGAAGATAAATGTAGATAAGAGGAGGCTAAGCCCTATTTACCTTGGCCCTTTTCCCTTAATGATTGTGGTAACAAAAGTTGGACAAAGCATTTAAGAAATTTTTAAATGTTTTAAATCAACTTTACATTAATATTCCTTTTATAGCTACTTTGGCACAAATGCCTATATATGTGAAGTTCTTGAAAGGAATTTCATCCAACAAGCATAAACTAGAAAAAGCATGCCACTATAGCACTTATTGAAGAGTTCAATCCATTATCTACAACAAGATTCCATTAAAGCTCAAAATTTCTAGGAACCTTTTCTTTTCCTTGTACTATTAGTAATGTGACATTTAATTAAGCCTTATGTGATTTAAGGGTTAATGTCAATTTAATGTCATTTTCTATTTGCAAGATTGTTATATTTGGAGAGCTAAAGCTAATCATAATCACCTTGCAATTAGAAAATATATCAATGGAATATTCCATTGGATTATTAGATAATGTATTAATGAAGTTGAGAAATTTTGCTTCCTAATATATTTCATCGTGCTTGAGATAAAAGAGGACAAGATATGCTTTTGATACTAGGAAGACCATTTTTAGTGATAGTTAGTGTCATTATTGATGTAAAGAATAGTAAATTGACCTTAAAGGTAGGGGAGAAAGAAATCAAATTTTGGGTATTTAAAGCAATAAAAATCACATTTTTCAAGGAACATTATTATATATTCGATGTAGTTAATGAGTTAACAAAGGTGACATACAACAATAAGTCCTTTTAAGAACTCTTTCAAGCATGTTCATTAGAAGTTTCAACCATTAACAACGAAAACAAGGAAATTGCAATCGCAGCCTATGCATTAGAAGCATTGATGAAAGAACCAGACTAGATTGGTAGGTTCAACTAGGAACTAATCCCTGGTCTGATTCGATTAGCCTAGAAAATTGGTCATTTAAAGAACTAGTCAAAAACTAGTAAAATCAATTAAAAATTGATTGAACTTGTCAAAAATTAGTTTAAAATGGTCAACAATTTTTTTTTGAATTTTTCTTATATAATAGCATAATTTATCTTAAATAAATTTGAAAAATTAAAATAGAAAATATTAGAAGAAAAAGAGGTTAAAATATAAAGACATTTACAAAAAAGAAAAGAGAATATAAAAAATAAAAGGCATATACTTGGTTATTTTTTGTATTTCCTCTTCATTATGTTCCATCTCCTAGTAGCAATTCTCTCAAATATAAAAGTGTTTAGTTAAAATTACTGTTTTTTAATGATAAATGGATCTTAATACAATTTAAAAACTCTAAAAATTTAATATTAAATACTTTTAATTATAAGTAGTTTTTATTTTTAGATAAAAAATGATTTCCTCAACATCTTAAGAAATATTAAATTAATAATCAAATATTTAAAATTTACTAATATTTATTTGTTATATTAAAATGTTAATACATAAAATTTTAAATAAATAAATAAATATATATATATATATTTAATTATTACTAGTTTGATCATAGTTCAATTACGGTTTGACCAATAAACCATAAACCAATACCTCTACAGGTTGAATAATTAGTCTGATTTTTAAAATATTAATTAGAAGCTACATCTTATGTACCTTATAAAGATACAAGTTCGAAGAATTGTTTTCACAAAATGTTTTTGAGATGGGGAATGAGTCCTTTAGAGCATACGTAAATGAACAATGCCTCAAACCTTATTTGGTCAGAGAGATGGTGGAGAAAGTGGCCACCTGTGCCCTTTTCAACCCTTAGCATTCGAGGTTGCAAAAGTTAAGATAACGATTCTAGCTTAGAACTACTTTATTTCTCCCTTAACTCCTTTTAATTTTAATCTAGGTTCGATTAGGTTCCTTTTTCATTTTTTTATTTGAGTTTTATGGTTTCTTTATAGGGTTGAATTCATATAAATGGACTCATTAGCATAATTTGTTTCTCATGTTGTCTTCGTATTGCCTTTCTTTTGCATTAGTCAACATAATTTGTCTCATGTCTAAGCTAGAATTTACTTTAAATTGATTTCTTTTTAGCATGCATTAATCCTTTTAAGAGATTCCCTAACCTAATATTTAACCCATCTTAACCCCTAATGTGGTTTAATTATCCTATTACTTAATGAAATTTTAGAAAAAAAACATAATGATACTTTCAATTCCTTAAATGACAACAAAATTATAGAGGAGGTTAACTATGTATCTCACTAAAAGGACCTCAATAACTCTAGGCCAAACAACAATTAGGAAGTCTAGATAAAATATTTACACCAAGAAGTTGTGATTGTTTCACTTTGAGAGTAACAACTAAAAGGGAGAATGAGCAAAGGTACATTATTCACTTTATAAAGAGTGAAAACTTGCCTAGAATTAAAGGTTGCAACTTGAAATAGAAGGCAAGATTAAAACAAGGCAATTTAAGATGATGTAAGAGCAAAATGTAATCACTTTTTGCTTATTACATTTTGGTTGAACAAGAGAAGCTTCATTACTCATAATAGCTAAACAAAGAGGTGCATTGGTCATGTTCCCATGGCAGCAACTTATCGCAAGAAAAGACAAAAAATTCCCATTAAAAGAAAAATAGGAAAAAAGACAAGAAAAAAGGTGTGGAGATTACCTTTGGCCACTTTCAACTCACCACTAGTGCCGCCAGTCAAACACGAAACATAGAGAAGGGAAAAATGAAATGAAGCTTTGGAGCAGGACATAACTTTGCAAAAGAGAAGGTGAAGTTTTAAAAGTATACAAAGAAAGTTTCAAATTTCTGATTAAGGTTAAGGCACATATTTAAGGGTTGAAAAAAATCTAGGGACTTATTGTAAATTATAGGAAAGTTTAAGTCCTAATAAGCAAAGTTTGACAATTGCCTTAATAAGCCCCTCTGATACTCTTAGGATTACACTTGAAAAAGCCCTTTAGATTGTACACCTTGCACTGCTAGGATAAATGGGAAAGCCTTTAGGTGGAAATAATTTAGAATTAGTTTGCAACTAATAGACAAACTTTCAATGGTAACCAGTTGTTTATGTTTAAGTGATAGATAAATATCGAAATGTGGTTCTGCAATGGTGGTAACAATCTCATATGTATGGGGTACAAGAGGATAGTTATACTGGTAAACTTGGGCATTCATTAGTGTCACACCATATTATTTCTAGCATCACTTTACTCATTCAAGGGGAATTTCACATGTTATCAAGAGAAATTCAAGAAAATCTATTAAAAATAATGAGATTGTACACCTTGCACTACCAGGATGAATGGGAAAGCCCTGAGGTGGAAATAATTCAGAATTAGTTTGCAACTAATAGACAAACTTTCAATGGTAACCAGTTGTTTATGTTTAAGTGATAGATAAATATCGAAATGTGGTTCTGCAATGGTGGTAACAATCTCATATGTATGGGGTACAAAAGGATAGTTATACTGGTGAACTTGGGCATTCATTAGTGTCACACCATATTATTTCTAGCATCACTTTACTCATTTAAGGGGAATTTCACATGTTATCAAGAGAAATTCAAGAAAATCTATTAAAAATAATGAATTTAATTGCGTTACATCAAGGTTTTAAAGTTCATCTCGCTTCTTAGGGACCCCGTGAACTTACCAATAACATTTCCTATTTATTTTCCATCTATACAAGTCATAAATGTCTCAAAACATCACACAGTCCACGGGTCTAGGAGCAAAAATCCTGAAATTAATTCATTCACCTCGGATTCCATGGTGGCAAATTTCTAGGGCAACTTTGAAAAATCATAACTAAATCTAAAAAAAATGAAATCAAGCAAACTATAGATTTATGGAAATATTAGGATGTTAAATTTATACTAAAAATAATTATTAACAACAAAAATCTCATCTGGATCTTGCTTGACAATAGAAAAGACACAAAGGTCGAGCTATCTAGAATTACTAATATAACTTACTGATATAAAATTTGAAAATTCACAATTAATTTCACAAAAATCCAATTCATGAAAACTATACTAATTTGGAAAGGTGTGGATGTTATATAGAGGGAAAAAATAGTTCCAAATCAATCCAAGAGCATTTAGACCCTAAAAATTGATGGAATAATGTTGAGGGTTTGGCTTTGAACCTAGAGCATAATAGAAACTTCAAAAATTCATATCTCCCTCTCTAGACATCCAAATGAGGTGATTCTAATGGTACAGGTCACTAGAAAGGTATAGTTTTTCCTTGTAAAATTTCACAGTAATTGGACACCTTTTGCCTAATGAATGATAGAGATTCATTTTCACATCAAATGAACAGTACCATGGCCAAAACTAGAAAAATTGCTAACTTCAAAAATTTGTCAAAAATTATGTAGACCTCCAAATATTACCCACTTTAGCTTTCCAAAAAGCTCTTAATGCGCTCTACATACATGCCAAATTTTAGATCAAGAAGATTCCATTTAGATAGTTTGTGCTATAGCTCACCATTATGGTCAATTTTGCCTCTTATAAGATACCAACTTGGTCTAAATGGCTTCCTCTTGTGTTTGGCTCCTCTTGGGCAAGTTTAAAAGTATGAATATGACTTATATGAACTACCCAAGTGGTCCCAAATCTCATGCATCTCATTTTGGTCGTTCCATATCCAAGAATACACTAATAATTCCAAACCATTACATGGTCAAATTGCATAATTGCATTGATTTGATACCAACTATGGTTCATATGTAACATCATATATTTCTAGCTTATGTCATATTACTTTCATGCCTTAAACTATGCCACTCACTTAAGAGGCAAGAAAAATGGCATTAAATAATGAATTTCTTAGTGTTACGTCGTGTATAAAATTTTCATTCAGTGTCTCGTGGATCATATGAGCTCATGTATCATATTATCATATTTAATTATATAGATACAACTCATTTTCATCCCCAAAATTGCCCTAGAGCTCCTGTATGGAAAGGGGGTACATAAAATTCATAAATACAATTTCAGCCAAAATTTTCTCACTTCTGTCACAAACTTTGAAAAATTATAACTAATTCCAGAAAAATTGAAATCATGAATTCTTTACCATTCTAGAAATCTACACATGTCTACTTTATGATAAAAATATGTCTAGGCTATGAAACATAACATAGAAGAGGTTTGATATTCGAAAAGGTGCAGAGGTCTGACTGGCTATTAGTACTGTCACAGGTTTCTACTACAAACTTCAAAAATGTCCAATTAATTATACAAACATCCAATCCATGAAAATAATACTAATTTGGAAAGCTACATATGTTAGATAGAGGAGAAAAATAACTTCAGACCAATCCAGACATATCCAGACCTCAAAAATAAATCAAAGAGTACTTGAAGTCTGTTTGAACGCCTGATACTGGGCAGAAACTTTAAAAATTCATATATCCTCCTCTAGACATTCAAATGAGGTGCTTCTAGTTAGTATAAGTCACGGAAATGTCTAATTTCTCTCAATAAAATTTTGTGGCAATTGGATATCATTTGCCTCCTAAGTGATAGAATTCATTTTCAGACTAGTATGAACAATACCATGAACCAAAATTAGAATTTTTTCCAACTTTGAAAATTCATCAAATATCTTATAGACCTCCAAAAATTCTGTACTTTAGCTTTCCAAAAAGCTCTCAACAATATCTAATTGCATGCCAAATCTCGGATCAAGAAGAACTCATTTAGACAAAAAGTGGTATAAGTTTTCAATATGGTCAATTTTGGTTCATGTTAGAGACCAAATGTGTCCAAATGACTTCCCTTGGTATTTGGCACCTCTTGGGTAAGTTTAAAAGCATGATTATGATTTGTATGTACTACCCAAGTGGTCCCAAGCCTCATATATCTCAATTTGGCCACTCCACTTCCACTTATACATACATTTCCATAATGTAACTTTGCCATTATATGTCCAAAACGAGCATTTCCATATATACAACCTTAGCTCTCATTTATACATGATACATTAGCATAATTATATATGTTCATAACATCATAGGATACATACAACTATAGATTACATCATTTGCCATTTATGTGGTCTTAAAGAACAAAATCCATGCACTTTGATGTCACATTTCTATCTCTCAAGTGATTGGCTCCCATTTCCTTGCTCTCTTGGTCCACCTAACATGTCAGAACATTGGAGAGGAGGGAATGAGATTCAAAGAATCCCAATAGCTTATCTCCCTTTCAATCACACATAAAATATGCAAAACCAATCTTGAAAATGCATGAGTATCATAAAATGTGTAATCATTCAAGAGACATTTTCAACATTTGAGCAAGTCATATATAGCATACAAAGGCTTGCCAAGTAAGTGAATTAGCCTCACCCATTCACTTGTGGTTGTTGGACTTGCCTCACTCATTCTTTAAGAGGTTTTTGACTCAACCTTGCTCTTGGAAGTCAACCTCATTCTTGGGAGACTCTTTACTTTGTCTCAACCAATCTTAGGGGGTTCTTGGCTCATCCTCACCATGTAACACCATTATTTCTGACTCATACCCATCATCCCTTACATGATCATATGAGATATAGTAAGAATAAAGTGAGAACTTCCATTGGATTCATACACTTTCTTGCATAGCGTCATGGTTAAAATTTCATTTTGGTGTCACATGGACCGTGTGAGCTTATGCTATACATCCTCATATTTAATTGCACCATTACAACTCATTTCAATTCCAAAAACATGCTTTCAACCCATGGAAACCAAAAAGAGACATGGGACATGAATATTCATTCTCGGCCAGACTTAGCCTCATTTCTAGGCAAATTTTGAAAAATTGTAACTAAATCTAAAAAAATTGAAAACATGTAATCTTGGTCATTATGGAAATCTTGGGATGTCTAATTCATGTTAAAAATATGTACCAGTCATAAAATCCCATACACAGGGCATTTGACATGTGAAATAGTCTAGAGGTCGGACTGGGTTCTAATGCTATCACAGTTTACTTATATGAACTTCAGAAATGTCCAATTAATTTTATAGAAATAAAATATGTGTAAATGATACCAATATGGAAATATGTGGATGTTAACTAGAGAGGAAAAATATCTCCAGACCAGTTCATGAAGCCAATCTCTCAGAAATTGATGGAACAGTACTTCTAGTCAGGCAAGATGATTGATACTGGGTAGAAACTTTGAAAATTCATATCTTCCTCTCTAGACCTCTAAATGAGGTGATTCTAGTTGTTACAAGTCGCTGTGAATGTTTAGTTTCTTCCTATAAAATTTCGTAGCCATTGGACCATGTTTGTCCCTCAGATGACACAATTGCACAACTGACCAAATGAACCGTGCTGGTGTAAATCCGAAATTCTGATACCAACTTTGAAAAATCATAGAAAATTCCACAGACCTCCAAATGACCTGATCTTTGGCTTCCCAAAAAGCTCTAGGCAAGATCTAGTCACATGCCAAATTTCAAGGCAATAAGAGGTGATTTGGTCAGACTTTGACATAAGGGGGCAAAGTATCAATTTCCTTTGTTAAAAGAGGGCTCCAAGGGTTCAAATTTGCTTCTCCTACTCCTAAGGCTCTATGAGCACGTGGGAAAGCATTAACATAGGCTATTAAACATGGCTAAAATGTCTAACAACCCAGATTTGCAAAACTCACTCTCCCACACGAAAACAGACACCATGTACATAATGCCAAGATCTTGCTATTCATACCAAAAACTTGCTATATCATTTAATATAGTTCTAATTCTCATACATATACATTATGTAAATCCATTTACAAGTATTCATAAGTGCCTACAATATGTACATCATTAGATTACATCTTTTAACAACAAAATGGTGACAAGATGGTTATTTCACAAATCCTTTGCCAATTTTTCTAGCTTCAAGCTTGGTGGCTCCCATGTCTTTGTTCACTTGGTCCACCTAGCATGTTAGGATAGTGGAGAGAAGGGGATGAGATTCAAAGAATACCAATAGCTCATCTCTCATTCAATCATACATAATATGTGCAAAGCAAGCCTTTTAAATGCATGTATGGAAGAGTGGAAGTCATAGACATTTTAAAAGCAACCTTGGCATGTGAATCAAGCATACAAGACATTCAAGGGTTCACCAAGTGTTTGGATTGGACTCACACTTCTCTTCATGGATTTTGGACTTGCCTCATCCACTCTTGAGCACTTTGGACTCAACCATACTCTTAGAAGTCCATATTACTTTTGGGAGACCCTTTGCTTTATCTCAACCAAGCTCGAGGGTTCTTGGCTTATCCTCACCCAAGGGAAGAGTTCTTGGCCTTTCCACACTCAAGCAAACTCATACAAACATCATGGATTCATTTAACACATAACGTAGCATCAAGGATCATGAAATGTAAAGGCATGCTAGCATACTTTTTATAGCTTGAAAATACACATACACACATTCTAGAACAAGCTAAATACACATTCATGCATGAGAGAAAGGGGAGAGAGCTACCTTATAGGCTAACACAAGCCTTCCCTTTTAATTTGTCTTCTCCCTTCTTGATTTCACAATCATAACTAGGTGGAAGTGTTTCTCTTGAGCCTAGACACACAAAGAGTATGGAATTACTCTCTCATAACTCAACACTTATTCACAAAATTAGGGATTTCTTTATAGCAAACCCTACCAAGCATATAAGAAACTAGAGGTTCTTTCTCTCTCTAGAAGTTCACTAACTATCCTTCCTCTCTCAAGCTCTCAAGAAAGGAAAGCAAAGAAGTAAAGCTACATGAGTTCTAATCTCCTTCAAGAGTGGTTTTCCACTTTCCCTCTTCTGAACCAAGCCCAAAATATAGCTAATTCAATAACCAAACCCATAGAAAGAGAGGGCAAAGAGAGAAGAACAAGATTCTAAGAAGAAAAGCTAGGGAAATCTCACAGTTATGCTTACCTTTTTCTTGTTCTCCTTCCTTCTTTAGGTGTCTCTCTCTCTCCTCCGCCCTTTTCTCTGCTTTGGATGAAGCCTAAGTCGGTTAAAAGGAGAAGGAATGAATTGGGGCGCTTTAAGAAGTTAAATTCTCTTTTTTCACATTTTTCCAGACTAACCCTCGCTACGGCGAGCACGTATCAGTTCCAGACCCCTATTTTCGCTATGGCGCGCTACGGCGAGCAACTCCCTAGTTTTTGTATGGGATGTCCGCACTCGCTATAGCTAGAAGTATTTTTGCTATAGCTAAAAGGCACTCTCGCTATAGCTAGACCATTTCTCGCTATAGCGAATAGGTACATTCGCTATAGCTAAGCCATTTCTCATTATAGCTAGTAGACTTAGAAAATTTTTAGCCCTTCAAAAATTTTTCAGCTTTTTTTTTTTGGTTGTTACACACCATGGCTAAGGGTTCTTAGCCTCACCACACTCAAGCAAATCTAAGCAAGCATCATAAACATCATTTAGAAACATAATGCATCATCATGGTACATGGCATATGAAATCATGTTAGAATACTTTTCATGGCTTAAAACACACATACATACATTCAAAGACAAGCCAAGCATACATTCATGCATGGGAGAAGGAGGAGTAAGTTACCTTGGATACAACCACACACTTTTTCTCTTGAATTTGCTTTCCCTTCCTCGACCTCACACACACAAAGGTGTGTAAATGATTTCTCTTGGCTTAAACACAATTTATGGAGGCCAATTAGGTTCATGAAATTAATTCTAGGCCATATTACTTGCTTAGACACTAACTTGGTCTATAAACCTCTTATGTTTCCAAGAGTGTACCTAATGAAGCAAAACCCATTAAATAAATTCTATGCTCCATTCTTTCCTTTCAAATATGATTATTGACTCCTTTTAAGCCTCTTGGAGTCATCACATAATTAAAATAAAGAGTTTAACTACATGTTACATCTTTAGGTCATATTATGGAACATATAAGGCTAACTTACTTTTTATGGTTTCTAAATTTTTCCCAATTCTTCCCCTCACTTTCATTTATCATATATGACTCAAAAATATGCTTAGAAAAATTTAAAACTCTTCCTAGGTATGCAAACCCCTCTTGGCCGAACCTAGGAAGCATTATGGCATCCATAGACTTCTTTATTTTCTTGATGGAGGAAGCACATGGGAGACTCATAGGGGTCTTAGGAGCTCATTTAAACATTCATTTAAGCATAGAAATTAAGGTATCAAATCAGATTTTATAAAGAACATATGAAACCCTAGAATTTGTATCTTGAATTTCCCTGGTTAGTTGTTAATTTTCTTTGCATATTCTTATTCTCTACACTCTTTTTCCTAAAAATCACCCTTGGTTCTTTCTAAAATTCAAGCCCTCCTATGACTTCTTGAGTGGGGCGAAATATAGAGAGAAGAAGAGCAAGGGGGTAGCAACCATAGAAGAAGAAATTACCTTGTTTTTCCTTATTTTCTCACTTGAATCTTGTCTTCTTTGGCCTCCTCTCTTCAAATCCAAAATTTTCCCTTAATTTTTCCTTTAAAACACATCCATATACTTCAATATAATCATAGAAAATAAAGGAGAATGGAGGTGAAGAGGTTTGGAAAGGAAAAAACATGAAAAACTATCAAAATTCTATACCTTTGATTGTCCTCCTCTTCCTCTTCCTCTTGTGCACCACTCTCTTAAGGTTTTTCCTCTGGTCTAGGGCAAAAACATATAAAGCTAAATGAATGGGAGAGTGGAGTGGGGCGTCCTATATATATAAGTGGAGGAAGGAAGACTTTTAAAAATTTCTATTTTGCCCTTCATTTTTGGCATTTTCATTTCTAATTCATTTTAGCTCCTTTTTGAAAATCATCTTTTCCATTATAAAATTTAGATTCCCAATTTAGTAAAATGCCTTTGGAATTACTTAAATTGGAGCCAAAACCTTCCCGAACGAATCCGTCAAAGTTTGGGTACACTGACATTTAAAAAAGTCCACCGAAAGGATTTTAACTGTCTTGGGGCTTCCCATGATTTTCAAGGCCTCTGAGAATTCCAAAGAACTCAAAACTTTCATTTAAAAAGCCCTCCTGTGTGAATTTCAAAATTTGCTCAAAATTATGAAAATGCCATTACGTTTCATAAGTTTTTCATTAAATTTCGTTTCTTTATTCTAACTCCATTTTTCTTTTTATCTGAGCCTAGAATTCTCATTTTTGGGAGTCTAGAATGTTACTCAAATTTTTTGGGACCTTAACTAATTTATTTCGGGGGACTTGCTTTGAAAATGCACCTGTTTCCGTCGTTTAACGAAAATCGAACATTACATCATACATCATTCATACATAATATCACATTTGTTCAAGTGTTCACAAACCAAAAATTACATGTACATGTTCACTTTGACATTTGGATACAAGAAAACTACATAATGATCAAAGGATGGTCTCTTATGTCCCTTGGCTTGCATCTCTTGGTTCTTGAACACCATCTAGACATATTAAGATGAAGGAGGGAAGGGGAGTGAGATTCCTAGAATCTCAATAGCTCACACACCCATTCACACACACATTCATGGCATACATGCATTAAAGGCATAAAGTATGGAGAATAGCACAACCACAAAGTATGCAAAGTCACAATTCCATGCCACCAATTCACATTTAATTCAAGAATATACTTTAGGGACTTTTAGTTTTTTCTCAACCCATTTCTAGAAATTTTGGATTTGCCTCACCCTTGGCCTAGAGACTTTTGACTTGGCCTCACCCATCCAAAAGACTTTTAGCCTTGTCTCACCCATGCCTTGAGACTTTTGGCATCTCCTCACCTCCATTAAGGGACTTTTGGCATCACCTCCCCCTTATGAGCTATTTCCACAATCAATGGCATATAAGACAACACATTAGTACCAATGTAATCTCAAAGCATCAAGTGGCATGTTCTCAAGTTATAAAAGCATACACATGCACACAATGACATATATACAACCAAGAATGCAAAGAGAATGAAGTGGAGAGCTACCCTAGTATTATGCAAGCTTTGTTTAGTCTTTTTCCTTCCCTTTTTTAGTTCGACAAGCACACCAAGGTGGATTAGGATTCTCTTGACCTAAACATCATAAATAGCACACAATTAGACTCTTGAAGCAAGCCAAGACACTAGACTTTTTCTTAGAAACATAATGGTTCCATAGTTCACATAATGGTTCCATTGGTGGCCTGTTGAAGCAACCCTTATAATTGAAGTTCTAGGCTCCATTCTCTTTTTATTTCTAGGCCTTTTGACCTCATTCATGGTCTTTGAAGCCATCATCTACTCACTTACAAAAGCCTAGATATGTGTTGCTTTATAAGGCTCCATTATAGACACCATTGTCTCATCTCTCAACCATGACTTCTAAATTTTTCCCAATGGTTCCTCTAACCTTCTACCATCATATGAAGTCCCAAACCAAGATTAGAACAAATTAGAACACTTCCTAACCTCATTAACTAGCCTAAGCTGAGATAATGGGAGGAATGGGAGTTCATGAGCTTCTTGATTTTTTTCCATGAAGGGAGAGCCATTTGGAGGCTTCCTAGAGGTCTTAGAAGCTCATTAGAATACTTACATAGCCTAGGAAATACATGTACTAAATCATTTTTTACAAAATCCTAAAGAGCTTTACACTTTTCTAAATCAATTTCCATTAGTTTTCCTTGCAATTTCTTGGCATATTCCACTTTTCCATGGTGTAAAACCTTAGTTTCTCTCTTATTTTTGGATAGAAAACCCTTCCTTCCTTGGTTCTATTCTTGGCTGAAATCTACACAAAAGAGGAGCAAGGAAGAAAGAGAAAGAGAAGCAACAAAGAACAAGAATTACCTTGGATTCAAGCTTGCTTTCAAGAGCCTTTATTCTTGGTTTGCTTCTCCTTGAGAAATTCTAACTACTCCCTTTAAATTTAGACTAAAAAAAAACCAAAGAGCTCAACAAAACCATAAAAAGAAAGCTTGGAAGGAGAGAAACAAAGTTGGAAGAAAAAGAAGCATGAAATTCCATGAATTTACTTACCTTTTTCTTGATTTTCTTCCCCCTTTCTCTTATGCCCCTAAAAGAGAGCTTTCTTTTTCTATTTTTAGGCAGAGGGAGGTTGACCTAAAGAAGGGAGGAGAAAGGGCATGAAGTGTGTGGAAGGTTCAAGAATAATCCATTTATAAAAATTCTAATTTTGCCCTTCCATTGTGGCATTTTTATTTTAGCTTTATTTTAGCTCCTTTTTTTGAGAATTATTTTTTCTATTATAAAATTTAAGTTCCCAATTAAATAAAATACTTTTGAAATCGCTCAATTCGGAGCTAAAACCTTCTCGAATTAATCCATTAAAGTTTGAGTTCACCGTCATTGAAAAATGTATGTCGGAGAGATTTTAATTGTCCCAGGGCTTTCCATGGTTTTTAGGGCCTTTGAGAGCCTTAAGCAACTCAAAATTTTCATTTAAAAAGCCCTCCTATGAGTTTTTTTTTTTCTAAAAGTTAAACATATTTACGAAAATATCACTATGTTTCGTTAATTTTTGTCACAATTTCTTTTCACTATCCTAGCTCTATTTTTCTTTCTAAGCCTAGGATTATTGTTTTTAGAAGCCTAGTACACTACCCAATTTTTTTGGGATATTATCTAGCTCATTTTAAGGGAGTTACCCTTATACAGCTCATTTCGTCATTTTACAAAATTTTTCGTTAGTTACAATTAGGGGGTGCAGGGAAATGATGTGTATTCGCTATTAGGAACTATATGAATTAGTGTCTTTTATGACCTAACATATTTACTTCTTCACTGGACATAAATCAATATTAGAGATAGGTTTTCCCTTAAAGCTTGTAGGCCCTATAGCCTTTCATCCTCACATTGAATTCATCGCAAGGTATTGTAGCCAACATTAGCCCGTCGAGTGTAGCTTTGCACCTTACCCATCGTGTAATGACAGTGTGCCTTCATCCCATAATTTGAGTGCTTCGATTATGCCTTTTGTATCTATAATTATAAGTGTATATGTATACACTAATTTATACATGGATTCTGCTTTGGGGAAGATGAGTTGACTCCATAAAGCAAAAAATTCTTGCACCTAACCTATGTCAGTTTTGGTGGACTGTGCTCCACCTTGGTGAACTCATGTGGTTTCGAGAAGTGAGCAAATTTTACTTCTTATTAGGATATGCAGTTCAAACTAGAATGTGCCATTATTTAAAAATCATTTCTTCTTTCCTTGATTAGCAACTACTTCCTAATTAGCTTATAAGCTTCTACCATTATATATTGCACAACCAGGAGAATATAAGAGATTTTAGTGAGGTTATAAAATCAACTCACACTTATAATACAAAGCAGCATATATATGTCTCATTTTTCACTTATCAAACTTTGTTTACAAGGGTTACAAGAAATACTTTTTTAACTTCTATAAACCAAGTAAAGTAGTTTTATCAAGGGAAATTTATAAATTGATGTTCTGTCTACTAAAAACAATATGGCAATATCAATTTCTTTTTTTCCCTTGAACAACTAATAGGTATCATTGAGATTGATAACCATTGCAAAATCATGAATAGTATCATTTTGATTACTACAATGGAACCTGTATTTCCTAGCACACTCAAATGTATAAGTGCACCACTGCAAGGGTTCATTAAAATAATGACCTAAACTATGTAACTTTTTTTCTTTTGGATAGAAAGAATACATAAGAAATACTATCAGAGTAAGAAAATAATAAATGTCACAACTTAATTAGAAAACTACTAAACAATGAATTAGAAATAAAATTAAAATGATAAATGATAAAAAATCTTCCTAATCTTTTAAACATCAATCTAGAGAAACTCTGCATTTTACACTTGTTGAAAATTGGTAAAACAAAGCTTCTTGATCTCTTAAACATCAATCTAGAAAAACGCTACATTTTACATTTGTTGGTTGTACTTTAATGAAGTAAAATAAACTCGTAGATTATACAGCTTTGATAGATTGGGTTTAAAGCATAAAACCTAGCCCATTTTGTTTTATTCATTTTAAAAAAATTGAAAAAGTAGTGGTTATTAGAAAAGCAGGAACAATTTATCTATTGAATAAAAAATACCAATTTTTTTATGACAATCTCTCTAATCTAAGAAATTAGATTCACTCTTTCTCTCTCAATGTATTCTACTATGAAACAAAATATTTGATTCAAGTTTGTGATCCAATTTTTTCATGTGGTTTGCTTGATATCAAACACTACATCAGGTATGTTATTAAATTTAATTTATTGAACATTGGTATCAAAGCATTTCCGTTCTTCAACCTGTGTGTGAGTTTACAAATTTTTTTTGTTTATGTTTCATGCATTCTATTTCATACGTTTCTATTATTTTTTTTCTCTATATTAAATATTTTGGGCATTATAGAGTGCTTGTCAATGTTTTGAGGACATGTTTTAAGATTAAAAAAGAGGAAATGGTTGAACTTAAAAAAATTTGGGTTCATAGAAAATTTAAATTTTAAATTGAATGAAACCCATAAAATTGTAGAGAATGAAATTCTGAGTAAAACAGCTTTGGGATCACTCAAAATGGAGTTTAGGGATGCGAGAAAATGTAGAAACGCAAAATTAGGTCATGTAGACCTATTGGGTTTGCAGAATGGGTCAAAATGACCTATCTGGAGATCATGGGTGACCTAAACGACATATCATTTTAGACCTTCCTTTGGACAGCATGTCATTTTAATAAATGATGTGACCTTCTCCCTTTAAGTGAAATGTAATGTTTCACTTAAAGATTAAAAAAAAAGAAGGTTTTTGGGTGGCTGGACCGAGGGCTGTTCAGCTCAATAATGAAGTTTGGACCAAAAAAACAAGGAGGCCCAACTAAAAAAATAATAAATTAAAAAATAAATAATATAATATTATTAATGACACCCTTAGTAAAAGGGCATATGGGCCCCATCCAACTAGCATTTGACCATGTGTAGCACAACAATCAAACAAGGAGAGAGAGAGAGAGAGAGGATTATAGTTGACTAGCACGTGTTGTAGGAAACGTGATGCAAGATGGCACATGTAGCTCACGCGCCACCTTGGTACGTGGGAAAGTGCCTATTTTTCTATTTTTTCTAGAATTTTCAATCCAAAGGGCTTCTAGGTGCGTGCGGGCATGTGGAACATCTTTTTGAGGCATTGTTTGATCCTAAAAACCCCTAAATTCATTATTATCATATTGATGTGCTATTGTCTTGTTTTAGAACAAGTTTAATGCTATTTTTTTTTACTTTTTATGGTCATAAATGCATAATCATTAAGAGAAAAACCATAAACTTAAAGATTAACACATATCTAATTTATTTATAGGTAAGTAATAGATGGAGAAGACAATGAGGAATCAAATTTTGGTGAAATGCAAGAATTAGACCTAAGTGAAATAGAAGAACTTGATTTAAATGGATTAGAGGATACTTAAATAAGTGTACTAGATGTTATTGAACATGAGTTGGATCCTTATGGTATTTTGGATTGGTTGGAATAGGAATACTAATGACTCCCTAATTTTGGTATTATATGGTATATTTTATGATAAAATAAGGAGTCAATTGGTTATTTTCTTACAAATTATGTATTTTAGTATAGATTTTTCTTCAATCAATGTAAATAAATAAAATATAGCTTTTGTAGTAATTTTAGCAGCTTTGTGTTTCATTTCATTTTGATTTTAATCTCAGGAGAAGGCTAGAGACTTGTTATAAGGGAATAAAGAAAAGGAGAAGATTGGAAATTCAAAAGCAAGTTGTCTAAGTCTCCTCACAATAGCAAGGATACCAATTCACTATAACAAGTGCATCACTCATACAAGATCTAAGGAGTCTCTAGCAATGGCGTAAGCAGTGGTAAGAAGACTTGGAGTCTAGAACTGATAAGCTCTCACAATTGTAACACCATAATTTCTAGCTCATTTCTATCATATGTCGCATGCTCATATAGTGCATTACATGAGGGGAAGTAAAAAAATTCATTAAAATAATACATTTCTTTGTGTTGCGTCGTATACAAAAATTTTATTTAGTGTCATGTAAACTGTGTGAGCTCATATAACATATTCTCATATTTAATTACATGAATGCAGCTCATTTGCATCATCAAAAGTGATCTACACCTCAAGAAACTTGAAATGAAGCATAAATATGGATATTCATTTTCGGCCAACTTGGGCTCATTTCTGCCACAAACTTTGGAAAATCATAACATATTCTAGAAAAATTAAAATCATGCATTATTGGTCATTATAGAAATCTATGGATGTCTAATTCATACTAAAAATATGTCCAGATCATAACATCCATCACAGAGGACGTTTGACATCCAAAAACATCCAGAGGTCAAGCTATCCACTAGTGCTGTCACAGATTTCTGTAGCAAAATTTGAAAATATCCAATTAATTCTACAAAAATCTAATCCATTCAAATGATACCAATATAGAAATTTGTGGATGTTAGATAGAGGAAAAAAATAACTCTAGACCAGCTCAGGTATACTCAGACCTCGAAATCCAATCAAAAGTTAACTGAGGTCGGGTGAAGTTCCTAGTACTAGATAAAATCTTTAAAAATTTATATCTCCTTCTCTAGACCTCCAAATGGGGTGCTTCTAGTTGGCACAAGTCACTGGGAATGTCTAATTTCTTTGATTAAAATTTTGTGTCAATTGGACATCATTTGTGCCTTTTGTGATAGATTTCATTTTTGGACCTGAGTGAACAGTGACATGACTAAAATCAAAAAATTTGCCAACTTTGAAAATTCATCAAATATTCTATAGACCTCCGAAAATTATGTTCTTTAGCTTCTAAAAAATCCCTCAATGAGCTCTAATTTCATGCCAAATCTCAGATTAAGAAGAGCTCATTTGGCTAAAAAGTGATATAGGGTTCCATTATAGCCAATTTTGACTCCATATAGGGTACCAAAATGTCCAAATGGTTTTCCTTGAATTTTGGCACCTTTTGGGCAAGTCTAAAAGCATAACTAGGACTTTTGTGAGCTATCTGAATTGTTCCAAACCTCATGCATCTCATTTTGGCCATTTCACCCACACATATGCACACTTACATCAACTTTCCAAGAAACATAACTTGGCATTACATACTCAATTTACATTCTAGCATTCACACATCATATTCTTTCATTTATATATCACATACTATCATAATTACACATGTTCAAAAGGTCATAGACCATTTACATCAATGGATTACATCATTTGATACAATTATGGTTTTAAAGAACAAAAAACTTTGCATTTGTTATCATTCTCTCATCCTCAAGGTGGTTGGCTTCCATTACCTTGCCTACTTGGTCCACCTACCATATTAGATCATTGGAAAGAAGGGAATGAGATTCAAAGAATCCTAATAGCTCATCTCCCATTCAATCATATATAATGGATGCAAAACAAGTCTTGAAAATGCATGCATGGATATAATAGATGTCATGAACATTCAAGAAGCAAGTTTGGTATATGAATAAGTCATACAAGACATCCAAGAGATTGCCAAGTGGATGGATTGGCCTCACCCTTTTCCTCATAGATTTTGGACTTGTCTCATCCATTCTTTAAGAGATTCTTAGACTTAACCCTGCTCTTGGGAGTCCACTTTACTTTTGGGAGACTTTTTACTTTGTCTTAACCAATCTTAAAGGTTCTTGGCTTATCCTCACCATGGTTAAGAGTTCTTGGTCTCATCACACTCAAGCAAACTCAAACAAACATCATAACATCATTTAGAAACATAATATGTCATCATAAAATCATTGCATATAAAATCATGCTAGTATACTTTTCATAACTTGAAATACACATACACACATTCTAAGATAAGCTAAACACATCCATGCATGAGAGAAGGTAGAGAGAGCTACCTTGCACACAATCACACACTTTTCCCTTTAAAAGAATGCTCCCTTTTTCTGCCACACACACAAAAGTGTGGGGATGCTTTCTCTTGGCCTAGACACAATTTATGGAAGCCAATTAGGTTCATGAACTCAATTCTAAGGTTATACAATTTGCTTAGACACTAGGTTGGCTTATAACCTCATTATGGTTCCATAATTGCACCCAATGAAGCAAAATCCCTTAAATAACTTCTAGGCTCCATTCTTTCCTTTCAAATATGATTCTTGACTCCTTTTTAGCCTTTCGGAGTCATCACACAATTAAAACAAAAAGCCTAATTACATGTTGCTTTTTTAGGTCATAATATAAAACCTAAAGCACCAACTCACTTTCTATGGGTTCTAAATTTTTTCCAAGGCCTCCCCTCATTTTTATTTATCATATATGACTCAAGAATGAGCTTAGAAAAATTTAAAACTCTCCCTAGCTAGGAGAACCCCCTTAGGCCGAGACAAGGAGCATTTTAGCCTTCTTGGAGCTTTCTTTGTTTCTCAAGGGAAGAAGCATATGGGGAGCATCTTAAGGATCTTAGGAGCCCATTTAAAATCTTAATTAAACCTAGGAATCATCATACAAAACCATATTTTATAAGGTACATTTGAAACCCTAGAATTTGCATATTAAAATCTAATGGTTTTTTGTTAATTCTCTTTGCATATTCTTAATCTCCACACCCTTTTTCCTTAGATTCATCCTTGGTTCTGCCTAAAAATCAACTCCTCCTAGGGTTCCTTAGGTGTGTCAAATTGGAGAAGAAGAGGAACCAAAAATAGCAACCATAGGAAGAGAAATTACCAAGTTTTCTTGTTTTTTCTTGCTTGAATCTTGCTTTCTCCAAACTCTTTTCTTTAAATCCCAAATTTCCCTTAAGTTTTCCCCTTAAATCAAATTTGTAAACTTCATTTTAATCAAAGGAAACAAAGGAGAATGAAGGAGAGGAGGTGTGGATGGAAGAAAGCATGAAAAACTACCATGGAAGCATACCTTTAAGCTTGGATTTCTCCTTCTTCTTCTTCCTCTCTTATGCACCTAAAACCATAGCTCCCTTCTCTAAAATTGGACAAAAATTTTTGAGTCTAAATAAGGGAGAAAGTGGGGTGCCACCTATATATAGGGGGAGGAGGAAGCATTTTTCAAAAATTCTCATTTTTCCCTTCATTCTTTGCATTATTGTTTCTCCTTTGTTTTAGCTCTGTTCTGAGAACTGTCTTTTCTATTATAAAATTTAGGTTCCTAATTTAATAAAATGCCTTTGGAATCACTCAAATCAGAGTTAAAACCTTTTCGAATGAATCTATCAAAGTTTAGGTACACTGACGTTGGAAAACATTCATCGGAGGAGATTTAACTATCCTGGGGCTTCCTATGATTTTCAAGGCCTCTGAGAACCTTGAAGAACTCAAAACTTTCATTTAAAAAGCCCTCTATATGAATTCTAAAATTTACTCAAAATTACGAAAATGATATTACGTTTCGTAAGATTTTTTTCAAAATTTGTTTCTTTATTCTAGCTCCATTTTTTCTTCTGTTTGAGGCTAGGATTCTCATTTTTAGGAGTGTAGAATGTTACTCACATTTTTTGGGATCTTAACTACTTCATTTCAGAGGAATTGCTTTGAAAATGCGCCCATTTTTGTCGTTTAACAAAAACCAAACATTACAACAATAATGAGAAATATTTTTTGCTATGGCGAGGCTTATTTACTGAAACAAATAGCTTTAATTTTTGGGTTTAAAACTCAAGAGGCAATGAGGGTTTTGGGGGATCTGATCCTTTTGGGGGAGATTCTGAAGAGGAAACACACAAAAGAGCTAGGATTTAAAGGCAAGAAGTTTGGATTGAAGATTGAAGGCTAAATACACATATTATCACTGAGTTTTATGATTTTCTACCTTTCTTCTTCTATGGATTCTTGTTTCTTTAATTCTTTTGTTTGGTTTGTATTGTTCAAAGCTTTGTGTGGTTATATTTTATGGATCCTAGGTTTTCATGAACCTATTGCCATATAATTGAGATTGTGTAGAGTTAATTTGGTTTGATCTTGAATTTGAGTCCTTAATCTAGTTTATATAGTTTATTTAAGAGTTTGGCCTCCTCTTTCATGAAATTTGGGCTTTAAGATTAGCTCTTGAAAAAAGAAAAATCTTAATAGACCATAGAATTAAGTAAACCTAATTTTGTTCTTAGTTGTAGAGATATATCTAAGGAACCCAAGTAGTTTAAAAAGATTGAGCATAATTTACCTAATTAATTGTGAAAGAGATCTACAATTAAATAGGATAAAAGTCAAAGTGGTTTGAGAGATACTTAGGCTTAATTTAATTCCTTAACTTTGATATCATTAATTAAACTAATTAATTGATTGACTTAATTTTTGGCAATAAAGGGATAGGAAACCTAGGATACTTCTTAGTGTTAATTCTCATTAGAACAATTCTAAACACTTAATTTATTATTTCAATTTTATTTTATTTTATTATGCAGGTATTTTGGTATATTTCTTGACTTAAACGAACATAAAACTTCTTAGGATTGACTTCATCTAAATTAATTTCCTGTGGGACAACCTTGATCTACTGTATTATGTACTTAATTCGTAAGCTTGCAAAATCCATTGCAAAATTAGTGATTATCAAGTTTTCTAACACCATTGCTGGGGAATTAAATTAGATTGTTTTGGACTAAATAGGTTCTTAGTAGTTTTAGTTCAAGATTATTGCTAGTTTAGTTAAGCCTTTTTATTATTTGGACTTAAATTCTAGCTATATTGCCTAGTAGGTACTATAGTTTATGCCACTAAGGTGAAATCTAAATTGAGAACCAAGTTAAAGACAAGAAGTGTTCAAGAGATTCTAGATGAGAGTTCATCTATAAAACTCACATTTATTGAAGAAGAGTTGGAACAAATTGAGAATCAAGAGAAAGCTCCAGTTGAATAAAGGAGTGAGCTTGTAATATCTGATTTTTTTTTGAAAATGAGAGAAAATGCAAGAAACTAACATATGGTTTCTCCATAAATGTACGAAATTCATCGGATACAAAAGGAAGTCCCCTAAAATGAATTAGTTAAGGTCTTAAAAAATTGAAGTAGCATTCTAGACTCTTAAAAATGAGAATCCTAAGCTCAGATAGAAAGAAAAATGGAGCTAGAATGAAGAAACGAATTTGAACAGAAAGTTGATGAAATGATATTTTCGTAATTTTGAGCAAATTTTGGAATTCTCATAGGAGTGCTTTTTAAATGAGAGTTTTGAGTTTTCCAGAGTTCTCGGAGGCCCTGAAAACCATGGGAAGCCCTGGGATAGTTAAAACCCCTCCAGTGGACGTTTTCCAATATCGATTGACTCAAACTTTAACGGATTCATTCGGAAAGATTTTAAATCCAATTTGAGTGATTCTAAAGGCATTTTAGTAAACTGGAATCTAAATTTTATAATGAAAAAGATGATTCTTAAAAAGGAGCTAAAAGAATCAGAAACGAACATGCCAAGATGAAGAGGCAAAATTAAAATTTTTGAAAAGTGTTTCTTAAACTTGTTTATATATATGAGGCACCCCATCTCCTCCTTCATTTAGCCACATTTTTTTCTACCCTAAATTAGAGAAAGAACCTTAAGGGTGAGGTGCACAAGAAGGAGGCAAAAGAAAGGAGAAAAACAAGCAAGAGGTATGGATTTTCTTGGCTTTTTTCATGCTTTTTCTTTAGCAACCCTCTTCTTCTCCATTTCCCCTTCTTTCCTACAGTTCCATTGAGATTTTTGGATTTGTTTTGAGGGAAGAACAGAGGGAAAAATTTGGATTTAAAGAGAGGAAGCCAAGGAAAGGAAGAAACAAGCAAGAAATCAAAGAAAAATAAGGTAAAACCTCCATCCCATGGTAGCTACTTCTTCTCCCCTTTCTTCCTTGGTTCGTCCAACATATGGAGGTCTAAGAAGGCTTGGATTTTAGGCAGAACCAAGAGTGAATCCTAGGAAATTGGGTGTGGAGAATGAGAATATGTAAACAAAATTAATAAAGAACCATTAGCTTTCAAGATAGCAAACCTAGGGTTTTATGGACTTTCTTGAAAATCTGATTTAATGCAATTGTTCCTAGGCTTAAATGAGTGTTTGGATGAGCTCTTGAGATCCCTAGAAGGCTCCTTATATGCATCTTCCATTAAGAAAACAAAGCAAACTCACTTGGTGTCTCCTTGGTCCATAGCCACAGCTTAGAAAGGTTGGACCACCAAGGGGTAGTTTTAATTTGTTCCAAACTTATTTTTGAGTCATATATGATGGAAGAGGATGAGAGGAAGTCTTGAAAAAAGTTTAGAAGTCATGAATAGTGAGATGGTATCATAGGTTCCATATTATGACTTAAAGAAACAACACCTAACTAGGCTCCTTGATTTGATTGTGTGATTACTCCAAGAGGTTTAAATGGAGCTAAGATAATGTTTTCTTAAGGTTGCTTCATTAAGTGCATTATGGTACCATAAAAGAGGCATATGAGTTACCTAGCTTTTCTAATGAATGTATGGCTTTAGAATTTGATTCAAGAATGTAATTGGCTTCCATATGATGTGTCTAGGCCAAGAGAAATAAGCCTCACATCATTGTGCATGTGTGGCCGAGAGAAGGAGCATAATTCCAAGAGAAAAAGTGTGCTTGTGTGACAAAGGTAGCTCTCTCCACTTTCTCTCATGCATGAAAAGTGTTCTAGCATGTGAATGTATTATGGAACCATGATATTATAATATGCTTTTCAAATGATACTTAGTATGTGTGCTTGGGTTTGCTTGAGTGTGGTGAAGCCAAAAATCCTTAACCATGGTGAGGATGAGGCAAGAACCCTTAAAATTGCTTGAGAAAAAGTAAAGAGTCTCCCAAGAGTGAGGTTGAGTCAAAACCTCTTAGAGAAAATGGGTGAGGCAAGTCCAAATTCCATAAGAGAATGGGTGAGGCTAATTCACTTACTTGGAAAAACTATGTATGCTTTGTATGACTTGTTCAAATGCCAAAAATGCTTGAATGATTGTACAGTCCCTGATGCTCATGCATGCATTTTTAAGACTTATTTTGCATTCTTTATATGTGATTGAAACGGAGATGAGCTATTAGGATTTTTTGAATCTCATTCCCTCCTTTCCAATGTCTTAACATGCTAGGTGGAGCAAATGAACAAGGTAATGGAAGCCACCAAGTTGGGAGATGAGAGTTTAGTATCAAAATGCCTAGTTTTATCTCTTTTGTGGCCATACACATGGCATATGATGTAATCCTATGATGGAGTTGTCATGTAATCATTTGAACATGTGTAAATACTCATATATATGATGTATGAATCCATATGCATGATAAGCATAATTTGGGTATAGAATGACAAGACTAGACATATGCATTCTTGTGTATATCATAGGTTAGATGAGTGAGTTTGAGAAATCTGGGTTTGTGCATCTTTGAGACAAGTTTAGAATGTCATTTTGGTGCATTCCCACGTGCTCAAGTGGCCATGGTTTCCTTGGAGCTCCAAATGGACCATTTGGACCCTTTGTAAGACTTAAAAAATGACCATTTCACAACCCAATATCAAAATTTGACCAAATGAAGGAATTTGCCCATGACATTTGGCATACTTATAGATCTTATCTAGAGCTTTTTGGAAAGCCAAAGATCATATTATTTGGAACTCTATGGAATTAATTATGAATTTCCAAAGTTGTCATTTTTCTATTGAACTGATGCAGACACTATTTATATGGTTAGAAACTTGGGATGTGTCATTTGTGAGCCATATGATGTCTAATGCTCATGAAATTTTACAGAAATAAACTAGATATGATAATCTTTCCATGGCCACTGAGATCACCCCAATTGGGCATCTGAGAAGGGAGATATGAAATTTTGAAGTTAGAGGACAGTATTTTTAATGACAGTCAACCTCTGGTACTGTTCTATCAATTTTTGCTAGCTAGTAGCCTTTGTTGTGGCCTATATTTATTTTTACCATAAATTAGACATTTGTATCTTTCAAAATGGTAAAGTGTGTATGATTTTGATTTTTCTATAATTAGTTATAATTTTTCAAAGTTCAGGCACAGAATCTGGAAATCCTACCTTATGCTGCACCATTGGATTTCATGCATTCCATCCCCTTGCACAAGTTCTAGGCCACTTCTTAGGATGATTATAAGTTGTATTTATGTATTTAAATATAAGAATGAGATGAATGAGTCTATATGGCCTACAAGACACTGAATAAAAAAATTTATCTATGATGTAATGCAATTTAATTGTATTTTTTATGGCTTTTCTTTGAAAATGTCATGTGCTTCATGGAAATAAGCCTATAAATGGTATGAGATAAGCTATATGATTATGGTGTTACACAGCTTATACTGAAGAACAAGGGACAATTCAAGTAGAAGAAGAAAGAAGAGTTCTAGTCATCGCAAAAGATGAATATGAGAGGCTAGGAGTTAACAACTTCCTCAGTCATAACAACCGTAGGTATCAAAGTCCCAAAATTTCAAGCAAATAATTTTGAGATCAAATAAATGACACTACAAATGTTGTAAATGAACAGACAGTTCAGTGGCGCCTACCATGATGACCCAAATAGAATCTCCTTTCTTTCTTAGAGGTGTGTGATTCATTTAAGTAGAATGGAGTGCCAAAAGACATGATTTGATTGTGGCTTTTCCCTCTTTCTCTATAAGGGAAAGCCAAAGAGTAGTCGAATAATTTACCGGAGGGTACAGTAAAGATATGGGAGGATCTTGAAGAGAGATTCCAAGCATAATTTTTTCCCCATGACAAGATAGTTGATACTAGAGTAACTATTATTAATTTCATACAACAACTGGGTGAGAATTTAGATAAAGCATAGAAAAGGTTTAAATAACTTGTCAGATAATGTCCTAGTCATAATTAGGACAAATGAGTTTTAGTTCAAACATTCTGTTCACGGTTGACTCTAGAGTCCAAAACATTAATGGATTCCATGATAAATGGAGGTACTGGGATAATGTGATAAAATGTCTGGATAATCTTGTAGCAGAATATGCACAGTGTTCTTATGAGCAGCAACTAGTAAAAATGGTTAAAAGGAGTTTAAATGATGCCACTTCTCAAATAGTGGCAATACTGGCAACAATGAATAAACATTTTGATCAATTAGAAATCTAAGTTCAAAAAAATTGTAGCTATACAGGAGTTAATGCAGTGCACATGCTGACTAATTCTTATGACTACTGTAGGGAAGCACATCTTTCTGAATTTTGTCTAATAAGGGCTATCCTTGAGTCTTACGATTATACTAGATGTAATATCCTATGATTTAGAAATCTAAAATCATTCCTAAATAGTGAAATAAATTACTTATAAGGGGTCACAGGTCTAGCAAAAGTCAATATGAATTATGAGAAATTTAAATCAAAATTGTTTGATTAATGAATAAGGACCTCCAAGTAAAGTGAATTGAGGCCAATTGAGATTAGAATATTAATTAGAACATTTAAAAATGTGGTTAAGAGCCTTAAAATAGCCCAAAATTGGAGCCAAAATAATTGAACAAATTTAAGGAATACTGCAATGACATAATCATAAATTTGGGTAACTTTTTGAAAACTTAAAGGATGGAGCTTTAAATGGAAAATTTAAGTCTTTTAGGATTCTCAGAGGCTCTAAAAACTATAAGAACCTCTAGAATGACTAAAACTCCTCTAATATGCGATTTAGGTCATCAGTTGACCAAAACTTTGATTGAACAATTTGATAAGGTTTTAGATCCAATGTGTGAAACCAAAGGCATTTCATGAATTAGAGGATCTAAATTTTATAATGGAAAAGATGGTTCTTAAAAAGGATTTGAAATGAGTTCAAATGGAGAAAGCAAGGTTGTAACACCATAATGACTTAACTCCAACTCATCTCCCTCTAGGCTTGATTCCATATGATTTCCCAAAGAAAATGACCAAAATTGTAGTATTTTACTACTTTAAGTCAGGATTTAACAGGTCATATTTTGCCCCGTGGGTCTTGTGAACCCATCATTCACATTCTCTACTCAAAAAACATTTATGCAACTTGTACATAACCTCAAAAAACTCATAAACCACGGATATGAAGCCAAAAACCAAGAAAATGCAATTTCTCACATGAGCCCAAAAGTTAGATTTTTGGCTCTAATTTTGAAAAATCATAACTAATTATAGAAAAATGGAAATGAAGCAAATCATAGCTCTCTAGAAATATTTGGATGTTAAATTCACACTAAAAATAACTCCAACCACAATCTCAGCATTGGGACTGTGTTTGACATCAAAAAAGAGACAGAGGTCCAACTGTCCCTGGTACTGGTGCAGCTTGCTGTCATGAACTTCGAAAATTTGTAACTAATTCCAAAAAAATCTAATATGGACAAACTATACCAATTTGGAAAGCTACAGATGTTAAATAGAGGGAAAAAATAAGTTTAGATCATTTCCATAGCCCTTGGACCTCAAAAACTGATGGAACAGTAACGAAGGTTGGATGGCTTCCCTGATACTAACACAGAACTTCAGAAAGTTCATTCTCCCTCTACAGACCTCTGATTGAGGTGCTTCTAGTTGGTATAGGTCACTGTGGATATCTAGTTTATACCCATAAAATTTCATGATAATAGGACACTGTTTGGTCCATGAATGACACAGATTTATTTTCGAACCTAGTTGCACAGTACAATAACTAAAATCAGAAAATTCTCTAATTTCAACAATTCACCAAATATTCCCTAGACCTCCAAATAATACCCACTTTAGCTTCTCAAGAAGCTCTCAATAGATTCTAAAGGCATGCCAAATTCCATATCAAGAAGAGCTCATTTGGCCATACTTTGATCGAGCTCACAAATATGGCGGTTTTGGCACCCAACATGGTTCAAGGTGGGTCCAAATGGCCTCCTACATGTTCTAACATCTCTTGGGTAAGTTTGAAAGTATAAACATAGCATACTCAAGTGGTCCAAATCAATACACATCTCAAACTCACTATGCTACGGGCCAAAATACATTTTTAAATGTAAGCCACAAAATGGCCAAATTCTATCTTTTCATTGCTTTGACTTGCTCTACAGTTCATATATCATTTATACATATGTTTACATTTGCTCACATATTTACATCTCAAAAATAATAGGTTCATATTCATTTTGGCACCTCTTTACAACAAAAGAACTAAAATAACTACACAACTCCCTAAGCATGCTCAACTAGGCTCCTTGGTGTGCACTTGGTTCTCCTTGAGCTCCACCTAACATGTTAAGATGGCAGAGGGAAGGGGGTGAGATTCAGAGAATCTTAATAGCTCATACTTATTCAAGAAAGCAATCAAGGCATATAAACAAGTCCAAGCATGCAAACCATTCACAATTACACAACACATGCTCTCCATGCCATGAATATCATATCATTGCCAAGAATAAGCTCTAGGGACTTTTGGTCTAGCCTCACCCGAGTTTTTGAGACTTTTGGATTGGCCTTATCCTTGGTTTAGGAACTTTTGGCTCCACCTCACCCGTCTTAAAGGACTTTCGGCACCACCTCACCTGAACAATTTTCACAATTCATATCATAAGCATATTGGTACCAATGCATCAAGGCAACATCAAATGGCATGTCTCATCATACAAGCACATATACAAGCATACAATGACTATTACACATCCAAGAATGCAACAAGAAAGAGTGGAGAGCTACCTTATCGGCTAACACAAGCCTTCCCTTTTAATTTCTCTTCTTCCTTCTTAGTCCCACAAGCATAACTAGATGGAGTTGTTTTCTTTGAGCCTAGACACAATAAAGAGCATGGAATTACTCTCTTATAACTCAAATAAACACTCACCAAGCTAAGGGGCTATTCATCGAAGCAAACCCCCACTACATATATAAGAAACTAGGAATTCTCTCTCTAGAATTCCACTCACTCTCCTTCCTCTCTCAAGATCTCAAAAAGGAAAGCAAAGAAGAAGAAGTGAAGATACATGAGTTCTAGCCTTCTTCAAGAGTGGTTTTTCACTTTCCCTCTTTTGAACCAAGCCCAAC